>PCDI01000004.1:3769333-3790892 GCA_002778195.1 Raffaelea ambrosiae | reverse complement strand
AAAAAAAAAAAGAATTATGCCTTGCACTATAGTACTACCTTCACAGATCAGACGGAGGGACAAAAGGCCCAGTATCATCTGGCTTGCTTTCCAATGGTCCTTGGGCTCGGCTTCTGAACTGCCGGCACACCGTTGGTTTCCTGGGTCGGAAAGACTGCAGCCGTTGTCTGCCAAGGGTGAACCTTGGGGCCCTACGCGGGAGCTGCCGGCGTGGCAAGCGGCTGACTGGTTAGTTCGACCAGACGGAGAATGAAGGGTCAAGGGACCCGTACCCCGTGCCCCGTGTCCCTTACCGCTACCATTCAGTCAGATACGCAGGCTGTCATTCTGGATACAGACGGTCAGAATCCGCCCCTGCGTCTGTCTTTCCTCGTATACACCTTGCCACTGGGTAACGTCTATTGCCATGCTACTTTTGATCGTGTCGAGCTGTCTCTTGTAGATAGTCCAGTCCTGGCAGCGTTTCGGTTTGGGGAGGCAACAAGGACAATTGCGTTAAAATTGCGTCCTACGGCTTTTTGAGGGAGGCTAATGCGATTTCTGATTGAGGTTTGTACGGTGTGACTGCCCCGATCCTCCTGCAATCTGTCTACTGTATACACCCTCCGTGGCCCAGTCTTACATTTTCGAGGCTTGAAAAGGAAATGCCTAATGTAGAAGTTGCGTTTTCACATGTTTCCCGAACTTGCCATATCAAGAAGGAGCTCTGTCACATGTTGATATTCTGCCGTCAGACGATCGGCAACCACCCTGGGAAGTCCCACTGATATGCGAGATCCTCCTTATCTACTCCCCTGTTCACCTGGCTATTTCCATGGACTCGCCACTGTCGTCGCCGTCGCACAAGACGCTTCCGCCGTCAGTGTGTGGTTCGGATCGGCCTCCCAGGCAACGACACCGCCGCTGGCTGTTAACAAACTTGTACTGGATGACGGTGTCAGGGACGAAGTTGGGGGCGACCATCCACAGGGGCCACAGTGGGTGTCCTGACTGGCGCTAGAGGTGATGCCTGAGCTAGGGTTCCAGTTACCAAGGGCTGTGGTGTGCTGTACTTGTTAGGTGGGCAACTTCCACAGCAAAGAGAGAGAGAGAGAGAGAGGGGGGGGGGGGGATAGTGAGTGAGTGAAGAGAACATTGTTATGTACATAACAAAAAAGAAGAAGAAATGAGAAGAAAATATCTACACTGGAAAAGCTACAGAGATTTTAAAGGATAAAAATAGATAGCTTCAACACAAGAGGAAAATTTCACACATGCATCTTGATAGTTTCGCCGTAGACAGTTGCGACACGCTCGTTGAAGGTGATTTCAACAGACGTGGGCGTGGCATAGGATGTTGCCGCAGTTGTCGTCGAAGTACTGGTCGTCGTCGCCGTACCCGGGCCTAAGGAAAAGGGACGAGGAGAGAAAAAAAAACGGATAAATCGCAGTTCAGGTCCGCTCCTAGCATCCATCCACGTTCTCTCTTCACTCCCCAGACAGTCGCTAACCAGTAATATCCCGACAGATGCCGGTACCCTGCAGCTGTGACAGCGGGTAGTACACCCGCGGTAGCCCCCCCGACATGCCCACGGCCAGGCTGCCACTGCTGCTGTCTGTAGTCGCCGCCGTACACTCCAAAATTTCCACCAGCGACTCGCCCGCCGTGAAACCTGTCTGGTCGCTGGTCAGCGTCAACGTGTAGGATGACGCGCTGGCACCCTGGTTGGTGAAGACGCTGACGATCTGGTTGCCGTCGAACCCCTTGCGCATAACGATGGTGGAATCGTCCGAGTAGGTCGGGTAGGCGTTGTAGTCGAGGTACGTGCTATTAGAGGCGATGGCGCGGTTGCGGATCTCATTGAGGACGGCGATGAACGTGTAGAGCGTAGCGGACGTGTCGTAGCCGGTGAGCCAGATGGCCTCGCGGTCGTTGGGAACGTCGCCACCGGAGAGGTGTTGTTCCTGACCCTCGTAGACAATAGGGATGCCATCCTGGTGATGTCAGAATAGAATGGACGAAAAAAAAGAGGAAAGAGGGACCGATTTCCTTTCTTTTCTTTTCTGATTTTTTTATCCCCTCGTTGAAAGCATACCATGAGAACAGTAAAGGCAATGGCATTCTTGGCCAGAGACATATCGCTCGTCAAGGAGGCAAACCGGGCATTGTCGTGGTTCTCAAGGAACGACCCCAGAAGAGTGACATCCTTGCAGGTGCTCTTCATGGTGTTGATGCCATTGACCAGGTTGCTGATGCTGCCAGACGTGGACTGAAAGGCCTGGAGAATCCAGAAGTAGCTTGGAGGTGTTAGTAGAGGCAGCGGCGGTGGATGCAGATCAGAATAACCTACGCAGGGTAGTTCATCACGCCAGACACATAATCCTGGTACGGGCAGGTGTAGCTCGGGTCGCCGTTGAAGACCTCGCCAACAATATACACACCGGCTGCGTTTTCAAACGAAGATAGAAAGGCGCTGTCCACTTGCTGCGTGCTGTCCAGACGGATACCATCGCTGAGAGTAGTCAGCACGGTCCAAGTCCTACACGTATTCTCTGGTCTCGCACTCACATGCCGTAGGTCGACACCATGTCCTGAATCCAAGAGTTCCAAGTATCGAGGACACCAGAGTCTTCCGTCCGAAGATCAGGCAGAGAAACAATATTGTCTCCTTCCCAGCACTGATACTGTTAGCTGGAATACTCATATCCGACCACAAGAGAGCGTTCACTTACCGCCTTGATGCTGGTCACGTTGTTGTAATCAATCAGACAGAAAGAATGGAAGTACGACTCCGAGTTGAACGGCGTAAAGATGCTGTAGTCCACGCAGTCTCCACAGCCGTCATAGGCGAAATGGTTGGTCACAATGTCGGCCATGAGATACTGCGAGGCATTAGAAAAGCTCTGCGGACAAGGAATCCCCCTCCCCCCCCCCCCCCCAAAAAAAAAAAAAAAAAAAAAAAAAAAAAAAAAAAACAATCCGCCTACCATGCCCCGGTCATGAAGTGCGGCCGAAAGGGCCTTGAGATCATCCGACGTGCCAAAGGCTGAGTTGACATCATTGATATTCTGAGCCCAATAGCCATGGTAAGAGGCCCTGGTGAACGGTTAACATTGATTTGCAAGAAGTCAGATTCTCTTGAACTTGCCCATCTGTTGTCTGTCCCGACATCTGGGCCACAAACGGCGAAATCCAAACCTGGCGGCCAATTAGCTCGAGTCTTCGGACCGTTCTTCGCCCCAAACTCACTGCAGTAAACCCCATCCCTTGGATGTAGTCTAGGTGATTGATCAGTCCCTGCCATGTGCCGCCGCAGTACGCCTGGTCGGCCGTGTTGCATGGTGCCGTTGTCGAGTTGTCGGTGCGGCCAAACCGATCGGTCATAACCTGGTAAATAGACTGCGAGCGCCACTGGGCGGGCGTCAGGGCCGACACGGCGCCAAGACTGGCAAAGAAGATGGACACGGAGGAGAAACGCATCTTGTGAGAGAATGGCTGATTGTCGCGTTGTGTTACTCAGGATTAGATTGGATGGTTAATCCACGACGATGTGCCAATATATACGTATGGTGGCTCCAGTTGGAGCCGCCCGAACCTTCTCAAGGCCACTTCGTCGCAACTACGAGTACTTGATAAACGGCAATCCCTCCCCCCCCCGCTTCTAACTGAGAAGAGAAGCTGCCGGCCTTGCAGGCACTAGGAAAGTGATCGCCCCTACCACACGGCACTTTGCTCGGGGGTATTGCGGGCAAAATCTGGCCGGCCGAGGGAGTGCGGCCATGAAACACGCCTAGAAGTGCCTAGTGGCGTTCCTTGCCTATGATGGAAAAATTTCAGGGGAAGAGTACTCAAAGCCATTGCTCCAATCATAGTACGGCATTAAGACAAGCCGCTCGTTGAAACGGTCAAAATTGGTTCGGTCACATTGGGCACGTCTATGTATATCGACTTTAGATGGGCTATATTACAACGTGAACAAAGATTTCTTGATTATGGCAGGTTTAGAAAATATTTCCCACAATACCACCCCCCACCAAGGCGGAGAAATCACCAATACAAGAACCCGAATTAGATCTTGTCGGTTCCATCACAGAACCCAAAGCCATAAGGAAAGTCGGGAAAATGTTCTCCGCATCCCCCATCTTACAGCTGAACTTTGAACGTAGCCACTTCAAAGCGCCGGAGCTTGAAGGTGAACTCTCTGCCCTTGACAGGAATTTCTTCCAGATCATCCTCCAGGATGTTGGTCTTCGCTACCCGTTGGGGCACGAAGTCTGTTCGGATGGTGGCCCTGCTAGTTCCTCCAAGGGATTCATAAACACGCAAAACAATGCTTTGTCCTTTATTCACGCGCAGCCCATCTTGTCTGGAGACATCTTCGTCATCATGGCCACGCTTGATCGTGTCCAAGACAATGGACTGTGACTCGTCAATATTGATGAGTTGAACGCAAGGTCGGGAAAGGGTGTTCACGGTCGACTTTGGAGAGTAAAGAACTCTGAGCGGACTGTTCAGCGCATAAGCGGCTTTGACGGTGTTCCAGGACAGGGCGCCCGTGTGGGGGAGGATCGCCCAGCGAATCGAGTGATGGCCCATGTCCGCGTCGGCATCGGGAGCCTTTGGAGAGCGCAGCAGTGATAGACGCATCATCTTGCCTGCGGTGGCAAATCCATACTTGCCATCGTTGAGAATGGACACGCCGTAGTTGTGCTCTGAGAGATCCGCAAATTTGTGGCAGCAGACTTCAAACTTGGCCATGTCCCAACTGGTGTTATAGTGCGTGGGCCGCTTTGTGATGCTAAAGGCTGTCTCGTACGAGGCCTCCTCGTTGACCACATTGACCGGAAATTCCACCTTTAAGAACTTTGAGTTCTCGTGCCAGTCTACCTCGGCCGAGCAGTTAATCTGGGCGTTCTCGCCGTCAAGGCTGGCTGACAGGCTAATATAAGATTTCAACGAGCTCTGCTCGCTAATCTCGACGTCGGTCACGAGCGTGACCCGGTGCGGCTTCTGCTCAAAGATCCGGGTCTCGCCGTATTTGAGCTGCCGACGAGTATCAAGATGGTACACTTCTACATCCCAGGCCTGCCAGTAGAGCGGTATGTCATCAAAGATGACAAACTTGTTGGCCGAGCCGCCTTGCTCAATGATCTCGCGGTCGTTCTCACGATCATAGATGGAAGTGATGCCGCCTTGCTGAACAGTGACCTTCAACTGATCATTCTCGAGGACGTACCAGCCCTGCTGGCTCTGTGTGACTGTCACCGAAGGCTTGTCTTCTAGCACGGGTAAAGGGTGCAGAGACAAGATCTCGCCAGAGCCGCAAGCCAAGCAGGCCGGACTATCAGCGAGCTCCACGATCTCCTTGCGGGGCCAAGGCAGAGTATTGAGGGCCACAGGCTCGTTCGCACTATCAGATCGGGCGTCAGAGACGCCAAACACTCCGTACAGTTGGTTAAGCAGTGCATTTCCTTTCTGGAAGACTTTGGCATAGAGCTGATCATCTTGTTGTCAGTGGACCAGACGTATACAAAAATAGACAGGGCATATCATCCAGACGTACCTCATCGGAATCGTCGTAGCATATCCTGATCGAACTCCCAGGGAGACAATCGTGGAACTGGCAGAGAAGTACTGATTCCCACATGTCATCAATGGTCTTGGTAGGGTATTTGTACAACTTGTTCCTGATAGAGGCAATCGTGGCAAGGCGTTCGATGTCGCGAAGCAAAAACTCAGCCCTGCGGTTGAAATATTTGTTGTTGGCCTGCGTGGTATACGTCCCCCGATGCAGCTCGAAGTAAAGCTCGCCGTGCCAGGTTGGCAGCTCACTGGCTTTAAGTGCGACACGGTCGAAAAAGTCATCGACTGAGAGACCAAGCTTCACTTTCGGAATGCCTCCCACTGTATTGCTCATGCCAGCACATCGGCGAAGCTTCTCCAAATGCTGCCAAGTCGGACCGCCACCACCATCACCCTTGCCAAAGACAAGCAATGATTTGCTGTCCACGCGCATAGTCTTATGCTGGGTGATACTGTGCTTGATATCCGTAAAATCCGCCTCCGCATTGTAGGTTTCCGATGGGGGCATATGGCAGAGAACTTGACTGCCATCAGGACTCACCCAGGAGAAAGTCGTGTGCGGAAAGTTGTTTATATTATTCCAGCTTAGCTTCTGGGTCATGAAACGGTCCATGCCTGCCAAACGGCTAAGCTGCGGTATCTGGCTTGAGTAACCAAAAGTATCAGGGAGCCAAAAAGTACGGCAGCGAAAGCCGAACTCAGCCTCGAAGAATCTCTGGCCGTAAAAGAACTGGCGCGCCAGGGATTCACCGCTGGGCATATTGGTGTCGTGTTCCACCCAGCTTCCACCAATAGGATGAAACTGGCCCTCCAGGACCTTCTTCTTCACGCGGCCATAGACTGCAGGATAGTATTGCTTCAGCCACGTGTACTGCTGAGCCTGTGAACAAGCAAAGCGCAACTCGGGATAACGGTCCATCAAGTCGCATTGGTTTGACCAAGATCGGCAGACCTTCCGTTTTGTCTCGTCCCAGGGCCACAGCCAGCAGGTGTCGATATGGCAGTGACCGATCCCAAACACCACCGGCTCTTGGCCGACTTCGTACACACGATGGGAGTCGACGTCCGGTCCGAGTACCTGCTGGGCCAGCTTGCGACACCGGAGAATTGATTCTTGATTGTTGACCTGAAATGTGTCGATGATTTTCATAGCCACGGCAAGAGCTTCGTTTTGCTGTGCTGATTTGTCCCCCAGCTCGCGCGCAGCATCGCCCAAGACCCATATATCGAAGTAGAGCGCGCGGGCTTGCACGTTCACGGATACAATGTCAGCCATAGTAAGTGCGTACTGCTTATCCAGCTCCGGGGGCTGTATGCAGTCGTCCGCAGCCGCGTTGCCAAACATGGTGTTGCAAGCCATCTCGATGTAGATGGTGTGTGCCTTGCCATCGCGGAAGGGCTTGGGGACGACCCAGACAACCCGTTCGCCGGCACCCGTCAGACCCTGGAGGGGGACGCCATCCTCTGTCCAAACAGCGCCTTCACTGTTGCTGTCCCAGTGCAGCTCGACGAGATCGTCGTCCATGATCTCTTTGGGGACGGTCAAGATGACTTTGAACCAATGGGTGGACCATGATGGACCAAAAGAAGCCCCGACGTGAGTGTCTTTGAACTCGTGGTGCACAGCTTCTTCAAAAGTTGGACGGTTTGTCCCCGGTGCATCCCACACGGAGATTTGAACATGGGGCATACCCGAGTACCGCGCATTGTACAAATTTCTAGAACGCCGTGTTAGTTTCAACTGGTACGACTGAAGGCACGGCGGATGAAAACTTTGGCCGCGGAGCGCAGGAATGAGCAGCACAAAATATAATCAAACCTACGCCAGCAAATTGACCTTTTCATACTGCTGAGACTTGTAGAAGGGATCAATGCGGCCTTTGAGGATGCTGGTCGTTTGGACACCAATCGGTCGTTCCGCAAAGAGCGGGTAGACCGTACCGCCCTGGGGGCCACCCATTGTGACGACCGTGAATGATCGGAACAGCGTAGCCAATACGCAATAGAGCAGGAGGCGGGGATCAGTTTGGTTTTCAACAGGGCTAGTAAGGTTGGAAGGCCGTGTAAGCGTGAATACCAGAGATTCTCAATGTTGAGATCTGTCTCCAGTGCCCAAATGCCACCAAGTAGAGCAGAAGCGTATGGCAACCGAGATGGAACGGCAGGAGAGGTGAAAGGGCAAGATGAAATAAGTAGAAGAGGGAAAATAGGAGAGACAGGCTCGGCCAGCAAAACGCCCCCAAGAGCCCCGGACGAATTTCACCGATATCATCTCGATGAGGTGGAAGATAGCTGAACTCTGTCCATGCTCTCTATTGGACGGACAGACCTATGCCGAGGCCGATGAAGTCCGGAAAAACTTGCATTGCAGCGGGCGACGGCTGGACAGACTTACACCGAAGCTGGCGATGGTCTTGGTAAACACAACGGCGCCGGAGTCTGGAACGGCCGTCAAGACATCGTCTAATTTACATCTGCGTAACGTCGCATGTTGTTTGGTGGATCCCGGCGCTTGACGAACTGCTTCCAATTTCTTGGCGTGGTGGCTTGGGTCGGAAGCTAGCAATCATTGATGGGACACGGCCACCTATGCGCTCGCCATACCCCAATGGTCCATGCGGCCGGGGCTAGCAAGTGTAATGGGCTGATGCGTGGCGGATTTTCTGCGCTATGGGCGAGACCTGTACGCCCACAAGAGCCGGCAGCACGGCAAGGAATGTCGACAGCCGCTCTCCATTTGGGCAGCTGATTGAGACTACATGCCATCGTCACCCGCAACATCTTCAGCTAGCGCTATTTTGATGGTGCTTAGATAGACTACTTGAAAACAATGTTGGCAATGTCACTCACGGCTCGGGGACGTCGATGCAAGGCGAAAAAGGGTGTGCCAGAAGATGGTGTGGATGGGCGTGGTCATTCTGTTACGAAGAAGCTGGTGCAATCTACATACAACCTTCAATCTCCCACTCCGCAGCCCGTGGTCGCTGGGATAATACCTACTCATAGCACCCCACAATTGTCCAATGTGCGCGGGCCCGATAAACTATAGGATTCGTACGGCTAGAAACTCTGACAATGTTACGCCGCTAGTCCTCCAGATGCTGGTCTGCACCGGTCTCCAGGACCGTGGATTTGAACTTCCTGGCAGGTACACGGCGCTGGAACAACATGTCGAGTTCGTAGTAGGATCGACCTTTGAATTCAGGAAGTCGAAAAAAGGACCACACAATACATAGAAAGCAGATGGGAAGCCCTAGGGGAAGCATCAAGTATCAGCAAAAGGGCCAGTGGGTACGCATGAGAAAAGATAAATAACCAAAACAGAACAACTCACAGAAGAAAGCCGTCTTTCCCTGCCAGTTCCAGGCGGACGCGTTGATCATGTAGGTGTTGAGGATATTCATAGCCAGCGTAAAAATTGCATAGCAGATACGTCCCAGAGCAATCGATTTATTTCTCAATCTTGTGGAAGAGGCTTCGCCGACGATGGAATAACAGACGGGTCCTAAAGGGCCGTGAGCAACCGGTTTCACACCAATCATAACAGTAGCAGCACCGAGCTTCGACAGAGCTTCGACAGAGCTTTGACAAAATCAAGATTGAAAGGAAACTCACCGATCAACGCAGTGTAGCAGCCATAGAACACCATTTGGGTGACGGCTTGTGCCCATTTTGCCCAAGCTAGATCCTTGCCACCAACACCGAGCAGGGCCCAGATACCGATAAGCAGCAGAAGAAAGTCCAGAATAGACAAACCCAGCAAGTACAGACTTCGGCGACCCATGATGGAAATAAAGTAACTGCGTGTCCACATGCGTCAGTTTCCTAATAATTATCCGTGCAGTCCCGTGTCACTTTCGGAGTAACGTTCGAGGCCACGTACAAATTCACAAAGTTGGCCACGAAATGGATTGCAGAAGCACCCAAACCCAGATTAAATGCCTCCCCCTGAGGAAACCCGGCTTGTTCGAAAACATATGTTGTCGACCCAGCGAAGATAACACCGCAGGCGTTTTGCACTGCGTGGTTTTGGTTTTCTGTTAATAACAGACCATAACGAAAAGCGAAGGCACCATGTGATTGCAGATTCTCTCACCTATCCAGGCAATGCAGGTGATCTCGGTCCGTCTCAGATCGGTACCCTTGAATAGCTCCACCCACCTGGAGTTTCCAATCGCCTCTGCTTCCTCCTGCTCAAGCTTTGTAACGCGCACCATGTTGGCTACTTGTTCTGTTGCTACCTTGGCTGATTCGGTAGAGCCCAGTCGGCGGACAGAGTGGGTAGCCTCGGCTAGCCTTCCGTGGCGGACAAGCCACCAAGGCGACTCAGGAGCGAAGTACATGGCGATAATGAGAGGGACAGGCCACACCCCTGTTAACAACATGTCAGTGAAGCCCTTTTTTTTCAAGCGGAATACTAGGCTGGAAGAATCAGACGACGAACATTGAGTCATATAGGGAACACGGAAAGACTGAGCATGGATCACAATTAGCAAATAGATGAATACGCATCAATCGAGAGGATCGCCCAGGAAAACCCACGTAGGTATTCTGAATCTGATTCGTCCCCGTGGTGACGCCTGTGGCAATGAAGCCGCCCATAGACCAGCACACATTGACCCAGCCGGTCATGAATCCGCGAAGAGAAATGGGGCAGATTTCAGATGAGTAGCTAACACCAAGGACCGCGAAACAGCCTGGGTAAGTGGCGTTGCTTTTTGTAAGCCAATTTTATGAACGAAAGATCATGCAAACCAACGGCGAAACAACTCACCAAATGGCAGGCCACAAAGCAATGTCCCCATGAGAAGCATGACCTTATTTTGTGCCCACGACACAATAGCTAACAAGGCACGACGAGTCTAGTGTTAGTTTCCTTTTTTACAAGTGTTGCTCATGGCCCCGGAATGCTTACCAATAAGGGGGATAACGATAATGTATCCAGCTAGCAAGGTCCTCCTGTACCCGAACTTGTCGATGAGCCAGCCCGAGATGAACACGCCCACAATGGCGCCACAATTGGCGGCCTGGCCCAGGCCAGACTGCCATGCAGCACTGACTTGATATGACTGGGAGCCCTCGTCCCAGTGTCCGTAGTACTATTCGAACGAAAAACGGGTATTGTATCAGCACGTTGCAAACCCGAGATTGCCACCAGGAAAGCGCTGTTTGTTTTGGAGAACTACCTGGCGAAACTGCGTGAGGGCAAAGTTGCCGCTTCCGGCAACACTGTTGTCGAAACCCTCCATGATGATCGAAAGAGAGGCCACGAACGACCAGAAAACAGCCTGTATGTGTCCATATTGTTAGCGCAGACTGCGGAAGCAAACTTGGTTGCTTTGCCTCATGGCCTCTTGCATCCGATCTGCCACCTCCGCCGGTCAGAAGCATAACTACCTTTTTGTAAATCCTGATCGCTTTCCAAAAGCTGAGGGAATGATCATACTCTTCAGCCCTATTGGCTCTCTCGCGAATCTCGCGCCAGTCAGCCTTGATGACATCACCGTGCACATCAACGTTCGCTGGGAGGTCAATGGATAGCCTTCCTGTGCCTCCCGTCTCGGCATATTCGACATTGTCCTGCGTCTTGTCTTGGCCAGCAGGCTTCTCGCCCTGTGGTTGAACGATGAGATCAGGTTGGGACGCCATTATCTTAGCTGTATCTGTAGTTCGTCTTGCAACTCAAAGGAAGCACATAGATGAAGGAGCTCGACCTGTTCGAAGGGGCGGCATCCAGCATGGATATAGTACGGTCCATACAAGGAGACGTCTCTGCACCGATTCGCCGAGACAAGCGGACGCGGAACATGCACACCCCGCACAGCCTAGACTGAACGGCAACCCCGATGCTCGTCAAGACACGGGGGCCAGTTACCAACCCCGCCCGCTGTTGTGGGTTAATAACTAGGCTCGACGCCGTTAGCCATGTGGCATGACTCTTCCTCTATGGTCACCATAAGTCACTCTCGTGACCCACGGTGCCGCGTTGGTCTGCTCTTTGGTTCTGCTCGTACGTTTCGGCGTCCTTTCATGGCCTCCTGTCGGATGTACGACCACGGACTCCGCTACATTACCCCAGACTTGGAGTAGGGAGTCTTGGCCACATATGTGGGCCACATATGTGGGTACACGAGTCGACTGGGAATCTGCACCAAAATCCAAGTACTAGTTAGTTAACTAGCTCCCTCCACACCCCCTTGTAACGTGATCGGCAACGCGATAAGCCTTCACAACAGTCAACCAAAAAAAAAAAAAAAAAAGGATGTATAACTACTACCACCGTATATCAGAAAAGACAACCAGGCTTGGATTTTGGGTGGTGAGGAATGTTTAAAAAAGCTTTTTGTGCTAAGAATGTTGCGCTCCTGGTAATCTGCGCGTATACTGAACAAGGGTTAACATAGCGTTATAAAAAACAACACGACCCTATCTCGCGGCAAAGGCAAGCTTGCCTCACTGGTGGGAATTGGAGCAGCCTCCACTTGGTACTCTCGGTGTGGTTTTGTCCGAAATTTGTCTTCATCTTGAGCTATACCGCAGTGGCTGGCTGGCTGTCGGAATAATACCAGAATAGAAACGTCCTGGTCATTTTCTTCTGCATATCTGTTGTAGCTTAAAAAAAATCGAAGGGCACTGGCCTGCATACTCGTAGGGACTACGTTACATTTACCCCTCCTGTTATCCTGCCAGTGGCCGGGCGTAATTTTTTTCTGGTCCTGCCATCCCTAGCCCCGGCCCAGAACCCGCAGAGTTCCCCTTCGTCTCGGGACCCAAAGCACGGCATGCGAACCAGAAGGGACTTGGGGACAAGGCCTTGCGTGTTGGCAGAACATGGCACGATCCACCGGTGGGTGTTGTATTGAACCCGACTTGCCGTATGACATGACACGTACCGATCGGGTCGACTCCAGAAGCACACCCCTTTTCTGATACTGATTTCTCCGGCCGACCAAAGGCCGCCGACAGATAGCTGGCCCCCCTACTCCACCAACCGCTGCAGACCCTCGCGTAGCGTCGTAAACTGCGCCTGGCCCATCTGCCGCAGCAATGCCTCGGCTCGGTCCTTGCCCTCGATGACCGCCAGGTCGTCCCAGATGCCGTCGACGTTGTCGATGAGTGTCTTGTCTGGGAATAAAGCGCGGAATTCGTCTAGCACCACATACCAATTGTACGGATGGGTATAGCCAAACACGCGCTCGCTCGGGGTGGGAATTATCCTTTCTCAATCGAAGAGAGAGCGAGAAAAGCGGAACGCACCTGAGTTTACCACCATTCTCCTATGCTTTTCTGGAGCCATACACCCAGGACTCTCTCTCAATGTCGGACATGTTCACGGCCAGGTGTTGGGTCTTTTCAACGGCCTCTTCGTTGTAGGACTCACTGGTGATGATGGAAGTGTCGTTGGGGTGGGGCTGGGCGGCGGTAGTGGCGGGGGGTGTGAGGACGAAGCGAGAGACGGAGGGTTGGGCGCCAGAGGCTTTGAGAATGGAAAGACTGCTGTTGACGGCGGTGGAAATGACGACATCGGGGTCTGGGTCGAAGGCGACAATGGGTGCGAGGTGAATGACGCCGGCGGCATCTATCAACGGACGAGCAAGTGAGCGAGCGAGCGAGCGTTGTGCGGAAAAGTGAGAAAAAAAAGGGAAACACCTTTGACTGCTTCCGCGGAAGCACCCTCTTTGGTTATGTCCGGAATCTCGAACAGCGCGAAGCGACCGGGGCTGTGCTTTTTCGCGAAAAACTCCTCCATCCATCGGTGCTTCTCGATGTTGCGGACACTGCCGCGGACGTTGAAGCCGTAGTGAAGGACTTGGTCGGCAACGTGGGAGCCGACGTAACTGGTGGTTGAAAAAGTCGTGACGATGAATGAGAGCGCTATGGACACCCGGCTGGTTTTGCTTGAAGTGGGTGGTGCCAACAAAACACCCAACATCGACAAGCATGTCCTCGTCAGCACGGGCATGGCGGTAGTGTTTTGGACCTTCACTCTTTGGTACGCTATGAGCGTGTCATCGCTCATTGGTCCTGGCTCAATCGGACAGTTGACGATGGCTGTCTGCATTGTGGAGAAATGCGTCGTTTACTCGAGACGTAGAATGCTTTCTTTGCCCATTTTGCTTTACAAGGAATACAACGATTGATACATGCAAACATTACTTAGTTCGTCACAGGTCAAACGCATGCTTAACTAGCCATGCCTTCTTCCCTTTGGCCCTTTCATTTTCATTCATGTGCACCTTTTGGTAGAGCCGCGATGTAAAATGCGCCATTGTACCATACTGCTTGGTCTTATCAAGAACAATTTGAGACGAGTCGATCGTGGTTCTCTTTTCCGCCACGTTTTAGTCAAGACAAATGTTTTATGAAGCCATGCCAGAAACGCCAGCAACTGTCGTCATACGAAGAAGCAAGGTATACAAGCATGCGTAGTACGACGGTCCGTGGCTTTTTCTTTTTATATGCCTCCACTTTCGCATTTCCTCTGTGTTTTTTTGGCGCCTTCCTTTATTTTTTTTTTCTATCGTCTACGTGGTCATACTATTCGCGTTCACATATACACATCGTATTGGCAGAGTCTCTCGTGAATCCGTTCGCCAAGTAGAAAGACCATGGCAGAAGAGACGCGATGGCACATAAAAGAGGTCTAAGCTCAGCCCCGGATGCTACCTTTCTCTCCAATCGCTACGTGGATGTGTACAAAGTGAATTGATGTTTGCCCGTGATGCCGACCGGTCCGATAAGCGGCGATTTTGACGGTCATTTCTGGAAGCCCGGCAGTGAAGCTGCGGAGGACGAGAAAAAAAAAAATCCCTAAAAAGACAGAAGGATATCAAAAAGCAATGCGCTCAAAGAATCTGGGGGTGGGTAAGTAAGGCAGATAGACGCACGTGTTAATGCAACACTGGCTTAGGGTAACATGGGCCAGGGCGACATTGCTCGGACGAAGCTGCATGGCCATCGATCACGGACCGATTGCTGGCCCCCATCGGTTCGGCAGTAATGTGGGACCATAGCGTAGGAAAAAAGGCAGCCGGTATGAACAAACAGCATGACCAAGACGAGCATGGCACTTAGACTGCCTAAGCTACTATGTGCTTATAACGCCCTCAATGCAAAAAAACCAGTGGCTTGATGGGTAGCAAGGCTAACAAGCTCCCCGTGGGGTCGGCGACCATTCGGCAGTTTGCGGCGGAATCGATCGGGCCTTCTGGAAGAAACTAGGCATACCCATGGCCCATCCTCACTGCCGTCTGAATCTGCTCGTTCTATTAAGTGCTCGGACTACGCTGCTACAATCCTGTGCCCTTGTTTGCCTACCCCATCTCACCATCCGGACATGCTCCATTAGGGCAATGGTCCGAGGAATGTCCAGACGGCCATTCCATAGCCGTGTGCTCAGTCTGTCGGCGGTCTCTATAAAGTTCGCCAAAAGAATCTCATATTCAGACTTGCCACCAGCAACTTCATCTCTAGCCAGCATTGTCTCAGGCCCACTGTTTTTGTCTCCTTAACAACTGTTCCCCTTCAAGATTTGCCTACAATGAGTGGCATATTCCACACCTTACTTCTGGGCGCTGTGGCTATCCAGTCGGCATTCGGTCATCCGCAAGCTTCTGCCCGTCTGAGGCGTGACCGCAACATTGTCCGTCGTGCCGCGGACGACTTTCTCAGTACAGAGGTTCCCATTGCTTTGAACGGCATTCTCTGCAGCATTGGCACTGATGGCTGCTACGCTGCCGGGACCGGCTCGGGGCTGGTGATTGCCTCACCCAGCAAGTCCAACCCTGACTGTAAGAGATTCTTCATTGTTAATACTCCAGATGTGCAACAAACTTTGTTCTTTATGCTGACCTACAGACTTCTATACCTGGACCCGGGATGCCGGTCTAGTGTTCACGGCCGTTGTGGAAGCCTTCCTCAACGGCTACGATGACAATCTCCAGAAGCAGATAGAGAACTACATCGTCGGCCAGGCCAAGCTGCAAACTGTGTCTAACCCATCTGGGGGGTTCTCTGACGGTCTGGGCCTGGCAGAACCCAAATTTAATGCTGATGGAACCGCTTTCACCGGCTCCTGGGGCCGTCCTCAGCGCGACGGGCCTGCCCTACGTGCTATTGCCATGATTGGATATGCCAGATGGCTTGTTTCCAATGGCTACACATCGACAGCTGCCAACGTTGTTTGGCCAGTCATTCGCAATGATCTGAGCTACGTAGCTCAGTACTGGTATGTGTCTAAGTAAGAGCAGTAAGCATAGACCGAGCAGCCTGCCAACATTGACCATAGGAATCAGACCGGCTTCGATCTCTGGGAGGAAGTTCAAGGCAGCTCATTCTTCACCGTTGCAAGTCAGCATAGAGGTATGCCACCGTCTTCTTCTCCTTCTTCTTCTTCTTCTTCTCTACGTCCCTGTCTTTTTTTTCTCTCCTCTTTCTTTCTATTTGTCATTGAACACTGCAACTCTTGGACCGACAAAGATAATAACTCGTCTATTTAGCCCTCGCCGAGGGCAGTGCCTTGGCTGCATCCATCGGTACCAGCTGCAGCTTCTGTGACTCCCAGGCACCCCAGGTCCTATGCTTCCTGCAGTCCTTCTGGTCGTCCTCGTCAGGGTACATTGTTGCCAACAGTATGCATCGCCATCTCAATTTGTTCCAGGCAATCTGTATCGTCTTACATATCTAACACTCTCCCAGTCAACGGCAACAACGGCCGCAGTGGCAAGGACACCAACACCCTCCTTGGGTCCATCCACACCTTTGACCCAACTGGCGGCTGCGATGCCTCCACTTTCCAACCGTGCAGTGACCGTGCCCTCGCCAACCACAAGGCCGTCGTGGACTCCTTCCGCTCCATCTACAACATCAACTCGGGTACCGCTCAGGGTACTGCCGCAGCCGTCGGCCGCTACTCTGAAGATTCCTACTACAACGGCAACCCCTGGTATCTCAACACACTCGCCGCCGCCGAGCAGCTCTACGACGCCCTCTACACCTGGAACAAGCTCGGTGCCATTACCGTAACCTCCACTTCTCTGGCCTTCTTCAGGGACTTTGACAGCTCGATTGCCGCTGGCATCTACATCGCCGGCTCGGATACCTACACCACCCTCTACAACGCCATTTCTACCTACGCCGACGGCTTTGTCAACGTTGTCGCCCAGTATGCCGGCACGAGCGGCCAGCTGGCCGAGCAGTTCTCGCGGGACGACGGTACCCCTATGTCGGCGGCCAATCTGACGTGGTCGTATGCCGCTGTGCTGTCCGTAGCCAAGCGCCGCAGTGGTGTCGTCCCACCCACCTGGGGCGAGCCCAACCACACGTCCGTGCCGGGCTCCTGCGTGGCCACCTCGGCATACGGTGGCTACACCTCAGCGACGGTCACCACGTTCCCGTCGTCACAGACCCCGATTGACACTCCCACCAGTCCGGGCACAGTGACCCCGACCAGTCAACCAGGAACATCGACAGGCACCTCGATATCTACCACTGCCACCACTAGCTGTGCACTTACCTCTACAGTGGCTGTCACCTTCCTGGAGCGTGCGACAACAGTGTGGGGACAGACCATCAAGATAGTAGGCAACGTGTCGGCGCTGGGCAACTGGGATACTAGCCAGGCAGTGGCGCTGAGTGCGGTAAGCTACACGTCGAGCAATCCGATCTGGACGGTGACGGTAAATCTGCCGGCGGGGACAACAATCCAGTACAAATACATCAACGTGGCGTCAGACGGGACAGTGACATGGGAGTCGGATCCAAACCGGTCATACACGGTCGGGCAGACGTGCACGGCGATGGCGAGCCAGACGGATTCATGGCGGTAGATAGAGAAAGGACCATTAACAAGGGAGTTAATAATAGCGCGAGAGATGAAAAGCAGCTGGTTGAACAAGGCCAGTGGTTGCTACGTCGTTACGTGAATGTGCCACAGGACGCGGGTAGGTTGAAGCAGTCTCGACCAGAAATTGAAGGCGAGCAATGGATTGATTAGGGTTAAAAAGGCATCGGAATTATCTGCTATTAGCTTCGATGACTGACACCTGCCAAAATGCCTTCGCTGGTATTAAGAAAGCTTTGTTAGACCAAAGAAACCGCTTCAGCGTTTGAAGAAGCTCTGGCCATGTCTTGGCAACGACCCCAGAAAGGGACATATAGTGAAACATTGAAGCATACGCAGCGCGAACGCCGTTGTCCAGGGCAAAGGTGCCGCCGATGACTACAAGCCAGGTCCAAAGCTCAACGTTATTTAACCAAACAGGGTCTTCCAGGGATTCCCGTAATCGATGGAGCAACTGTGTTGATACGCGAGGCTGTGAGGGTTAGATCTCTATTAGAGATACGGCAAAAGTAATTGGGTGTTGTCTTACCGGAACGACAGTTGTGCACCAAAGTGTGCAACACACCATGGATGCGCAAATATACGCCGCCATATAACAGCAGTCTGAAATAGCCGAATCTCGGGGCAAGTCTGCAAGCCGGGAAAGAACCGAGCCCGCGTGATTAGTGATAGAAGCCATGCTTATTCTACGGCCACATAGAATTAAGCCATCCCGCAAGCACTGAAGTGCGTGGATATCTTTGATTATGTGAAGGAAGTCGCTTGAAAAGACGGAAGAGAGTGGCACAAATCCAGACGGCAAGCAAAAAGCATGCGAGGGAAAGGATTCCCGTGCCCAGTTGAGTTCGGTGAATGTCGTATGCTTTACAATCCGAGTCGATCCTGCCAGGACGGAACAGTGCAGGTCTTGCCTATGGTAGATCGTGTTAGAATTTTCTGTCCCTGACTGATTTCGGGTACACGGAAAATATGTAGATTTTTTGTGTGCAGAGCCTCACCAGAACACTGCTCTTTTGATCCCGCCCGTCAGCTGGGCACTACGCATCCCAGACATGGATAGGAGGGTTTGCACTCCGCGCATATGAAACTGTACGTGGGCTGTTTTGCCAACTTGACTCTGGCTGAAGTTAGCACAAAACAGAAATTACAAAACAACCAAGAGCAGAAATGAGTCGACCATCAAATCAGTCAAAGGCTGTACAGCGGTACTCACCTCAACTCCGGCTAGCAACAGTATGGCGCCAATGGTCATCTCAGAAATAGCCTCATCCACAGAAGAGACCTTTCGTCGAACATGCTGGATAGCTTGGCCTTGATACCACAAACATTCCTCAGTCATGCTTCCTGCCGATGCAAAGACCAAAGAGGACATGACAGCACTAATAAATGCTGGATCGATAACGGTAGTCCTGAAGACGGACTGAAATCCGTGAAAATCGAGTCTGTCATCCAAGGAAAACACGGGTTCTAAAGCTCGTTTGGATTTATCTTTGAACCTTTATTAGAAGCCATTCTGTCGGGAAGGGGAGATCACTTTTGCTACTGATTATCTCCGAGCAATAATAGTGAGTACAGTACTAACCGTCTTTAAGCAGCATTTGAAATCGCGTGAAGTCTACCGGGAATGTTTGGAAGCCCGCAGGTCCTGCGATGGGCGACGAAACAGCCATCGTTACTCGTTGAGCACTCGCACGAGATTGTTTGTGCCTGGCCGAATCCGATTTCTCTGCGGCCACGGTTACTCGGAAATGGCCACCACTGGCTCGCTGCGATTTGCGCTTATTGGCCAGTGCTTGCATCACAGCATGCGATCGTGCCGAACGGCTTGTCCTTCTGTCCAGTCTGCCATCTGGCGCAGAAACGGAAACAAATTGGAATTTGCCATGCGCTGCTTTGTAATTATCAACTGGGTCCTCGACCCGGTTACTGGAAAGCCGCTCCATGTTCACATCTCCATCAGCCAAATTGATAGTCAGAAGCCTGGTCGAGAAAATTACAACGTTGAATCGGGCGAGAATCTTTGCCCAGATATGGTCAAACAGGAGGCGCAATTGCATTTGTCATGGCGGTAGGCTGACAAATAAGGCTTACGGGCGGCAACTTTGACAGTTGTCGCTATGCCTTTAATGGAAGTACCTTATTTCCTAATTGGGTGAGATAAGTGGGCGAGGCTCCAGTATTAGCAGGTTACACTGCTCTCCTCATATGTTCGTTGCAGTCTGTTGCTGTAGCCCGTGACGAGAAATTCGTTCCTCAAATGGAGGTTTTTTTTTTCGTACAAGAAGTATTTAAATCTCGCGATATAGCCATCCAGAAAGACGGCAATTCTTCATACGAGACAGATTTCAAGCTCTGCCTAAACACTCCAGAGCCCCAGATTTCACCACTATTATACATCATGGCTCGGTCACGTCTATTCCAACCCATGAAGATCGGCAACTCGATGCTCGGGCACCGCATAGCCATGGCACCTATGACACGTCTACGTGGCACCGCTGCGCGTGTACCGACAGATTTGATGAGGGAATATTACGGGCAGCGAGCGGTCGCTCTGGCTGGGACACTCATCATTTCTGAAGGAGTAGCGGTGTCTTTAGCTGCTACTGGAGGATTTCCTCGTGGGACAGGCATCTGGAGTAACGAGCAGGTGGTCGCCTGGAAGACCATCACGGATGAGGTCCATAGGCATGGCGGATTCATTTATTGCCAGATATTTGCCTTTGGACGGGCGGCCAATCCAGCACTTGCGCAGCAGGAGGGAGTCAGGATCGTTGGGCCCAGCCCCATACCCATCGACGAGAGCAGCCTCTACACGACACCTGCCCCCATGACCTTGGACGATATACAACAATCAGTCGCCGATTTTGCAACCGCTGCCCGAAACGCCGTCACTGCAGGATTTGACGGCGTCGAAGTGCATGGCGGCAATGGATTTCTGATCGACCAATTCATCCAGAGCAACAGTAATCAGCGTACGGACCAATACGGTGGCAGTGTGGAGAACAGGTCTTCGTTTGTATTGGAGGTTCTTCGAGCTGTCGCCGAGGAAATTGGCGCCGGCCGCGTTGGATTACGCCTGAGCCCCTGGGCAGCACACCAGGGAATGAGAATGGAAGACCCCATTCCGCAGTTTTCGGACGTCATAATGAAGGCGTCCAAACTTCAACTGGCATATCTGCATCTGTTGGAGCCACGTGTAT
This sequence comes from Raffaelea ambrosiae, assembly GCA_002778195.1. NCBI lineage: Eukaryota > Fungi > Ascomycota > Sordariomycetes > Ophiostomatales > Ophiostomataceae > Raffaelea > Raffaelea ambrosiae. The sequence continues at coordinate 3,770,287 of PCDI01000004.1, read as the reverse complement.
CAGGTGCCTCCGACGCAGAAGGGGAGGTTGGGCAGGACAGCCTCGACTTTGCCTACCACATTTGGAAAGGCCCCATACTCGTGGCCGGTGGCTACAATGCGACCGAGGCACGAAAGCAGGTTGACGAAAGATATCCTGACAGAGACATTGTTGTGGTATTTGGCCGGCATTTTATTTCGAATCCGGACTTGGCCTACCGTATCCGCGAAAACCTTCCACTGACCCGGTATAACCGCGAAACGTTTTATACCAACGAGGCGGAGGGATACACAGACTACTCTTTTAGCGAAAAGTATTTATCAGACTCGAAAACACGCCAATTGTAATTTATCAATTAGACAATGGATATGCGTTGCTGTGGGGAAAGAATGTAGAGAAATGGTTAGTTGGTTTTCGTATGCTAGTTCATATGCCAAGCAACTTGTTCGTTGTTGTTTGTAAAGCTTCGTCGAATCGTGCAGAGAAAAAGGGTTTGGAAGCGTCAAAATATTTATTTGCTCTCTTAATTGGTATTTTTCTCTGATCTTATGAACGACCGCCCGAAACTAAAAACAGCCAAAAAAAAAAATTTCAATTCAGGACCTGGACCCTTGCGAGATCCCCAGTCTCAATCCCAGAGCCAGCTGATCCATCTGAGCGAGTCACGTTCTCCTTTAATTGGTTCATCCGGGAACAACTTGGACTGTTCTAAAGCCTCCACGATTGGGATGGTAGCAAGCGATGTCGCATTGGTGCGCTTGATTAACTTCCACAGAAGGTAGGCAGTCAAGACAAGAGGGATATCTAGGTACGAGGACACAAAGATTGCTGCATCCCAGTTGCCTTTGGTGAAGACGGAGAAGCCGTTGGTGAGGAGAATGACCGAGCACATGAACAGACCGGCGCACGAAGAGTAGACTGGCAGGGTGAAATGTCAGTGTCACGAGTCAATCAAATACCAAAAAGAACATCGCC
>PCDI01000004.1:3486940-3766911 GCA_002778195.1 Raffaelea ambrosiae | reverse complement strand
AAAAAAAAAAAAAAAAAACACAGCTTCGTGTCTCGCAAAAGACACAGCATGGATATCAAAATCTATATCGAGGGAGTGCGAGAAGAGTAAATAAAGCACAGGCCTGAAGAAGAAACAGGAGAAGGGAAGGGAAGCAAGTGCCAAGGTAAAGTAGACAAAACAGACCAGATCTTCCAGGAGAGAACAAGAGAACAGTCGGCAAGGTGAGAACGAGAAAGGAAAACCCATATGTCAAAAAGCAATGGCTGCTAAAGACGCCCGCCAATGCCATCCCCGCTTACCGCCACTCTCGAAGCCACGTTCGCATGCTATTGTTGTTTCTATTGCTGTTGCTGTTGCTGTTGTCGTCCCCGGAAAAGAAAAGAAAAAAAAAAGGACTTTTCCAAACCTGGAATCTATTGCGCCGGCTTCACGGCAATGATACGATAGCTCGTTGTGATCAGACCCATTTCGTCCATTTTAACAAATGCCTTGCCGTCCAGGCACAGTCGGTTAATGAGCAGCTTGAAGTGCTTGGGGAGGATGTGCATCCGCACCAGACCCAGTATCAATTGCCGCACCGTGCGGAAGTAGATGTCAACCTTGTCGATGAGGGGTGCCTGCTTGTCTCCGACGCTGGCATTGTCTGAGCGCAGGATCTTGAATCCCGCGTCCCCGAGTGCCTTTTCCAACCCAGTCGGCGTAGGCGTGCCCACGGCGCCGATGAGTGGCTTGACTCGGCGCATGAGCTCAGCGTGCTCGGGGTTGTTCTTAGGGTCGTATGGCGGCAGGCTAACCCAATCAAGCATCGAGAACTTGGCCCCTGGCTTCAGCACACGGTACACTTCCCGGAACATCGCTGGCAAGTCCTTGCAAAGACTGTAGGCTTGAATCTCGTAAAAGGCGTCAAAGCTGGCGTCCTCAAATGGCAGCGGCAGGTTGTTCTGGTCCCACTCCGTGAAGCTGTTCTGCAGGTTCTGCTCCTTGTTGAAAGACCGGGCCTGGGCGACCTGGTTGGGGTCGATGTTGAGACCCACCACCTTGGCACCCGAGAACTTGGACATGTGGGCCGCCACACGGCCGCGCCCGCAACCCATGTCGAGCACGCGGTCGCCTGGCTTCAGGTCAATATCGCGTGCAACCGACTCTTCGTATAGCAACTGGTTGTCTAGTACCGAGACGTGTTTGTCCATCACAGGCGGGATGTACATCTTTTCCACGTCACCTAGGGCACAAAGATGGTTCAGCACGCCATAGTATGAGCGGAGGCAGTCGCCGACCTTCTGCTTGTACTCAGGACCAAGCGCGGCTTGCATCTTGGCCTCATCGGCCCAGTCGAGGTTGTAGATGACATAGGAAGCCATAAAGTCATTGACCTGCTTCTCAGACAGATTGCAGAGGTATTTGAACGAGCGCCAGAATGTCTTGGACCGCTTCGTGGAAGCTGAACGGTCTACAACCACGGAGGTCGCGCTGTTGTCGTGCGACAGCTTCAGCGGCTTCCAATGCTTGCTGGGGGCAGGCTCAATGTGCACATCCTTGCCGCTGAGAGTGTCGCTGGTGCGCCCACTGTTCACTGGGGCCGCATCTGCAACCTTGGCCAAGGGCTGGACATTGTTGGCGGGTGCTGTTCGCATCATCTTGGCGAGCAGTATGGGGTGGTGATGTGTTAAAGGGGCGAGGAAGACGTATAGGTTGAAGGCAGCGTTTAAAGGGGATGGGGGTAGCGGTGATTCCCGTAGCACAATGCTCAAGGCAGACAACTCCGGCTTGGAATAAATAAATACTAGGAGCAGTATGAGAAGGAGAAGAAGGAGAGGGGAAAGAAAAGGGAAAAGAAAAGAGTAAGAACAGAGAAGAAAAAACGAGAAGGCAAAAAAGAACGAATATTAACCCAGGCCAAATATGTCAAGCCGGATTTACAGGAGGCGGAGAGAACGGAGAGACGAGAGAGGTGATATGGGCGAGCAAGAGAACTGCGGGGACGGCCAGTCAAGAAAATTCCGACCGGGTTGAAGATCTTGTCTGTGGGTCAAGCAGCGACTGGATCTTATTTAAACGACTGCCCAAAAAGACAAGTGGAGTGGAATGCCGTGCGGCCGGTCCTTGGAAGAATAGGGGGAGCGAAGGGGAAAGAGTTGGTGGGCGTGTAAGTGGGCTGGTGGTGTGAACAAGCAGCACAGAGCGTGTGTGAATGGGCTGGTTGCTCTCGAGAAACGGGACAACGACGAGGCTGTAACGGGCGGCGTTGGCAAAGCCAGATTTTAAAAAAGGGCAGATAAGAATGAAGACGAGGGAAGACGTCCCGAGAGTGCAGGAGCTGGCGAGGATGCGGCAAGAGAAAAAGCTACGCTCGGTGTTGTCGTATCGAACAGGCGCAGAGGGGAGGTGTGGCTCGAGCAAAGAAAAAAAGCCAGGATGTAACCAGGACAAGGCGAAAAATGAGTAGGAAGATAGAGAAGTCAAAGAACTCGCGAGGACAAGAGCGGCGGGCATCGAGACATAAAAAGCAAACGGAAGGCACCCTGGCCGCACCTGCCTGTGCAGACAGCGGGGCGGCGGTCTGGGCCATGTTGGCTTTCCCATTGGGGGGCAAGTGCTGGAAGGCGCGGCCTTGCGTGCCGGTGGTTAACCGGCGTAGTCATGGGGGGTGTGCAGCAAAATCGAAAGGGTCCGGCAGCCCCGGAGACCACTCATGCTGACAGAGCAAGAAGCACAAGAGCGTGCGTAAACTGACGAGAAGAACAGGTCGACCGGTCGTCCAGGGAAGGAGCGACCAGGCGATGGCAGCATCCAGCGACCACCGGAGGAAATAAGTGGGGACCATGGCGCGCAACACGGGAGGAGCCTCGGGCAGCTGAGGCGACGGCCTGGTCAGTTGGGCACGGTGCATGGGTGGGTGGTGAGCAAGCAGATTAGGGGCAGAAGGCAGGGGAAACACAGTTGACACAGGGGATACCGGTGGTGCTGATGGTGCTGATGGTGCTGACAACGTTGGTGGCACAGACTGCCCGCGACAGCATCGACGACCAAACAGACAACCAAACAAGCTTAGCATGCACATGGGGACGGCGATCCATCTTGGTCGGCTCGCTTGAGAATGAGGGTAGTGGTTGCGGCGAAGAAGAAACGGGGGGGCGAGTAACGTCTTGCAGGGGACAGGCATACACGGCGTGTGTAAGGCCATCGCTACAGAGACAAAAGAAACCCCAAGAAAAATATGGTATAACAGACGTAAAATAAAAATAAACATAAAAAGAACCCCATTAATCACACCCCGCAAAAAAAAGAAAAAAAAAGAAAAGAAAACGGCTACGACTAGTTTACATAGTAAGAGGTTCAATAATTTTTTTGCCAGCACGGGCAGGCGTGTCTCAGGTGGCCGCCAGTTGCTGGCTTGGACCGTCGCCGAAGCTTCCGGAAGTGCGTGCGGGTAATTTCACACCCACCGCGCTTGCCTGAGCATCACGTATTGGTCGTACCTACCTTCGTCTGCGAGCAAGGTGCGTGCCTTCCAGAACATGGAAGGGGTGCCAACGGCAGGAGCGGGCTCGCCTTCCTGGGCAGCCTGCTTAGTACACAGCAATACATGCTTGTCTTGCAGGACCGCTTGGGTTGTAATAGGCTGTGCCTGGCAGGCGAAACAAGGGCCAGTGAAATGACGTCACTGCCGAGAAGAACAGCGCAAAGGCAGGCCGGGGTAGGCAAAACAACAGAAGCAACGGCCAGGAGGCCAGACAACGAAGAAACAAAGGACACGGAATTCTCCAGTCCGCGGGAATATCCCATCTACATACCGAGAGAGAAGAGGAGGGGAGAGGACGTAAAAGAAAGAACCCATTCCTCATCCGCCCGCAACCGTTCAATGTCGTATATCCGGCGCCCGTATTCGTTTTGTCGTGCGGGTTGTTATTGGGGTGGATGACCTGGACGCCTCCGCCAAGACTTTTTGTGTTGAGAGCCGTGTGCGGTGAGCACAGGCACTATTCACTATTGGTGCAGAAAGAGCGGGCAGAACGCGAGAAATGGGAAGGAGCAGCCAAAAGAGCAGCCAAAAGGCATACAAACGGCCAAGCGGCGAAAACGGCCCAAATAGCCAAATCCCAGACTGCCAACAAACGACCAAGCAACAAGCCCCCGATCCCACGCAACACCGCTTCGTGTCTTAGTCTCAGTCCGAGTAACACCCTAGCAGCCCTGCTCCCACACATACAGCGCAGGCTACCCTACCTGCGCCCCCCCCCCCCCCCCCCCCCCCCCCCCCCGATATCCCGAGCCATCTCGTCCGATCCATTGCCCCACACCCCGAAAACAGAGTGCACGCCCAACACACCTCCACACCACCACCACCCGTTGGAACTTAAACTTCTCTCCTGGACACACACACTCGCTCACTCGCGCACACCTCGTCTGCATGGTGGCCGCTGTTCCCTCGACGCTATTAGCCCGCATTTCCACTACCTGTCGATGTGGATGGCCGCCCACTAGCGCTGCAGGCTCAGAGAGACCCCAAAAACAGGCTAGACGACCCAAAAAACATGGCATATGATGGAACTTAATGGCGGTGGGTCGCCGGAACCGGTAGTTCCGACAAGACTTGCGGTATGCTCGGTCGCCCGTGTCCCACAGTTGCACGCAGGAGTCACTCCCTTCACATTGTCGATCGTAAGAGTCACCAGGACCACCAGAGTCACTAATACTTTGTATATCCTAATACTCCCAGTACAACCCCCCCGAAAAAGCCTGTCCTACCCGGAGATTACACAACAACGTGATGTCCCACCCATCATAAGTTCGGCTGGATCCTGCTTTTGAGGCGTCTGTGGATATTCTTCGGTTGAACGTCCCTGCTGTCGTTGCCGGCCATCCTGTGTGTGCTCTCTTCCTTCGACTGGATGCTTCCGCCCTTCCAGCACATTCCCTTTCCTGGCCACCCCTCCTCCTTCTTTTTACATAGTATTTTCTTTTTCCCTTTCTTCTCACACGCTCGTCCGTCTCGGAATTAGCACCGCTGGCGCCTGGGAAGAACACCCTATTCACAGTTTGTGATAGGCTTTGGCACCTCTGCGGCCGAACTCGCTACTGCTCCGTTCCCGGACCCTCTTCTCGTTTAGTATCAACACCACTAACGCCGTATTGGCATGCCCCGGCTATCTCGCGTCTGTCCCCTCTTCCAGGACTCGACCTTGTCGCCACCGGCCTTCATCCGACCAGCCTACTTGCAACTCTAGCCTGGCCCCTGCCATCAAGCTCACAATACCTGCCAACCAGCCTACTGGACCTCCCCCCCCATGTGCTCCGCGTCGACGCAGTGGGCCAGTGCGGTTTGGTATGATCGTTGTGTTTTACTTTTGCCGTAAAAGCGTAACCGTGTGAGGGATTGGAAGCACGTTGTGTAACTCACACTACGTGACCGTGCCGCTCTGCTTATAGACAAAGGCGTTGTCACTTCCCCTTGTAACACGCTTTGCAAGAGACCCTACGCACATCTCATTCCCTGCCAGGGTTGCCATGGAATGGCCTGTAGTCGGAACGCTTATAATACAGCCATGTTCTTGTCATGTATCGCATGAAATATCCTGAAAGCCATGTGCCTGTAGTATACAGCCGTTGTGTATTTATACTACTTCAATCCCCTGTAACAGAATATCACGAAATGGGGTAGTGGTAACTTTAAACTCCAAAACGAAAAACACGCCAATACCGGCATCCATATTACCATGGCACATATCACGTATTATTAGGACAAATAAGCTCCGCCCCATCTACGTGGCCGGCAGTGGCCGCTGCGTATCCAGGAACAGAATTGCAATACCTTGTAACATGACCCGGAGTGAACATCGAACAGGCAACCCTGTGACATCTAGATCTGGCCAACGAGCTGGTACCAGACCGTGTCCAAGCCCCTCCCGGAAACATCCCGGTAATTCATATGGCCAGCTCGCCCCAATGGCTGTCATGCACTCCAGCCCCTCCTATAACATACCACTGGAGTTAGCATGAAATACTATGTACTGTCGTGAGCTATGTCAATAACGCCCGACTAGAGTACTTGCTACCTGCTCCATAGGGCTGAAGACTGTGAATGTGTGTGACACAGAAACAGAGCCGGGACTCGCGTAAGATACATACGCACATGCACACCACCCACCCATCTCCAGCGGTTTCGGCAGTGGCGAGCGTCTTGGGAATGGAACATGGGTACTGGCATGCTCAAATTGGGAGGGTTGCATGCCGCTGACCCTGCCCACGGCACACGCTTCACCTGTTCGGGCCCTCGGCCGGTGCTTATAAAGCCTGTTATCCCCAGAAAGCCGCTGTGTGCCAGCAACGACATTGTGGCCGGCCCATGCTCGCTATACATATATGCGACGGGTCGTCCAAGAGTTAACATCGATGTTGTGGGCATACCCTATTCAACCCCGACCTACTTGGCATACTCTTGTTCTCGCCTCTTTACACAGTAACACTGAACATGTATCCTTGCCCGTGACTGCCCGTTAACATAACGCTTCCTTGCCAGTGACTTTGGAGCTCCCAGCGCGCGGCACTCTAGCTCCTGTGCCCCAACTTGCCTTTGAAGCATACGAGTACGTTAAGTCGCGTATGGTTATGCGACCCCCTCCCTTTCTTATAACACATCCTCCGTATGCCGGGCCATCGAGCACCAGAACGCGGTGGTCATCGACCATATCACGTGAACACAACTTACATGTTATGTGGAATACCCGCTAGCGGGTCAGATTTTTGGCCCGTTAAAAAAAATAAGAGGGGAATCAAAACTCGTATTGGTTGCCAAGCTCCTTGCTGCAAAAGGGGGGCTTAGCCACCTTTTGGAAATGTTTTCGACTTCACACTTTGCAGGAATCATATATCTCCCATGACATAACCAGGTCTGCCAATCTACACACAACCCGCCGGCATGGAACGTCCACCACCTCTGGTAAATGCTGTATACTATCCTTCATGGAGAGTGTACAAGGACATACCGCCTTCGAGCCTGCCAGTCAACAAGATCTCTACCATCTTCTACGCATTTGCAATGTAGGGGAGACACCTTTCCCCACAAGCGATGGTCCTGACACCGATGCCATTGTGCTGACCGTTTAACGTTATTCAGCCCAAATGAAGACGGGACGTTGAAAGTAGGAAATAGCCAGACCGTGTCCTTTTCTCGGCGGCTTTCTTTCGTTTGTTGACAACTGTCAGTTTCTCGACGAATACGCAGACGCCCAGATCCCAGTAGATGGCGAACAGGGTTGTCTAAATGCCCTGGCCAAACTGAAGAAAGACCATGGCCATTTGAGGACGGTCCTGTCCATTGGGGGTGGCAGTGGTAGCGGCGCTTTTGCCCAGTTGGCTACGTCGGCTGCCAGCCGGGACACGTTTGCCAGGAGTGCTAGAGAATGGGTCGACAAGTACTCATTCGATGGCATCGACAGTAAGTAAAACCAAACGAAAAGAAGAAAAAGAAGATAAGAGAGGAATTAAGGAAGAAAGGGGGGGGGGGGGGGGGGGGCTGCTCCCCACACCTTGGTTTTCCTGGCCTCCCGAGTACTAACTGGTCAACTAACCCTCAGTTGACTGGGAGCACCCCAAAACAACAGAGCAGGGCCAGCAGTTCATCCAGTTGCTCCAGGCCTGCCGCAGTGTCCTACCGGCTCCCCGTTACTTAATGGCTACAGCATTGCCTATTGATCCGTCCGTCCTGGGAATGATCAATATGAATGCCGCGGCTACTTTTATTGACCATGTCAACTTGATGTGCTACGATTTCTCAGGCCCCTGGAGCGAGGTAGCTGGCCACCAAGCACAATTGTACTCTGTGTCAGAAGCAGCAGCCGCTACTGGTCAGCGCCCTCCCAAGGAGACGCGCAACAACCAACATCCGCAACTCAACATATCCTGCCAGAGAGGTCTTCGCTATCTGCTGGGTCGTGGGGTACCGCCGAACAAGATTCTGCTTGGAGTCCCAGCCTATGCGAGGTGTTTTCCGAAAGCCCTTTCATTGGGCGAACGGTTCCGTGTCAAGGATGGCGAAGAAATCGAAATGGACTACCGTGATGTGCCCATGGCTTGGAAACAGGCAGCCCGAGTCGACCAAGGCCTCGCAGCAGCTTCGTATGTCGATAAGGAGAAGGGTTTTGTATCATTCGACATGCCTAGTACGGTCCGCACGAAGGCCGCATTTGTCCGCTCATCAGGTTTAGGCGGTCTTTTCTTTTGGACTGGGGCTGGCGATGGTACTGGCCCAGACAGTCTTGTCATAGCCGGATTTGATGGACTCCACAGTTTCGGACCTCCGTCTGGAGTTTAGACCTGCCTACCAGCAAACACGACAGTCACCGCGAAGCAAATAAACGTTTTGAATGGCTTTTGGGGGGTCATAATGCGCTTTCACTATCGACTAGGTTGCAATCATAATGATGCACTATCCCAGAACCTCCACTACCAGCAGCTGGTTACTTATCAGCCTTTGCAGGAGCTCATGTCAGAAGCTTTCGTTGACTTCACACTCCAAACCTTCATTATACAACGTCTCAAACCTCTGTCATCTTGTACCCAATTTCCGCCTATTTGGGCTTAAAGCACAACATAACTACAAAGTGCTGTTGTCCCACCATGGCCATTCTTGGAACGCTTCTGGTGTCTATACGTCACCAAATGTCCCAAACTATAGCTCGGCTTAGCTCTTTTTCCCAATGGCTTATGCTGATGCTGCAGAGTCTCAAAACAGCTGGAGATCCTAAAGCGTTGCGAAACAACTGCGCCTGTCAACGCTGTCGAGAATTACATCTTTTTTTTTTTCTTATTCTTGCTTACTGCTACGCGAAGAAGCGAATGAGGCATAATTTGAAGGAAAAAAGGGAAGAAAAGGGCAGGACAACATTGTGTAATATAGAATTCTAACTGCTTTCAGTGGGATAGTGATTGAAGATACGTCATAACACTCTTGTCGAAACATTGGGTCAAATTTGAGCCATTGTTGTAGAAACAATTAATAGCGGGATTTTGAAAAAAAAAAAAGAAAAAAAAGAAAAAAAAGAAAAAAAAAGACAGGTTATAAATAGCTAGCAGGGGAACACACACCACTGCTTGTGGCTTTTGGAGCGTAATCGACAATGCACAAGGTTTAGTTAGTTACTCCTTCATGTTCATACCGTCGCCCCAGCCGGGGAGTTCTTGCAGCCCTAGTGAATATGTTAGTGACCAGTAACCCCCCCAAATGAGCGATCTTGCTTTAGTCGGGTACTTACAACCAAGCGTGTCCTCCTTCACCATGTTCTTAACGCTGCATTTGTTTGCGACCGACATGGCCTGCTTCTTGATCGCTCCGCATCCATCATAGAAGCACTCGGACTTATCCATCGCCCGCTGAAGTGCGTCTCCTTTCCTGCTGGGAGTTAGGAAGAGTTTGTGCAAAGAGAGAATCGACAAGAGGAAACAGTAGGTGGAACAGCAGGTCAATGAAAATAACAAAAAAAAAAAAATCTTTACCATCCAAACATGTAGTCGGCGTGCGTGCCGTAAGAGTTGCCCTGGAAGCTCCACACGAACGGGTTGGGGGTGCCAGACTTCCAGAGACTGTTGAACTTGGACGTGTCCCAGACGGTCTCAAAGGTCACCTGAGGAGTGCGGACCGGATGGGATGCTGGGCAGGGAGCAGCATTGGTGAAGCCCTCTGAGTTGATCGTGTTGTACATGTGGGATTGATGGTCCGGGCTGTCGAGATTCTTGCCATCCCAGCAGCTGGAACAATCATTGTTATTCAGTGACTTTTCTTTGACTCTGGGCCTTGTGCTGCACTTACGCGGGGAAGTGGTGTGTGGTAAAGATACCACCCGAGCAGGGCTTGGTTGGCATGTCGTTGGTGATCGCACCACGATTGCCGCCGGACATGCACTGGTAGCTCAAGCCGGCGTGGTTCTTTGTCTTGGAGCCAGGACTGCCCACTGTCATACGGAAGCCCTGCGAGTTCGTCAAGCATGAGAATTTCCATCCTATTCCCACTGTAGAGCAAGAAGGGCATGACCAACTTACGGGAGGGAAGGATTTCACCGGCTGCTGCTTGATGTTGTCCCGGCTCAGGTCATTCTGGGTGTAGTAGACGGTGAGTCCGCCCTGGGCACCCTGTGACCCGCCTAGCAACGGCTGCACGGGGATGTTAGGCACGCGATAGTAGGAGCCGTTGTTGGGATCCTTGAAGTACAGGACGGCGGTCCAGTAGTTGGAGAAGTCTTCAGACATCTGGCAAGTGGTGCATGAGGCCCTCTCGGCAACATCTCCATTCATCGTCACGTTGAAAGCATCTCCACCCACGATGTGATGCACATGGGCCGACGGAAATGCGCCGGGCTGCCCAGCAGGGTCGAGACGCTGGTAGATCAGAGTCGAGCAGGGAAACCGCAAGCCCGCATATACCGGCGCGGCCAGCACAAGGACAGCGGCGGAAAACGACTTCATATCGGCGGTGAAAGTGCTTGTCGAGAATGGCAAGCCAAAGAGAGTTGCCAAATAAAACGTCAGAAAGAACGGCGGAGAAAGCAAACAGGAAACAGAAAACTTCTTCTCAGAGCATAAGGGCTTCCAGGCTCATTTGACTTATACTCGTCGGGTGGGGTCTCGCTTCCAATACCGGCAGACGAGGCGAGAGCGTCTGCCGTGCCTAGACTTCATAACAACTGTCTCCGTGGTAATTATCCGGGAAATGGCAATTAGATTGCGATGTGTGTCCGGATTCGCTAATAACGACGTCCGGCAGATCACACTACAGCTGTCTCCAGGCTATCGGCAATTACCTCTCGACAAAGTTAGATTGCTCGATCAAAAATAGAATAAGGGTGGAGTGAGAAAGAATAGACTTACTTGTATGCCTGCTCCTGGCCATGCATGGTAAGCAGGTTATCTTTGGCGGGTAGATGTTCTAGAACAAGTCCATCGTTGGGGGGACGATAATAATAGTTAATGAAGATAGAAGAGTAATAAAATAAAACAAGAGAAAACACCTTACATAAATACGTCTGCAGTGTGTTACGTCGAAATGAATCATTGCGTTTCGCCGAGTCCATCTGTTGTTGGACAGCGCGTTGTTGTACTGAATTATGTTGCTGATGATTTGCGAGTTCTTTGGACCTGAACAATTGCCAGCGATACGGTGGAATAAACAGGTTCCAAAATGCAGTCTCGCGGCCGGCCAATATGTACGTGGAATCAACGCTGGAGACGGTCACGGAAACAACTAACGGCAGCTAAGCGCTGCCATTTCTCTGGTCGAACACATTGTTTCGGCACACGCACTGTTCCTGCTCTGAAGAGGTAGAGAGTGAGGTAGGGAAAACTCGAAATTATCTGTCAATCTATCCTATTGGCCGTTGTGAGTTGATATCGAATTAAGCTTAGACGCAAGATCATGTCACCTCCAGTTGACGTCAACTCTTCATAAATATCTCCGACGCCACTCAGACCATAGCTGCATCCAGGTCGGTCGAAAGAAGAGAAGAAATAAAGAAGAAAAAGCGAGAAAGTAAGTAATGAAATAAATCTGCATCACAAACCATAAACGCACCGCCCGAGACAGGGAGTAACCATGGTAGCTTCCATACTACCGTTCGGGGAGCATTGACAATTGAAAACGAAAGCCCCCATAATCCAATCAATCATTCTTTTCATCAACACACAATTCCACGTCTGTTTGAGGCCAAAGGTGGCTGAGGTCACCGACGGGCAAGTTCAGCGTAATGCGCATCTCACCCGACATGATGATGAAGCACATATACCAACCCAGAGCGGCTACCACGAAAAGCAGTGCACCGCCAGCCTGTGGGAATCAGCATACAACATCACACAAATGGCAGTAGAACGGATGAAACATACCTTTTGGAGGTGACCTGCAGTGGTGTAGTCGCCTTTGGATACTTTCCAGTATGCCCCCGAGAGAACCCAGCAGGCAGTACTGACAAGCAAGAAAATAAGGGCGAACACCATGTTGATTTTCAACGTGAAGATAAAGAAGGTGAAAAGCGCGAAGCCCCACACAATGAGGTACAGTGCAACGACAGAATTGTACGCCGATGAGCTCGTGCCTGTCGGGTCCGCAGTAGTGGCGTAGGCGGCACCAAGCTGCAAAGTCGGCAGTTGCAGGACCCCAAAGGAAAGCCAAAACACAGCGAAGAGCCCCATGACCATCATGGGAAAGAAGTTTCCCATGATCCATTCGAATACCATGGCGAATATGAGGAGCACGGGGCCGACAAAGAAGAAGATACCGCTGGGCGGAGATGTTAGCATTAAGGCAGAAAAAGGTGGCAGGCATGGGTTGATTGTCAATCGTATTCCAGGGGAAGGGCGGCTGGGGGGGGGGCGGGGGGGTTTCTTACTTACACTACGGGTGCCAGGCCTTCCGCACCGCCCCAACCCATCATCACCATGGCGAAGGTGAATGTCGAGATGACAAATCTAGTTCTGTGAGCACAATGCTTTCTCGTGGACATGGCGTCGCAGCTTCGACGGTCTTCAGTTGACCATACCCAACAAATCCAAGAGCGGTGGGATTGGCAAATCGTCTGTTGTAATCACCAACATGTGGAACTTTCGGTGTAAGATAGAGCTTGAAAAAAAGAAAGTGTTAGTCACCAAAGGCATTGCTATTTCAAGTCTGACAGGAGAGCCACATCAGGAACGCGAACGAAGTAAACATCAAGGCAGACCAAACCTTCTCAAAAAGTTCCGGGGACATCGTCACAGCTGTGGCCGTCCGTGTCAGGCCTTTTTCTTCATCAGTGTGCCCCCGCGCTGCCGCCATGCTGGCCGAGTTGGCTGAATGGGCCGACGTTTCCTCGTGGCTTGCCATGTTGATCCCGAGAGCAGGATTTTGTTGTGATGATGATGAAAATGTTCTACGAGATTCCAGCCAGACCCTTCTTTGGAAGAGGAGTGGAAGACGGTCAAATACACCTCAAAATTGGCTACCCCTTTAAAGAGTGCACATCAGCAACGTGGAGTGTGCATGCAAGGGCCATACGAGGGGTTGAGGGGACGCAGGTTCCCCAAGCATTGTGCGGCAATGCCAACACGGCTGAGGTGTGGGCTGGGGATGGGGAACAAGGGAACACCAGGAGCATCTGCGAGGAAGAATTGTAGTCAGACTTCAGTCAGCCATCGACGAGGCGGTCCGTGAGCAAGAAGGAGGTGTAACTACGAGTACCAATTCAGGAGGAAGGGAAGGGGCTTGTGCCGTTCCCCCGTCCCCCCAACGTGCTCTGCTTCTTCCCTGTCTGGCTCGTCGGTAGCAGAGGTGGAGCGAATCAGGCAACGTATCGTTCTGCGTGTCACGACATTGACCTTTGTTCTCCTTTGTTACAGACCGCGTCTTAAAACTTAGCGTCAGTGACCAAAGACTTTACAGAGTGCGATACACAAATACGATTCACAAAGCACGGTATACGATTATGGCTTGCCATGTAATACGTGGACCTCGAGACAGCTTGTGCATCCTAGATACTCTGCCCCAGGAAGTGCCGAGATGAACGGAGCCCCAATACGAGTACGACTCCATGGCGCCGAACGGCAAGTGGAACCTCGTACCGCACTTTGCGGGGAGAAGGTTGGAGAAGGTTGGCCTGTTGGGGTCACATGTGCCAATATTAGTATGGTGTGGTGGCCACCACACAGGAGTTGACACTCTCGACGACGAGTGGACCATTAGTTTTAAAAAATGTGAGGAGAAACGAACAAGGCAGAGCGTAAATAATGTATATACATCCGAAATGCGCAGGATGGCCACCCCTGCGGTTTCGCAGACCACTGCTTTGCTCCCTAGTGGTCGGTCATACAGCTGGAGCTGATACCCTTCCTGGACGTGTACTTCTCTGTCCGCCCCATCTCATACACACGTTGTTTGTGTATCTCTGCAGCCCTGTGCCCACGTAGATGCCCCCGGTAGTTTGTCACGCCTCCTCTGCATCGGCGAGGCTGTAACTCTTAAACCTTCTAGCCGACACACGTTTATCGAAAAGAAGATCCAGTTCTTCATACGTCCGACCAGCCGTCTCCGGCACACGGAAGTACACCCAGATGAGGCAAATGACCGACAACCCCCCAAAGAAGAAGCCGATCTTTCCCTTGGCATCGGCCTGATCCTGGTTGATGAGGTACGGGATGGCAACCGTCATGACGATACCTAAAACACCCTGAGCGGCTGTGCAAACCGCAATACTTTTGGACCGCACACGCGTAGCCGAGCACTCCGAGATGATGATGAAGTTCACGGGACCGATGGTAGCATCGTACACGAACATCCACACGACCAAGAGAGAAACCTGTGCCCAATCGATTCCTGCCCCGGCTGAACCGCGGGGGACGCAGTCGAGAATGCCGACAAGCAGCATCAGGACAGTGAGGAAGGCCATACCACGGAAATAAATGGCACGGCGACCCCAACGGCCAGTCATAGCAAACGACGCACATGTGCCAACAAAGCCAGCCGCTGCGGTTAAATGAATGTCAGCAAAGCCGGCAGAAGGTGGTGGCTTCGCCAAGAATGTCACGCACCCATAAACCCAACACCCATATCGTAGGCCTCGTCGGTGGTCAGCGAAACTCGCCGGAAAAAGTTGGTAGCAAAGTTGATGATGTAGACCCCACTGAGCACCTGCGTGCAGTACACACCGGTGGCGATCTCGGTACGACGCAGGTTGACACCACGGAAACAGTCGGCGTACGTGCTGCCTGCCTCCATGGCACGCTCCAGTCGGTCGGTCTCCGTGATGTTTGCCAGAGTCGCCTTGATATCAACATCGCCGGTGGCCTGGGCAGACTTTGATGCGAGCCTTCGCAGGACAGCTTCGGCCTCGGCCTGGCGGCCCTGGCGCACAAGCCACCAGGGACTTTCCGGCACAAACAGCATGCCGGGAAGGATAATCAAAACCCAAAACCACTGCAGAGCAAAGGGCAGGGAGTAGGCCCAGTGGTTGTCGAGATTCTTGGTCCCGGCGGTGACACCGTTGCCCAGCAGCTGGCCGATCACAAAGCACAGGTTCACATATGAGGTTAGATAGCCACGCAGAGCCATAGGACACACCTCAGATGCATAGGCAGGAGCGATAACCACGTAGCAGCCCAGCACCAGGCCTCCCAGAAGCTCGCCTACCAGTAGAACGGGCAGCGAGCGGGCGAAAAACTGGATAAAGACCAGGCATGCCGTCAAGGCTACGCAGCCACCAAAGGTCCACTTACGGCCAAACTTGTCCATGGGATAGCTGGCACAAATGGCACCAAAAACCTGCCCAATGGGGTTGCCGAGTGAAAGGCCACTCTGCCAGGGAGCGCCTGGGTGTGGCCGTCTGCAGTTAGCAAACAAAACGAAAAAGAAAGGGGAAAAAAGAACAAAACAAAACAAAAAGCCAACATCAAAGTGATGGCTGGTGCTGGCCCCAAAACGGGAGGCGTGGACATACTAATCACATACTGCGGACAGTCAGCATGCAGACTTCGAGAGGCGATGGTGGAGGCTGGGATATTGGCACTTACTTCGCCATCATACAAATAGCCAAAGTCCTCTTCAAACTTGGGCATGGCAAAGAAGTTTCCCAGAATCTGGGGGTCAAAGGCCAGCATGATGACACCCAGAGACACAAAAACGGACCAGCCGACAGCATGGGGGTACAGTCTGGTACCCTCAACCATCCCCAGGTTGCGCTCGTGTTCGATTGCCCGGGCAAATGCGGCGGCGTCGTCAGTCTTGGGCGGAGCCAAGTCGCCGTCCGAGGCCCGCGGCGCAGCCATGACCTGGGCGTCGCCCTTGTTAGCAGCGGAGCTCTGCATGTTGATGGCGTATCTGCCTGTGTTCGTCTTGGACCGCTTTGCTGGGTCGAATAAAGATGACGATCGTGGCATGCGGCAAGTGGAAGGTTAGTTGGCACTCCGGGACTGCTCTTGTTTATCTACCTCGTCTCCTTGCCATCTTTGCTTTCCATCTTTCCTATCAGATGCAACGTGGGCCCTTTTTCCTGCGATTGCCAAGTTTGGCTGCTGATAAGGGGTTTGTCTCGTTTCCATTAACGTTGCAATTATTATACAGAATATGGAACGGACTTGGTAATCTACTTTGGTAACAGCTGGACTCTGGCTACAGTGCAAGGCGCTGCCTCGATCTGGAATTTCCGTTGCGGGTTAGAGGCACGCCACACAGCCAATGCCATGCGACTTACAGGCTGAGAGAATCACATGTGCACCGCCGCTTGGTCTTTTAGCGCACGGGCCAAAAAAATGGCATTGCAATGCGCAGTTGACTCAGCGGGCACCGAGGGGCAACAAATGCGAAATACTTACGTAGTAACTACGTACTGGTTGGGCGTTCAGCCTGTGTCTATCCGCTCCCTAGTTGGTGTGCCACAGTGGTTATTCTACCGGCACTTCAATGCCTAATTGCACCAGAGCCTCCTCTCAAGTAATTTCCCAAACAGATTGCCTTTCCCCGCTTGGGACTTGAAGGGACATGTCGCGAGAGGCAAGCGAAACTCGCCGTTTTCGGGCTGAAAACACACTGCCAGTCTGGCAAGGGCGGGAAAAGGAACCACAGGTTCCGTTCTTAAATTTTTTTTGCCCAGCATTGGCCCAAAGCTGTCGGCCTTGCTAATGGGTTCGTCGGGATTGGGTCAAAGGCCGGGAGCAGATATGGGTTGAGCAAATAAGAGCTGTTCTGGATCGCCAATAGAGAGCGACAACGCAGAACAGAACAAGATGACGTTCGCATAGCCGGCACAAAGAGCAGGGGACGGCATTCGGGCCCCTGGCTGGGGCGAGAAGGCGGAACAACAGATGACGAAGACAGTCCGAAAGGAATATGTATGGCAAAAAAGAAGGCACTGGATGGCAACCATGGACAAGCTCGGAAAAGGACGAGCCAGGCATGCCAAACAAGGAGACCAAAACGCAGGCAGAAAGTTCGTTCTGGCTCTTGCTACAAAGTCATACACTTCAAAATATCTTTCTTCGCATCTCGGACAGTTGGCGCCCAGGCATCGTTTCCGAGTCACTGCCCCCCCCAGCGACGACTTAGAACCTTTCCGTGACCAGGTCTGTACGGCACACCATATTTGCAGTCCCATCCTGAAAGGGCCGCCCTAAAAAGGTCATCATGATATTCCTAGCCGGCGCCTGGTTGGCATTTGCACTTTCGTGCTATGAAATGCCAGTTGAGGCCGCAGCCGTAACTGCAGGAGACACAGTTGCAAGGACTGCACAATACTGCGACAACTCACAGGGGACAGCCGTGTGCTACACAGAGTTCGCAGCCTCGACGTCAGGTACGGTGTTCAGGCTCGCGATTCCCGACGTCCAAAGGGCACCATTCGACACGCTGATGCAGGTGGTCGCGCCCATTTCTGTGGGCTGGGCAGGCCTGGCCTTTGGCGGATCCATGGCAAGGAGCCCGCTCGCACTGGCGTGGGTCAACAAGGATAGCGGCATGGCGTCGACGCGCTGGTCCACCGGCCACCTGCGGCCGACCTCATACGCAGGGGCACGGGTGTCGGTGTTGAATGCAGCTGTCAACAAAACGCACTGGCGCGTTGACACACTCTGCAAGGGTTGCAGCGCGTGGACCAATTCGTCGATGAACCCGAACAGCGTAAACAAAATCGGCTATGCCACCAGCAACCAGTCGCCCGTGAATCCCGGGAGCAGCCTTAGCTCGCTCTCGATGCACGACGAGAAGGGCAGCGTGCAGCAGGATCTCAGTGTCGGCAAGGTCGACTCGAACACGTTCAATCGATATGTGCTGTTTCTGTCAAGTAACCCTTCACAATCCGATGGGGCTCCATCCGACTCACCGTCTGGGTCAGACTCGGCGCCACCGGCGGAGCCGACACAGTCAGATGCACCACCAGAGACGACCATTATCGGTAGCATTCCCTCTACTATCATCCGGCCGTCGCCGTCGCCGTCAGACACCGTGTCAACAAGCGGCGTAGAGTCGTTTGCACCCATCACCATCAGTAGTCCAAACACGGCGACGGCGGCGACAACGGCGACAAGCGGGCGGCAAGTTACGGTCACCGTTACAGTTACGCGAGGGCCGCAGCCTGGTCGGCCGACCCAGACGACGCATTCCTCTTGCAAGGGACGTTTTGGGCGCTACTGCACGACAACGGCATACGGCGGGGGATATGGCGACGACGATGGTGATGATGGTGACGGTGGTGACGATGGTGACGATGGTCCGTTTGGCGGGGGCGGCTTTGGGGATGGCGGCTTCGGAGGAGGCGGCAGGTTTGGGGGAGGATTTGGGGGCGGCTTTGGCGACGACTAGTACACCAGCAGAGGGCAGTTATCCTGAATTTACATCGTACATAGTAGCTATGCAAATCCGCATCTGGCTGAGTGAACCTGGGGCTGCGTCTTGCCTGCGTATCGATTTCCATTGCGAGCCTGATGCAGCATATGCAGGCCGATTGGGACAACCGCAACAGCGTCCTCTCCGATTCTGGATTTGGCAGGCTCTGTGTCGTGGCGAGTTTCGACCCAATTGGACGGAGCTGTCTCTGTTGTTGAGGTTAACAACTCAACCAGTGTCTTAGATTGGCGTCGATCGCATCCCCGGAACCAGAATAGCAAAAGAACCAATGAGGAAGTTTCCTTTCATGCACCGACTTATCTGTAAGCGGGTTTGGCAGGCACGAAAATATCCCGTGTCTGCTGCCATGCTGCGCCAATTCTTCAGCCGGCCCTTTCCGACACCGACGACCGAAGGCGAGTCCAAGGAAGGATGGACAACCGCCGGTGAAAGATCAGGCCACTTTGAAGACCACTATGGCGCCTCTATGTTGCGACTGGACTCTGGCGGTCACGGGCTAAGGGCCAAGGGGAATTCTCGGCATGGGGCCATTGGACGGCAGAACACACGAGGCGCGAGATGATGGATGTAGTCCATTCCGACGTCTCTGGCGGCTGACGTACGGTGTACGGCGCTGAGTGAGGGCCGTGGCTGGAGACTCGGGGTCTGCAGTGCTCCAGACATGGGATTTGGGAGAGGCGCTTTTTGTGGTTTGCGGGTGAAAGGGATGGGGATGGCAGGGCTCTGCTGCGCTCGCCTGTGCCTGGCGCTCGGGAGCACCATTCCCGAAGCGGAAGCCTGGGGTTTGGCGGTCTTTGCTGCAGGCAGACTGCAGCGCGTGTGGACAGGCACGCATCGCGGGGGTCCCAGTAGTTATCTCACAGCGCCCGCATTGTGCAGTGGCGCTGCGGTGCCAGCGACAGCACCGACAGCAGAGAGACTCGGCAGTGCTGAGCTTTGGGAGACCTTGCGGCTTTGCGGCTCTGCGGGACGCCGGTCTTCCGGAGCCGCGGCTCTGCAATGCCTTCGCAATTCAGTCGAAAGCAGAAGGAGCGACCGACCAAGGTCACGGGGCGCACAACAATCTCAGAAACAGCAGTTGCTTGCGCCGGTCAGTTGCAGTCTTGAGTCTATTTCACGTGTTGTTTGCCGCCAACACGAAAACGCGGACAGCCAGCAGGACAGTCGGACAGGGACCAATACAAGGAAAACAAGCGACACAACGAGCCACAGTCCCCGTCACTCATCCCACCTGCGGGTCGCCAGTGGCTCGAGCCGCGGTGCCCTCCGCGCAGGCGTGACAAGGCCTTCAGGTACTGCGTACGCCACATTTCTAGCAAAGATACCTGGGCCTGAGGTCACAGCCCAGCCAGTCGTCCGGCCGAGCTGCCATCGTAAGACCACGAGCCCGCTGTGGTTCGTTTTTTGGGTATGCCCATTCTTGCGCACAGAGTGGGGTCCGCTGGCTCCACACTAGCTCCCCCCTACTCGTACAAACGTCCCTTGCCGGGCGTTTGCATGGCAAAGTGCAGCCCACGCTCACTTACACCGTTTTTGTCAGTCCGTACAGCCACGACAAGCAGGCGACGGACACACGACCGGCCCCTGGGCAGGGCCAGAAAAAAAAATCGAAAACGAAAACGTCGATTCCCTGCATTTTCTCGATGCTGTGCCGAGCGTCGCGGATGGCGGCCACGGGCTGTTCCCCTCCCCCCCTCTTTTGGCGTGGGAGTGCACGACTCCTCTACTTATATCAAATGCCAGCTGGTCCGGCCTGTTCTGCCACAAGTCGTTCCACATTCTCGCCATCATCACCACCACTCTCGACCAACCCTGGTCCTACCCAGCCAACCCTCGACCAACCCTCGACCTACCTCGACTTACACTCGACCAACCTCTGCCCAGCCTGGCACCAAAACCCTGTCTGGCGCGTCGACAATTAACACAACCCCCCCCCCTCCCCGGCCAGGTTAGACCTGACCAGACCAGACCTATTTACCCAGTCGCCCGTCTGCTCACCACACACACACAACCACGCTCAAACCACACGCACGCACACCTACATACATAGGCGCACCTACGCATACAGACTATTCTAAAACCGCTAACGCCACTTTCATCCCCCCATCCCTCATCATGGACGTGGATCAGCCCATGCCATCGTCTGCTCCTTTCGCTCTCGCCCTGAAGTCTTCCCTACAACAAGAGCACGACGACCTCGCCAGCTTCTCCCCAGACTCTCTCTACAACTTCCCCCTTGACGATTACAGCTCCTTTCCCAACAACAGCTACAACACCGACTTCAGCGCCGACTCGCCGCTCTCGCTCGGTTCTCCCATCTCACCAACCACTACCACTAACACCGCCAACACCAACACAACCTCTTCCAGCGCCAATCCCTACGTGCTGTCCTCCCGCGACACATTCGACACCTGGACAAAGCTCGAAGCACAGGACCCGAGCAGCAACGACGCAGATTTGCCGCTGATCAAGCCGGAGCCCCAAGACAGCCCCGTCCTCTTCGCTACATTTCCACCACTCGTCAACCGGGACCTCACTATCAGCCCGGCTATCAACCCTACCGAGCTCTCCAACAGCAGCAGCAGCCGCAGCAGCAACAACAGCCGCAGCGGTGCCTCCATCGGCGACGCAACAAACCTCATCAGCTTGCCGCCACCATTGCAGCGGGAACCTACGCCACCAGTCTCCGACCCGTGCTCCCCAGTAGGTGCCTCCAAGACGTCTACCGCAGCCATGCCTGTTCGTGACCGTCGCTACGCCGTGCACAAGTCGTCTGCCGCACCGCGGCCCGGCACTGTTGCCAGCGGCAGCCTCAAGCGCAAGTCGTCGAGCTCCGCCTCGTCCTCGCCGCGCTCCCCCAACTCGCCGCCCTCTCCCACATCTGCCCAGGCGAGCGGTGGCGCCTACAATCCTCCCAAGAAAACAGCCCACAACCTCATCGAGAAGCGCTACCGCACCAACCTCAATGACAAGATCTTGGCGTTGCGCGACTCCGTCCCGGCTTTGCGGGTCATGGTCCGTCGCGTCGACTCCACCGGTGGGCCCAGCTCCGAGGACGACGACAACGACAACGTCCTCGCCCGTTTCCCCAGCGCCAATGAGCGCGACGCCGAGGACCTCGGCGGACTTGCGCCGGCTCACAAGCTCAACAAGGCCACCATCCTCAGCAAGGCCACCGAGTACATTGCCCACCTGGAGCGCCGCAACCAGAGCCTCGCTCGCGAGAACGCCTCTCTGCGCAGCAAGGTTGATGGCTACGAGATGCTTGTCATGAGCCGTGGTGGTCAGAATGGTGTCTGGAGCTAATTGGCTCTAGAACAATATGTTAACTTTCTGCGGAAAAAATGACGCCTGCTTTAATGCCTCTTCCTTTTTTTTTTTGTTCTTCACTTGCTCTCGTGGCCATGGGTTTCCATTCTATATACTGCCGACGTCGTGTCGTCGACTTCATATTTTCTTCTTGGGCCGTGCTCTTTTCTGATTTTATTATAAGTGTATCTGACTTTACCTGGCGTTATTGAGATACCACCGTTACACGCGTGTGACGCATGTGTACAAAGGGGCTAAAGGATATTCATTCTTGGTGCATACAATTAGCCTCCGGGGGGCCCATAAGGTTTGGGTTAAGCTGCTGAGAAACGGCGTTTCTTTGGGTAATTCATACTTTCAAATCTATGGGTTTCTCACAACTCTACACAATTTACACCTAGTTTCTGGGTTAAATACGGAACATGTACCACCAGTGCCGTCAAAACAAGAAAATTGAACCCCCCAATGTTGGTGCTATGTAAATCTCAGGTAAACAAGGATACGGACTGCTAAAATAATTGCTATGCCCACTCTGTCAAGCCCCCCTGCCCCCCCCCTGAACCGTAAAGCAAGATGCTGAACCCGGCGACAATGAAGTTCGATTTTCATATTGAGTCTCGTCTAGTCTGTCAGACCAAGAACAGTAAAGATCATGAGTCGTACTTCGTAGTCCCCTTCTGCCGTTTCCGTACCCCGCCGCTGCCTTTGGTAGTTTCTGCGTCAATGGATATTGGCTCCTTTGCAATAACGGCGCTGTCAGCTTCACTGGCCGCCTCATCCGTCCTGCTCGACTCGCTGTCACCCACTCCTGGTGAAGAGACCCGGCCACTGGCCCCCCCTAGCATCTCGCTCATAATTTTCTTCGCTTCAGCCGCCTCTCCGTTCATCGCCCCGCAGCCCATACACCGCCAACTCCCAACCTCTGCCAGGCTCGTTGTGCCAGGTGGTGCTTGGCCGTTGACCAGACGGCACGCACTGCAGATGAGAGCAATTCGATTCTTCGCAGCTGTCTCGTCTTCGCCGAGCAGAAGATCCATGATGCGATCATACCAATGTGACTCGCCGATGCCGTATCCGGGCAGTGCCACCCCCGCTGGAACATACTGTCCACCGGGAAGTGGTGTATGGCCAGAGGGCAATACACGGTCAGATCCAAAAGCATTTGGCGCGAACTCGGCCGTCACATCGGGACCTGCATCGCCAGCATGAGAGCCACCGGACACGAGAAGAGATTGCTCGCCTGGGCTTGCTGCAGCCCCCGCCAGAGGACTCTGGCCTGCAGACAGGGTTCGGTCACCCTGCTGGCGAATGTTGGCAGTGGCAGGAGGCTGCACACCCGTACGATTTGGTGTTGCTGGCTGACTGCCAGCACTTCCTCGCCCTTGCTTTCTGCCGTGGGCACCAGCCGCCGTGTCACCCTTCTTGGTGGGTTTGCCTGGGCTGGGCTTTGTATCCGACCCCCCGTATTTCTCTAAAAGCTGAAGAGTAGAATCGTATTTGGTCGCATCCTTTAATTTCTGAATCGTTTTCGCCCGCTCGTGCTGCTGGTCTTTCAGCTTCGTAGTGAGAGATTCGAGTCGGAAGTTGAAGTATGCGCCTAAAAGTGTACGTAGGCCGTAAATCCTGTTTCTCACAACCACCGTCAGCGCTATGCCGAGAACTGTAGTAGGCGATAGTTGGACGGAGTGGATGAAGGAGAGCGTACGCTACAGGGCCACCAGCCAAACCCGCCCATTCCCACGCGACTATTTTCTGCCACCCAACAACCAGGCCTAGAACAATGGCATAGACCAGGTAGCCGAAAGAAAGATACAGCGTGATCAGTACGCGGACACGTCTTGATGTCGATCGAGTGCGGTCTAGATTTGCCTGCGTGCTGGCAATCTTTGTGGAGAGAGTCGAGAGCACCTTCTCGAATGACGCTGGAGACACGTCATCTCCCTGCTCGGTTAGTAAACCCTGCGACCGCGCGGACAGACAAGAGAAAAGGACTCCAAGATGGGGGACACTGACGACTACATACCTTCCACGGCCAGAATGACACCATGTGTGTTCAATGAAGAGAGTTGGACCACCGTATTCCGGTTGAGCCCGTTGTTGTCTTCTGGCGTCCGGAGAGTTGAGGAGAGATGAAGCAGGCAAACGAGGCTAGAAGCTCCCGGCCAGCTCTGTCAAGAATTATCAGCAACTTATTCTTAAAAAAGAAGATTAACAGCGCCTCGTTGGTCCCTCGAAGAACCAAATATCGATGGAAGCTGCTGCAGGGCTTGGGCGATCATGAGGCCCAAACTCTCGTCGCCTTGGTATCGGAGATGTTTTTAGGCCGGTGACCTCACAGCTGGGGGCTGACTAAGAATCTGGTTACGTAGCTCTCTCATAGCAGTCTGTATTTTTTCGGCTTTCGAACAGGGGCGACTGCCAGATTAGGTAAGGCGCCACAATGGGTGGCCCGTGCTTCGTTGTTAAACACGATGCAGTAAGACAGGCTGAGCAAGAACACCGGCAACGTTCGTAATGAGAAGCACGAGAAGTGCGCATTCTAAAAGAGTCACCAAGTCCAAGCTACCAGCCGCAACCCGACTGGAGGGAAATGAGCCGGGACCTTGGGGTCTGAAAGTACGACAGCATCCTGCAGGCGCTAGCCAGGTTTTCCAACGCCATACGCGGTCCCTCGAAGTCCCTTGGCCAACTTCATTCGCATTTGGGATATCTGTTCTCGTGACAGCTGTTTGGCTTTGGTGAGAAGCGCAGGCAAGCAACCATGTTTCAGGTAAGTATCTCCGTCTTAGAATCTGGAAACCTGGATGCGGGAAGGACAAAATCAGACTGGATAACCACTGACACGAGTACGCGCGACAGAGAATCAAAGGCGCCATCGACCGAACAATCGCAGAGGAGCAGGCCCGCCAACAGAAGGCAACCGAACGGGCATCCTCTTCGTCTACGTCATCTCCGAGCCGACGATCCAATTCCGTATCGCGGTCCGGGAGCACCAGAGCTGACGGGCCACCTGCGCGCAGGAGCCGGCCCAAGAAATCGACTCACGATTCCAAAGCTAACGACGGGACGCCGAATCCCGATCCTGCTGTTTTCGAAGCTGCTTTTGTGATCGACGACAGCGACGACGGCACGCGAGCTTCTTCTCCCATGCCTGTTGCAAACGAAAAGGCCCCAGCGGCCGTAGAGGGGGCCGAGCCGACAGGTAACGGCAATGGTTCCGATGGGGCTGTGGATAGAAGAGCCAGCGACTCGCCTGCTGCAGTCGATGAAAAGGAGCAAAACAAACCGACAGCAGCAAAACAGACAGAAAAGGAGTCCGCTGCGGAGACAGTCAAGACAGGAACGGATGCCTCGAACCCAGCACCCCAGAAATCGGAACTACCACCAGAAATCCGGGCAAGATTGCGGAAGCTGGAGAAGCTCGAAGCCACCTACCCGGAACTCTTGCGCTCTTATAGAATAGCACACGGCCGAGCAACATCCATTGAACCGTTTGAAAAGACTCTTCGCGAAAACACGCCTCTGACGTCCATCCGTGACCCGGATGCCTTCGTCGAGTACCTCACCCAGCTCAATTTGAAGGGCGACATGGTCTTGGAAGAGCTCAAGAGGGTGAGTGGGGAGCGCGACACACTCAAAAAACAACTCGAGGAGGCCAATAAAGATCGGGCAGCGGTGAAGAACGAGTTAGACGGCCTGAAGACCACACTTGCGGAGCAAAAGGATGGAGACAACCAAAAGACGAAAGAACCAAAAGACGACTCCGGCGAAGAGTTCTTCTCTGTTGATAGCGAACTGCCACGACTCCAGGCAGAATCCGCCGTGAAGACAGAACAAATCGAGAAGCTTCAGAGCGAGGTGCAAGAGCTGAAGGTCGAACTCTCGGCAACCAAGGAAGCCAATAAAAGCCTTTCCAAGAGTGTCGCAACCGCGACTAAGCAACTCAAGGAAAACAAGGCATCTTCGTTGGCTGTTGATCTGGAGAGCAAGACGGCTGAGGTCGCGGCTCTGACAACAACATTGGAAGAAGCACAATCACGTCTTATGGAGTCAGAGAGGAAGGCTGTTGAGGAGAGGGCCATGTCGGAGAAGTCGCTGGGCGACGAGCAGGGAAAACTGAAAGTCTCTGTCGCGAAGAACACTGAACTGGAAGACGAAGTGAAGAAACTGGGCATCGCCGTGTCGAAGCTCGACAAGACAGTTTCCAACAAGACAGCTGAGATCGAAAAACTCAAAGGGGAGAAGGCAGAACGCGACGCAAAGATTGTCGAGCTCAGCAAGAAGGCGCCTATATTGCACCCTGTGTCAACCACTTCCACTTCCACCACTGCCACGCCCACGCCCACGCCGTCTCCTGCACCTACACCAACCCAAGGCGGTGGCGGCAGTTCATCGAAAAAGAAGAACAAGAAGAAAAAGAAGAACGCGGCGGGCGCGACGGGCGTGGCGGCAGCAGTTGCAGCAACGGCTGCCGCAGCCATAGAAGCGGCACCTTCGGAAGCTTCAGAGCAGACTCTCATTGGTGGTACAGAGGACGCAGATTCGTCCGAATTACAGGCTGAGGTGGATCGTCTACTTCGGGAGGTCACCAGCAGAGATGAGCAGATCGAACGTTTGTCGAAGCAAAGAAAAACAGAGGAGGATCTGCGCGAGGAAATTGAGACTCTGCGAGAGAATTTGGTCAATATCGGCGAAGAGCATGTCGACGCCAAGGAGAAAATAAAGAGTCTCCTAGTTGAAAAGGAGGGGCTGGTGAAGAAGGTGGCAGAGTTGGAGAAGAGGATTGCATCCTCGACATCGGCAACTGAACAATCAGCGAAGTTGCAAGCCGAGCTGAAAGCCCTTCGAACGGAGCACGATGAGCTCAAGACAAAGGCCGGAGCGCTGCAGTCTGACCTTGGTGCTGCACAGCAACTGTCGCAGACACGCTACAAGGACTTGGCAGAGCTGCGTGAAGTCTTGCAGAGAGCGCAACCAGAGATGAAGAGCCTGCGGCAAGAGTCGGCTACACTGAAGACGACAAAGGAGGAGCTCGCCACCAAGGTTGCTGAAGTTCGCAGCCTGGAGAAGAAAGAAAGAGAACTGAAACAGGAAACAACAAGGGCACAACGGCTAGCATCGGACCGTGAAGCTGAACTCAAGTCCCTACGGGACAAGCTGACAGCCGAAACAAACCAGAAGCTGCGCCTGGAGGACGAGAAGCGAGTGGCGGGTCGTGACCTACGGCGGTCGGAAGCAGAGAAGATAGAAATTAGTGCAAGAGAGGAGAAGGCGACGCGGGAACTCCAGAAGGTGCAGGAGGAGCTGGCTAAGGTACAGCCACGGATCAAGACGCTGGAAGAGGAGCTGGTCCAACTGCGGAGGGAACAGGACGGCCTTCGGGAAGATGCGTCGCTCAAGACATCACAGTATGCCAACGCACAGAACCTTCTTGGCAGCATGCGTGACCAGACCGTGGAGATGAGCGTGCAGCTGAAGGAGGCTCAGGCCCAGTCTGAGTCCCTCGACGAAGAGCTAGCAGAGTGTCGCAAGCTGCTAGGCGAACGCACGCGCGAAGCTGAGACAATGCGACGACTGCTGGCAGACGTGGACGAGCGGGCGGACGGGAAAGTACGCGAGATGCGCTTGCGCATGGAGGCGGCCATGGAGGAGCGCGACCGGCTCGAGGACGAGTCCAGCACACTGGCAAGGCGGCGTGCTCGCGAGGCAGAGGAACTGCGGACCAAGATGCGCGATCTGGAGCGGCAGGTCAAGCTGCTGGCCAACGAAAAGGATGATGCCGAGCAACGCGAGAAGGAATGGCGGCGCCGACGCGAGGAGCTGGAGCTGGTCGAGGAAAAGGCAGCTGCTGAAGTGGCCGAGATGCGTGCAACAGTGTCCAGCCTTCGCATCACGCTGGACGCATCCGAGCAGCAGGTGCGTGAGGTCGAGCGGCAGCGTGCCGACCTACGCCGGGTGCTGGACGAGCAGCGGCAGCGCTACGAGAAGGCGCTCAAAAATGCCCGGGAATCTGCTTCGGCTGCTTTCCCTACTAAAGACGCGAGAGACGGTGGTCGTCTGGGCCTACCTGGGCGACTGCATTCGGCGTCTTCGGCCTCGTCCGTTGCTGCAGCCGCGGTCCCAGGTTCTGGACGTAACTCGATTGAGTCCACACGGTCATCTGCCAATGGAGGAGTGCCCCCTGGCAGCGCTGCTGATTCAATGTATCTCAAGACCATCCTGCTACAATTCCTGGAGCAAAAGGATAACAAGCTACGTGCCCAGCTGGTGCCGGTGCTGGGGAAGCTACTGAAGTTCGAAAAGTAAGTGTTTTGTTTCTGCTTGCTGGTCTATCCAATTATTGGTCCTACCGTTCGTTAACTTGCGGTTCTCAGGTCCGATGAGCAAAAATGGCTTTCCGCTATCCAACATCTCAATGCACGTTAGACAACAACGTGTTTGGCAAAATGCAGGAACTATGGAGAGCCTTTTAGAGGTATATGGGCGGTATCTGGAAATGTAATTATTTGGAAGTCAGCTGTAGCTGGAAACGATGGGAGTTGGACTGGCGTGTGGGCCAGTCCATTCAGTGTTTCGATAGCCATTGTATCATTCACAGGAGTCAATACAATACGTTTTTGTTTTATGGGCCATTTTCACAGAACCGGCGGCGTTTCTTGTCTAATTGTTTGTCCGTTTCTAATACAGTCGTTATCAAATTCAAGTCCGGATATTTTTGCCCTTAGCCCAACCTAAACTAACAAGCCCCAGTGCCAGCTTCCTGTGTTTTTCGACGATCAAATATATGATTCCCTTCCATCCCAGGTTGATTTATGTGAATAAGCAGAAGCAAGATACGCCCCAGGAACCAAAGAAAAAAAACCATCCCATATGCCTGGTACTTTCCATATACTCATGTAAGAAAAAAACAAGATCCTCCAATAGAGAGGGAAAAGATGCCCGCCCAATAGTACAAAGTGAATGTTCCAAGTGGCCTGTAGATCATACCGTCTTCCCGTCGCAGTCGGGAATCTGGACGCCAGGCTTCAGATTCCGGTCGACGTCCATCAGACCCCAGTGATCCTCCCAATTTTCGTCGCCACTGTCGTACGCGATTTTCCACGGCTCGTCAAACGCCTCAAACCAAAAGTATTGAGTTCCGTTGTTTAGTGCTTGGCAGACCCAGTCGTCCATGAACTTATTTAGCTCCGTGATGCCTGCCACAGCGGCGTCGGGGCAACTGGTTTCTGTAGATCCAGTGCCGCAGTCGGTGCCACCCTGTGTTGGCCAGCCAGTCTCGCTGATAATGTTCTTACTGACGTCCGACTTGAAGACAGCGCCATCATTGTTTTCCCAGAAAGAGTATGTCCAGGCGGCCGAATCATTAGCGTTGACGCCGCCGAAGAACGGGTGGATGTTGGCCATTACGTAGTCTGATGCATCTGCCAGGCTGGAATTCCACACCGAGCCCAGGTCTGATGTTGCAACAGGCAGACTGATATTGTGCGATGTCATGTTGGTGCGCACCTCCTTCAGTAGATTGGCAAGCTCAGTCACAGTCATCTGCTCGCGGAACAAGATCTCGTTGGCCACAATGACGCCGACAAACTGGTCCCCGCCGTAGTGATCCAGGATGGTCCACATCTGCGAGAGCTGCCGTTCATTGGTGGTGGTGTTGCCGTCCTGCCACACGCCCATCCAAATCTTGACCGTGTCCTCCATTTTGAGCTGTTTAATAGCGTGAATTGTCATCTCGGTCTGGTTGCAGTCGGTGCCGTAGAGCCGAATGGTGTTGGTCAACTGGGACAACACGGCCACGTCCCGCGTCACGTTGTTCTGGGAGGGCGGATTTTCCAAACAGTCGGGATACTGAGTGTTGATGGGAGTATAGTCGATGCCCGGAAATACCTTGTGGAGGTTCTTGTTATTCAGCAGCTTCTGGATCTCGGGGCTGTTGATGTTGAGATCACCGTTTGTCGACGTGTCGTCATTCGCACTCTGTGATGAAGAATCGCTGTCGCTGTTCTTCTTCTTCAACACCACACCAAATACAACACCTAGAACGATACCGGCGATGATCATCAGGATCAGACCAACGAGTATGATCCACTTCCACCTCTTCGAGGTATTTCTCTGTTGAGACAACCAGTCAGATTTTTCAGGTCCGTCGCGGCCACCTCCCAGGTCATATGCTTCACCGCCTCGATATTCGGTAGCTTCGGGGTTGCCGCTGGCCACGGCATTGTAACGGGCACCGGATGCCACGCGGCGGCTCGTGGTCCCAGACCGGCCGACGAGGTTTCCGAGTGCTCCCGACGCACCACGCCCAGTTTCTGAAGCAATGGCGGCAGCAGCAACACCTCCAGCAGCTGCAGTGCCGACGGCAGCCGTGCTCAGAATGGCTGGCCCGGCGCCTACATTCCCATGACCTCTGCCGCTTCGAGTGCTCTGCAGGCTGTGTCCGCCAAGGCTCAGCATGGATGTGCGTGGGCCGCGGTTCCGACCATACTCCAGGCCCTCGTCACCGTCGTCTTCGATCTCGTTAGGATCGACGATACCCAGTCGCGGGTCCCGGTGGACGGAGTAGCCTTGGTATGGGTCGTCAGTGTAGACGTCGTTGGCAAAGCTGTGTGGACTGTGCGACGGGGTCCGCGATGCAGGGGTTGCGCTTCCGGGGGTGGTCGCGGCGGCCCCGAGAGCCTGCGTGCTGGATCGCGAGTCGCGCTCTGGATTGCGTGCTGGCGGCTCGAGATTCTGCGATTGAAAAGCGCCGTCATCGTATCCTCTATAGCTCTGGCCCTGCCACTGCTGCTGCCACTCAGCCTGCGACTGCTGCTGCTGTCGACGAGAGCCGTCGTACTGTGCCTGCTGGGGGTAAGCCGGCGGTGGTGATATCAATCCGCGACGCTGCTGTGCATCCCGAGTGCCTCGCAAGGCCTCCACTCCACTTTCTCGGGCATTGCGGTCCGCTACACTGTAGGCAATGCCGGTCATACCGCCAGCTGCCGTTTCGCCAAAGTTGTCGGCACCAGGCGTCACGTTAGCCACGATTGGTACTTGGCCGGTCGCAACGCCCCGTGGGCTCCAACCCTGCTGCTGGTGGCTTCCGCTAAATTCGCGATGCGGTGGTGGTGGTGGAGGCGAGATCGGGGAAATTGTGCCGGCGCCGGCAGAGCGAGGCTGGATTTGGGGTTGGTAGCGTCCGGCTGCGATAGCACCGTATGACGAGTCAGGGTGTGCTGCAGGACCGCGCGCTGGCCGTGGTCTCTGGCCTGCGTGGTAGGACTGCTCTGGCGGAGCCGACGGCTCGTCGTAGTAAGGACTGGAATCGTGCATGTCTGGAGGCCGCTGCTGGCGCTGTTGCAGGGAATATTGATTTTGCTGGCTGCCTAGAGGCTCTTGCTCGTCTTCTTGCGAAGTAAACGAGTATCTTCGAGGTATGTTCGAATGCGGTGGGTTTGTAAGAACAAAGAAGTGGTAGGTAGGTTGGTGTTGAGTCGGGTGAGGGACTCAAGGACTCAAGGGTTGACCGAAACAAGCAATCTTGTCATAAATTAAAAGCCCAAAGAGCTCCGAGATGAAGAAGGTATGCGGTCAAGAGGAGGTGCAGAGGTAGCTTGCGGGATGAAAGCAGGGGTGAAATGTGCCAGCGTGCTTGGGGGGCAAGTCTGCCGCGGCCTAGACAGAAGATGCCTCGCCTTATTCGTTTCCCCGTTTGGCTGTTTTTTTTTGTTCCTTGTGCGTGCCACAGGCCTTGTGGTTGCGCAGTCTTTTGTGTGCACTCCCACAAATTCAATCAGTATGGAACGGCGGCTAGGTCGCCCAGTTGACTGATTTGGCTATGCGGAGGGAGAGTTCTTCATGCGCACTGATGTCCTGCCGGAGAAACGAAGGCGGTTGGTTTCGCTCCGAACAAACTTATCGAAATGCGGTACTGGGAGGTTTTGTCTTGCTGGTTGCTCGGTGAACACATGTGGCCGGCAAACAAATGCTCTGTTGGGGATCAAAAGGGTACCAACGGCTCTGGGGAAAGGAGGCCAAGGCTCAGGAGGTTCTTGTAATAGGAAATGTTCCGAGTCAGGTTCTGGAACAAAGGCGGGGTCGCGTTTGTAGGCAAAGCAGAGACAGCGAAAAGGCCAGAGCGATGGGGAGAGAATGAAGTGAGGAGACCCGAAAAATAAAAACACGAGGTCTGGTCAGCGACACCGAGATGGCCAGCAAGATGGTGCGACACAGCCGCAGCAAGATCGAGGGGCCGCCCCGGCTTTCGTATTGCGACGGCCTTCTACGCAGGCTTTTCGTGGGCTCGACAGGGGCAGGGGCAAGTACCACTCGTTGTATTGTCTGACTGGATCGCGGGAATGGCTCTGTTTGGGGGATGCGGAAGAAACAAACACACACAAGTGGCCTGCCCGAAAATCGCAATGACGTCCTCGCTGAAGAAAGAAAGAAAGAGAAAGCCGCTCGCCAGAATAACAGGGACAGCATGAAAATCAAGCCAAGTCGACGGGCAAGGCTGGATGGACAAAGGCGGCCTTCCAGATGGTCTCTGTTTCTGTTCCGCAGTTGCCCCAGCAAAACGGAAACACAGCTGGACAGGCCAACCCGGAAATGGCAACAATTGTCAGACAGCGGCTATCCTTGGGCGCAGCGGGCCCCTAGCGACGCTGTTTGGTGTGGGTGGGTTGGTGTTATGGAGGCGGTGCAACGGCACGTCACAAGAGAGGAGAAGGGGGTGGTGGGAAAGCCAGGATGAAGAGCTGACAGAAAAAAAAATTTACGAGTCACCGTAACTACTATGTACTCGTACGAGTACTTAGTATTACTATGTACTCGTAGTTACTGTTTATGTCTGCCACATGTGGACAGAAGGCACGCGGCAGACAAGGAAGGAGCGACGAAGCATAGTAAAAACACAGTGTGCGATCCACACCATCTTTCATATCATGAAGAAAGCTACTGCGCCCAGTAAGTCGCTGCGCCCACCATAATACCCAAAAATAAGCATGTGTTCTCGTAGTATGCTTATTGCGGCGCCAGGGCAATACGGGGCGCTGAACAAGAACCCGCCTAAAGATACTGTGTGAAGAAGACAGCACTGGGTTGCTCTGTCCAGCGTTCGCCGTCACTAAAGCGCCCTAATAGAGACAGAAAGACACGAAAGTGCATACTCGTAGTACGAGAAGGAGCCCGAATAAGGATGCGTTATCCAACCAATCCTGCGAGACTTGATGCATTATCCAAGCACCCGGTGTCCGTGGTTCCTGGATCGAAGAGCCATAAAGGCGCCAACAATACCGGCTGTGGGGCTTGTGGCGATCAACGGCTGAGTTGGCTGAGCGACAGGGTTGGAGCGTAAATCACGGGAGAGTACACGTGATACTGTCTCATTCACGAGGAGCTGGCGTATTTTGCTCACGCAGCAACAGATCTGTCATTCTCTGCATCTTTTCCCTTACTCGTAATTACACAATTGTTGCAACGACTGCCCACCACTCGTCCGCCACCAATAACTCTCTTTTTCACAGAGTCGACAGAGCAGCCGCCGCTTTTTCTAAATCTGCAGTGGGGCGTACATGCTCACACTTTCGCAACAGCCTTCCAACACGCACGCCAGCTGCGACTGGCGAAGATATCTATCGAAGCGCAACCACGCCGGGCTGCCAGGATCCACAAAACCGGTCAATTCTCGATGTACACCTGGCGTATCTGCTGGGGCCTGCTCGGCCAGAATCTGCGCAGACCTGACTTCATGCTGGTACTGCCATGTCAAGTTTGTTGCGATGGGCTCAACAACCGACGGTCGTCCCCGATCTTGCGTGAACTGGAGTTGTGTGATGGACGTCTGCAGTGCCCGATACAACCATCGAATATTGTAATGCACCGTATAGAGCACATTGAGCCGTGAAATCTGCCTCTGCAGCCGGCCGTACCGTAGCAGCAACGTGCCCATCTCGCCGAGGTGGCTGCTATCCACTCCCTGTTTTTCCACTGCCCGGGCCTTTTCCGCATCGAGCGGACTAGTATCTTCCTTGTTGAGGAAGCCGAAGCACTCTACGAGCTGGTCATCGTAGTTCTCCGAGTGCAAGAAACGGAATCCACGCGTGCCATACTTCTTGACGCACCTGGCCACCGCCTTCCGCTGCGCCGGGAGCTGGAGCGGCCACGTCAACGCCAGCTTGTCTCGGGCCAGTTCAAAAAAAAAGTGTCCGGCACACCAGCCGCCAATGAAACACTGCACATGCGATGCGTAGTATGTGCTCATGATGTACTCCAGTGGTGTGCATGCCTTGTCGCTAACCAGGTGGCACTGGAACAGCTGCACC
The DNA here is from genome assembly GCA_002778195.1 of Raffaelea ambrosiae. NCBI lineage: Eukaryota > Fungi > Ascomycota > Sordariomycetes > Ophiostomatales > Ophiostomataceae > Raffaelea > Raffaelea ambrosiae. Next base: position 3,732,963 of record PCDI01000004.1, on the reverse strand, counting down.
TTGACCCGCTTCTTGTCCATCTTCAGGCTTCCGTTGATGAGACACACCGGTCGAGTCGTGACGCCGCCCGCGTACACATCAGCTTCGTACTCACTGTACGTCGCTACGTCTTCGCGGGACATTTCTTTGAATTGAATGCCGTTGCGGCCCCCTTTCTCCCGCGGCGGTACCACCTTGACGGCCACATGCGTGCTCCGCTCGATGGCCTCGGCTTCCACCCAGTCGTATAGCCGCTGATAAAGTCGCTTCGTTTCCTTGGAGAGAAACGGGTGCGGGTCTTTTATGAAACTGTCGGGCGGGTTGCGCATGATTCCCAAGGTCGGTACAAGTACCACTGTGCCCACTGGCTTGTCAAGCAGCTCGGCAAAGCTGCGCAACGGTTGGTCCCACTCGACACCGCACTTTTCCAGCGCGTCCATCATGCCAATCACTGAGTTCTTTTTGCACGGCACCAGAAAATCCCAGTCAGACGGGCTATCGATGCCATCGTCTGACTCGACAATCGATCCGGGTACGAAGTACTCCAGCGCTCGTGACCCAGACAGCACACAGCTGTTATCAGTCATGGCCGCCAAAAGAGACTTGGCGTTGCGAAATGTCGACTGTAAATACCGCTCTGGGCTCAGTCGAGACAGACACGCCTCTCGAGTGGCCTTGCATACTTTCGACAGAGCCAGAGCGGAGCCCGCGTCCAGGTACGATGCGATATGTTCGACGAGCTCAAAGCTGAGCTTATCCATGGTGTAACTTTGGAGGCTACTATGGCAGCCCTGCAGGCCACGACGTGAGAAATCAAAATTGTCAGATGTCGATGTAGATCAACGAAAGTGCTGCAGTGCCTCTGGACCAGTGCAGGAGAGGGGTGAATGAAAGCCATGGCGCGTGGTCTCGTCTGAAGGCTGAGAGATATTGTCTGGGCGTTTCCAGCTACCAATCACGTGTGGGACTCTTTCTCAGCTCTAGGCACCCCACAGCCGTAAATGCCTTGCCTTCACATGGGGTACTTCATGCCAAGGTGTGGCTGTGAGATATGACCCAGGTGATTGGTTGCGAGCATCACTGCTAGCACCTTGCTGTATTTGGATCTTGGACCCCAGCAATATTCGCTCATGAGACAACTCTCAGCCAGGCGTGCAAGATATTGAATAGGAGAAACGCACACTACCAGACAGCCATATTCGTTACGGTAAAATTTTATTTTGAGTTTTGAATATCATCAATTCATGACAAGCAGTAACTTTCGGTTTCATATGATTTGTCTCAACTGCAACATACAGTACAGAAAGAACATTTCAGGAACCTATTACGAGAGACAGCATTGGCCGCAGTAGAGCCATGCTTGAGGTCACAAGACTAAGAGCCTAGGACTGAGCACACGTGTAGTAATGACATGTATCACTCCGTGGCGGGTGTCGCCGCGACGATAGATCTACTGTCCAAGGCTAAATGGCAAATAGACAATAGAAAGTCGTACTATCGGTCTGGGAAGCCCCGTCGCACCACCGGAAAAATTGGAAACCTGTGTATTATTTTGGTTTACTGGATGCTTCCGTCGATCTATTTTTAGACCAGTATATATAGTAGTTAAATGACTCTGAAAATCGGCCGCAAATATCATAACCCTCTTGCAAGTATTTTCACTATGACCAAGATTTAGATCTACCCACCCTCGTCGAACTCGTCCAGAGTTGATGGTTGCCGTTGTGTCCTCTCCCACGTTTACTCTGGATATTCACTCACCAAATAGTTTACGTACCACTCTGCATGTCTGCACATGCCCCTTACGTTAAGATAGATGTCTTGCTTCTAGCTGTCTGTTCATCGTCTCTTTCAGAACACATATTTTCCCGAACTTATATTACGCACAGGCATGCATTCTTGATAGATCTCCTGAGAGCAAGTCGTCTTCAATTCCCGTGCGTTTAGATCAGCCGTGCATTTTGGGATCTTTGCCGGCCCGGAAAATAAGACATGCCGGGGTAGAGCGTAAGAGACCCGGATGCATCCAAGAGGGTGGCAAAAGGCAGTGGAAGATTGCTAGCAGAAGACACGAAAGAGGGGGAAACCGTGCCGTCAGGAGCTCGTGGTATATGAATGCATAAGATGACCTGGTCGGTGCGATCCATTGTGTCCTCTGATTCTGCTCATGCTTGTATAGAAAATTATCAACAGCCAGAAGCTACTAACATGGCCTCCGTCAAATTCACATGCCTCTTGGCATTTGCTCTGGGAGCATTGGCGAACCCGTTCCTTCGGGACGTGAGCAACTTAACATCGTCCAGCTCCGAAGCGGTGGCCCCAACCACTTCAGTGGTCGTGACAGTGACAGCTACAGTGACCGCCACTGCCACGGCTCCAGTCACGGAGACAATTGCCCCCTCTCCCGCTTCAACATCGATTGAGCTTGTCACAACCACGAGGACAATTGTCCAGACACACTGGATAGGCACTGCTGTTGTGGATGCTACTATCGACTGCATTGTCCGTGTCTATGCAACTCCTGCAGTCATCTCAGCCGCTACTCCGACCCCTACAGCTACTGCCTCCTCTTCAGCATCGCCAGACAATGGTGTCGCGGGTACTATAGGCGCAAAGGAGAAGCGTCAGGATTCTGGCTCATCTTCGTCTGCCTCGGCGCCATCCGCCGTTACTGTAACGGCGGCACCACTGCCGCCCATCGTGCGTACGCGCACCAGAACAGTTTACACTACATCCACCCTGACCCCGGCCACGCCTTTCTTTCGTACTCGCTACCAATGTAGCACAACCTTGGCTTACGCGTTCACGGTAGCCTCGACACGGACCATTTCTTACTCAACCACCGTGTGGGCGTCAACCGAGACCGCAACATCTAGCGTTACATGCCCCGGCGTTGGCGGCTTCCCAGCGCAAACTGGGTCTGGCGGAGGATTTGGTGGTTTTGGCGGAGGGGGCTTTGGCGGAGGGGGTTTTGGGGGTTTCCACGTCTTTACCCCGGCTCAACCAGGTCCTGTCACCATCCCTACTACGCCCTCTGTCGCTGGGATCCCCACCCTGCCGGGGCCTGAAACTGTCATGAAGTCGCAGGATAGCAGCAGCTCTGCCACAGAGACAGCAACGGCCACAGCAACAGTCACCGCTACAGCTACGGCAACAGTGACAGCGGCAGCTCCACCAGGCCCAGTCATCACTACAACTACGGTTCGGCTGACAAATACAGCGTACACTCTGGTCACTGTTAACCATACAGAGGCTACTACGCTTACAGCCTATGCCTGCAGCCAGCTACCTTTTGACGTGACTGTGACCCGCGACATCACCAGCACTTCGTGGGCTAGTACGACAACTGTTGTCAGTGAGATCGACTGCTTGCGGCGTGGAGCGGCAACATCGGCCACCTCTGCTGCGTCCGAGCAATTAGCTCACCAAAAGCGCCAGAGCGAGTCCACTCTGACGACAAGTGCTACGTCCACTGCGTCCGCTTCGGAAATGCCTTCGCCCACCACCACAGTTCTTCATCGGACATCTTACGTGCAGTCTACCGTTGTTGTTGTTCCAACTTTGCCGTCGACGCGCATTGTATATGGATGCAGTGCTACGGCTGCCACACCCGGGCCAACGTCTTCGTCTGACTGATCAACTCTGTCACGGGGGGGGGAGGGTTATGAAAAGAGTCTGACCCGGCGAAGAGAGCAGTAATACACGCGGAGGCTCGCCCACTGGACTTTTCCACTTCACGTGGCATCTTCATTTCATTTTCTGAAATACGAAATTATTTTTTCGAGGCTTCGTGCCCATAGCTTCTCTGTACCCAGAAAATATTTTTATATAAAAAATTTTGTGATTGGTTGTTTCTAAACAGCACGGGTGTGGCAGTTCGACTGTCCCTCCTCTCGTTATATACTTCACGTCGGAATCCTGGGACGGAAGGGCTTAGTAATTGAACGTCTCCGAAATTCTAATTTTGATCTCGGCTTCTGTCGTATCGCCATCATTACATGTAAGCCCGTCGGTCTTGTGAATAGGATCAAGAACGCGTGGGCTGACCTCAAATACGGATGGATTTCAAGCAGTGATTACTCGGTAGGCCGCTCGGCTGGAACTGTGCAGACGGTGACGCCAACTTATGGTTGTTGTCGTATAAGATCGCGAGAATTAGGCTGCCATATTACAGGTAAGTGCACATCCTGCGACCCACAAGCCCAATGGCACAACGGCCAATCACGACAGGCGTCAAACCACCATTTACGACTCAATTTCGTAGAAAGAGTTTGACGGCCAGAACGCGTGTCGCCAAGCCCCCGATCCCAGCACTAGCCCAGAATCGCAGCTTTTCGACCCAACACGCTTGCCGCAACCTTAGCCTTGTGGACTGTGTGTATTTTTGGCGCTGATGAACGGTCGGCGGGGAATAGTCTAATAGACGAGAAGTCAATTACGCCGTGGTATCAAACAGCTCTGCCAGAATGATCATCATTCGTGGTGGCTGCAGCTGAAGTACTCGGGGCAAAGCCATGCATTACGTTTCTTATAGACATAGCTCCTAGGCAGACTCCGAATAGCGTCGGATCCATTGTCGTATAACTATGAGAACTAGCCCATCGTTCAGAGACGCATCGAGTGTAGAATTGAGTATCCAAGCCGCGTCAGGTTAATCAATTGGCCGCTGTTGACATTTCCCTTTGAGGCACCCGATGATTCTCGACAACCAACACCCCCACCGCTGCAAAAACAAAAATCTACGATATTTTTTACGGCCCATCATGACTACCTTCACAGACATCACTCTGGTGCAAGCAAGAACCACGATACCATCTCCTTCCACCGCCAGCTCGTCCGCATCGGCTACATGCACTACCGCTGTCCCCGGAAAATACGGTTACGTTCCGCCAGATGCATGCAATGCCTACTACAACTTTGATCCCAAGTTCGCACCAGCAGTTGCAGTGGCTGTGATTTTTGGAATTCTCACCGGAATACACATTGTCCAGGGAATCGTCTTCAAGAAGGCCTACACATGGGTCCTTATTATGGGTGCATTGTGGGAGACCATTGCGTTTGTCCTCCATTCTCTTGGATCTCACGACCAGCAAAACGGGGGATACTCCATTGGCTACACCATTCTGTTCCTTTTGGCCCCATTGTGGATCAATGCCTTCGTGTACATGACGTTCGCCCGCGCCGTGTACTTTTTCGAACCCGATCACAAGGTGCTGTTTGTCCAGGCTACCAGCATGAGCAAATACTTTGTGTGGCTTGATATTTTCACTTTTCTCATTCAAGCAGCCGGTGGCATCATGACTGCCCCAGGATCGGACTCCGGTACGATATCAATCGGCTTAAAAGTCTATCTTGCCGGTGTTGGTTGCCAGGAAGTTTGCATTTTGCTGTTCCTCGGCCTGATGATCGCCTTCCATCGTGACTGCTTGGTCCTGGACTCGTCGGCGGTCTATGCTTCTCTTCCAGACAGACAGTTTCACCAAACAAAAAAACGAAGCTGGAGGGACTTGCTCTATTGTCTGTACGCAGTCTTAGTCCTCATAACTGTTGGTATACCGACCCGGAGGCTTCTCCTTAAATTTGCCTCACTGATTCTGTCGTGTCTGGCACACGTCCAATGGCGAAGACTAATGTTTCTCAGATTCGAGTCTGCTACCGCATTGCCGAATTCGCCAATGGCATCACCCCCGAAAGCAACGAGATCCCATTCCACGAAGTCTACGCCTATGTTCTTGATGCACTCCCTATGATTCTCTGTCTAATCATATTGGCCGTGTTCCACCCGGGAAGGATACTCTACGGTCCTGGATCAGAATTGCCCAAAAAGAGTCGCAAAGAAAAGAAGGCTGAGAAAAAAGCAAAGAAAGATCTGAAGAGACAGAAAAGGGATTCAAAGAAGAGAAAGCAGCATATAGAAATTGTCTCTGCTATGCCCGTGGCCTTCCAACAGCCCAGAGATGATCCGCATGACAGCCGAAGGAGTTTAACATCCAGGGGAGACGATGATCAGTAAGCCGATTTATTTTGGTTTCCTGGCTAATATTTGTGATTTTTTATTCTTTTTCTTATCTGGGAATTCCTTCTAAAAAAACTTATGATGGACCGTGGTATGATGGAGGCGCAGATCAACTTGAGGAATTGTAATTATTGGGGGCATAGACTTATTGCGAGGTCTTTTACGGCAATGTTATCAGGCTGGTTTTTTTATTCTCGCAAGAATATAGCTCTTTTCTATTCTTTTTTTTTTCTTTTTTTTTCTTAATGCTTTTATTTTATTTTATTTTAATTTTATTTACTATTTTGCCGTTTCTCCCCTTCTTCTTTTTTTCTTCTTTCTTTTCATGTTTTCTTCCTCTAAAGCATACCGATTTTATACACCCCCTCAGATCAGGAAACGACACTAACTCAAACAGAACTAAAAGTCTTGCTCTTAACGGGGCAGGGTACATGCAAGACAGACCAGCATAGAACAGCATGCTTCTGGGCTTATGAGAGGCTGACAGTTCTTATCGCGATGATCTAGTTTTCGATCCGGCCAGTAAGTAACAAGAGCGTTGGGACACCAACGGCCGCTACTGCTGGTCATCAGCCGAGGCAACACTAGACCGATACTTTGTCCAATTTTGCATATCTCGGTCTTCGTGTTCTCGATTCCAATCCAGCACTTCCTGAACAACACCCTCTAATGTCGTCATGATACCACGGAATCCTAGTCCACCATCTTTTACCGATTTGCTGATGGCCTCATTGGTCGAATAAATATGGGTCACAATGCTGAACAAAGGCGGCTGCAGGTGCTTCAGATCTCCCGTGACGGGCGGCAGAGCTTTGGCCAGAAATGGAATTTTCTCACGGAGCGAGATGTACGCCTCGACACCATACGAGAAGACCAGCATAACTGCTGGTTGTAAGGCAATGACACGAAATGGTGTTACTGCCAGGTCCTGCAATGCAGCCCAGAGGTCTTGAAATTGGAGGGGCGGATTTGGGTCCGTGACAGCGAATGGACGCCCTGCCTGCGGCGATGACGATGAAGCAGGAGAAAGTAACACTTGCTCAAAGTGTAGATGGGCTATGGCGCAGTTGGCCCCGTGCACGAAAGAATTCGCGACGTTGAATGTCCACCTAGTGCAGAAGGGTCAATTGGGACGAACGGGAGAAGAGAGACATCCTGTATGGAGAAGACTAACGAGGGTGTGGTTTCATCATTTAGAGGACGACCGACCGTATTGTCCGTTGGATCACCATAGACCCCACTAACTGGACGAATGGTGCCGGTGCGGAGACTGGGGCTGTTCGCACCGCACACAATCCGCTCAGCAATGGCTTTAGCCGCGCCATAGTTACAAAAGTACTCTTCCCGGGGGCGAAGAGGCTGGAAGAAGTCGGACTCGTCTAGACACTGGACAAAGTTTTGCGGCCACGAGTTCCAACGCCATGGGGGGACCCATAAATGAACGTTCTTGACATTGATAGACCCCGAGGATGTCGAGACAAAGATGTCGGCACCAGCACGGCGTGCAGCGTCGAGCACATTTTTGGTGCCACGGATGTTGATACGTTCTAATAAGGCAAAACCGGCTTTCGACCTATCCGAGGGAGAGATGACGGCGGCAGTGTGGAAGACGGTGAGTGGTAGGCGTGCCACAGAGCTAGGCCATGGCTTAGAAAAGGCAGCTTCGGTCGAATCAGCCGACGAAATATCCGTCTGAACGACCTCGACTTCGCGGGCCTCGCCGTTCAACATATCGTGCCTGTGCATTTTCTGAAAGTCTGCAATGCGAATGGCTTCAGGAGACTGGCCTCGCGCAAGAAGCTGAAGGACAATGTAGCCGCCGACTAGGCCTAAGCGACAGAGTTCGAAGTTCAGAACAAGAACAAGGCGTGGAAGCAAGCCTGGGAAGTTTGGCGAGACTTACCACAGCCGCCAGTCACGACATATCGTCGTTCCTGCTTGGGAGGCAGCTGCTCCTTATAAGACGGGGCGGTGATAGGTTGTTTCTCCAAACGAGCATACATGTCCTTGTACATGGCCGGGGTCCATGTCTGCTTCAGCTTCTGGATGTCATCGGGAACGCCCTTGAGCAAGGAATTGATGAAGATAAGGTATGCCAGGAGTGCGACAGAGACAGTCGCAGCACCAGCAAGTAGTATATGCCTCTCCACGAAGGCCAGCATCGCACCCATCGTGTCCGACAATTACCGGCCCCGGAAAATATGCTTGAAAGAAACAGCCTCTTAATTAGTATATAACAACAGAATACCAGGTGCAGCTTGTGGCTTGGGCGGTGCAATCCCAAGACAAACACAAATTGCCTTCAAAACAGAGCAGGCTTCTTAGAGGCTCAAAAGTCAGTGAGCACGACAAAAAGGGGGGGGGGGGGTTGCGGTTTCGGACGGCATCGGCTGGCGAGAATGTGACTAGACCCACTGAATGCTAGCCCTGTCACCTGTCACTGCAGGACTTTGCGGGCCTGTTCAAACACATTTTCTAGACGAGTAAATCAGCAATGACGTTGAGGTGCTTCATGCAGTATGAATCGCATGAATGTAGGGGGAAGCGTGCCATTTGTTGTGAGCGTGGAATGGTTTAGACGTGGTGCGATATCTTGTCTTACAAAGTGCTCTCGTGAGGACGATTGGGTATTAACATCGGTCCAGGAAGCAAAACCCCGCCAATTGTTGTCACGTGATGATATATGGTCTTCTGGCTGAAGACGGTTTACCAGTAGTTTACAGGCAATGCTTTTAACCTTCCCGTCCCCCGCAGGGTCCTAGCTGATACTTCACGAAGCTGATATACCTCACGAATAGTAGAGAGCTGAATGAAGGTGGAAAGAGCGTGCAAAGAAAAAGAAGAGGAGAGAAAAGCTATCAGACTTATGTGGGGCAGGGTTTATACGTGCAGCTGCGCAACACTAGCCACGCCAACTGCGCCACAGACCAGGTCAGTCTTGCGCATGCGGAACAGCTCCGAGCAACTGGATTCGCCCTCCCTGTAGCCAACTGCCACGAGGTTACATAGAATGAACGCCAAACGCAGTGCCTACAGGCAGCAGCCTTAGCGGAGAACTCACGAAGCACGGTCGCTTACGTCCAAGACGGCACCAGGACGGAAAGTGGAGCAGCCTGCCACGGGTCCAAAAGCAGACATCACGGAAGGGCCGGTCGACAAGTACCAACCCCCGAAAGCTAGCTTCTCGTCATCTTCGACGCCTCTGGGGGTATTCCATCTGCAGTCTATGTCGCTACCTCCCCAGGGCGCCTCCCAGCGTCAGGAACAAGAACATGGACGCCTCTGGCACGGCGCCGGCACGTCGCGTGGCCAAGGTCGGCCATCGCAAGTCGCGGAACGGATGCAACAAGTGCAAGACGAGACGAGTAAAGGTATGCTACGACACGATACACCGCCGTGGTCCTTGCCGACCCCCCTCGTCATGCAAGGGGTGTGTGCTGATACGTGCCGTGGGTACAATAGTGTAACGAAGTCCACCCGGTATGCAGCAACTGCCAGCGCTTAGGCCTAGCCTGCTCCTGGCCAGCCAAGACGACTTCTCCTCGACCGGAATCCAAACGCGACGCCGCCGTCCTCACGGACCAGACCGTTCCCACGCGACAGCAATACCCTCGCTCACCCGCTTCGACACATGCATCTTCGGCCCCGGATGCGCCGTCGTTTCCGAATGACGGTGCCCCCAGCCATGACGAGCTATCGCCCAACACCAAGGGACATCAAGGCGGCATGTCCTCCAGGGAACATGTCGAGACTGACATCCACCGGTTTGGCGAGGTTGTACGATCCTGGTCCGGGCCATCTAACGGAAACAGCACCTTCGATAGTGGCGTGGACGAGTCGGAAGAGGTTTACAACCTGCCAGAGTCGCGATCCAGGCGCCTGTTAGAGCACCGCCTCATGCTCAATTTTGTGTTCAATCTCTCCCTTCCGTTTCCCCAATCTCCCAGCCTCGAATGGCAGGAGGTCTGGACCAGGAGGCTGCCCCCAATGGCGCTTAAGCATGACAATATACTCTATGCTTTGCTTGCACAATCCGCAACCAACCTTCTGAGCAAGGAGCCCGAGAACAAGGAACTCTTCGATGTGCGCCAGACCTACCTGCTCTCTGCCATTCGCGAGCAACGCCGCATGGTCGAGACCATGACTCTCGAGATCGCCGATGCCGTTTGCCTGTCATCGCTGCTGATTCTTATCAACTCGTTCGCGATGCTGGACGAGCGTAACCTGGATCCGTATGCCCCACCAGTCGAGTGGCTACGACTCGGCCGCGGCTCAGGCTCCTTCATCTGGATGAGCGTCGGCGCTATGATGGACTCGGGCGAGGTCGAAAAGTCTGCCATGTTTGCCATCGCCTCTGCGCAACCTAGATTTGGATTCGACGAGTCCTATTTTGACCCCAGCAACCGCGAACAGTTAAAGTCCCTTCTTTCGCAGAATCTGCTGTCAGGCGACGTGTGGGACGATGAGACGCGCGACGCCTACGAGAAAACCCTCAGCTACATTGGCTCCATTCACAAGTCCATCACCCGTCAAGAGCCCGTCTACGTCATCTGCCGACGCATACAAGGCTTCACCATGGTTGTGCCGCCAAAGTTTGTCGACTTTGTATCTGAGCGGCGCCCCAGGGCGTTGGTTATCCTGGCTCACTTTTTTGCTGCTGTGAGCCAAATCACCGGAGTATGGTGGCTCGGCGACAAGGAAGATGGGACCGGGGAATCTATTGCTAAGAAGGAGCTACGAGGAATTCGGTCCGTCATCCCTCCTGACTGGCAGGGACACATGATATGGCCTCTTGACATGGCGAGGATCTCTTAGTGCCCTGGAAGCAGCTGCGTTCACGGTTGAGATCCAATTGATGAATTCCATGACTGTGGCGTATCCGCTATAATACATCAGATGGCAGGCCCCCCTCGCCATTACCCGAGCCGCCAGTTTTGTCTGGGACCAGAGACGCACCATCATTGTGTCTTGGCCATTGTGAATCCAGCCGACTTTCACGCCATTTTCTCGGTCCCAGTAATCCTCTTGAAATCAGAGAACAAGAAATCCCACACTTTGTCAGCCGTGCCGTTGTCTTGGAAGTCCTGAATGAGCTTCTCGACTGCCGGCGGTGCGCTTTCGCCCTTCGTGTCCACGGAGTACATGCCACCGCCAGCTTTCCCGGCGATGCTCCTAGCCACGGTCACTGGCTCGCTAAGCGGGACGCCCCTGGACGCCAATTGGCTTTGGGCGGGCGCAAATCTGGCGCTGGTGCAATAAAATAGATGCATTTCTCCACATTCAATAGGTGGCGTGTAAAGCAACGACCCCAGCACCTTGCTCACGGCAATGAGGCAATGGAGGAAGATTCCCGTAGCGTCTCGGGTAATTTTGCTTTGTATGACGCCCGGGACATCGTGGACAAACCCGACACCGGGAGCACGGCGGGCAATCCTCTCCAGAAGGAGGGTCATGCACGAAGCCATCTGGCCTCGGGATTTGGGCATGCAAAAGCCCACGCCGGGTATGTTGGTAGTGTCGATGGGGCCTTCGAATGTTGCTGCTCCAACGCTTACGACACGTCGGAGAGTGTTGCTCGCTTGGAGCAGAGGAAGAAGATTCAGAATAAAGCGGATACGGGAGTGCAGGAAGAGAGTTGAGGAGAGGGGAAGCCCGTCGGCCGTTTCTGAAATTCACGTCAAATTAGCACATGCGTGTCATTGGTCGATTCCAAACTTGCCAGACATTGTGCGCCCATCTTACTGGCTTTGAAGTTCATAGTCCCCTGAGACTGGAAGAGAACATTGATGGACGGCTCTCGTTCCTTGATTATTCGGCAAGCATTGTCGACCGCCTTGATCTGGCTCACATCCGCCTCGAGAAACTCGAAATTGTTGCTCGTGTTCATACTCTTGCATTCGGTGATGATACTTTCGGCAGACTCGCGAGAGCGGCCGACAATGTAAACCCGTGAATTCTGCGCATACTTGGCAAATGTTTTCACCGTAAACTCGCCAACACCACTTGTACCCCCAACAAACACGGCCACGAGGCCTTGTGGATAGGTTTCGGCGAGCCGACTGTTGGAAGCCTCGACATTTGTAAGGGCAACCATTTTTGACTGAATGAAGAGCTGGGACTCTGTCAACAACAGCAACGGATTTTCCCCCTCACAAAAAAGAAGAAGAAAAAAAGATGAAAGGTACGGGAGTATGAAAGATGAGCAGATAATAGAAAACAAAGAGGAGGGGGGGATAAATCACATCAGGACGTTCTGTGCCCTTTTATATGGTCACTGTCACTGTCGGTCTTGCTTTGGGTGATATGTACAACGCCATGCAGCGAGAAGTGAAACGACGCTAAACCAGAAATAGCGATACGAACTCAAACAACAGCCTCGTCTTTCGCCACTTACAAGATGTTGCGTTGGTTCCTATGAAGCTTACCCGGACCGGCATGCTGTTATTCCCCGGTGCTTTTGATCGGACTTATCGGGCAGGGTTTTCCAGACACCGCAAGATCAGTGAGACTGTCTTGCTGTTCGGCGGCTGGCAACAAGCTCTTCAGCCAATTGCCCAATGCGTTCTCCATCACAGTGGCACGTCCGTAGAGCCACCAGCAACCTTCCCGAGGAAGCAGTTGGCGTACGGCTCTGTAGAAGTGATAAAGCAGAATAAGACCCTTGGGATTGCTCGTCTGTACCATAGTGCAAAATGAGCCCCGACACAAGACAGGAAACGAAAAGACATATCGGGCCAACTCGTAGATGAGGTCTGCATCCACAGTGCGAGGGGGGCTATTTTCTGGAAGGAATGATAAAATGAGACACACCCGATCGACTGCTGGCAAATACCCGTCTTCAGCACAATGAACTGGGTCGTCTGAAAACTCCAGTTGGCGTTCAACCCAATGTGTATTTGGCGCCTGGCACCTCGTGAATGACGGGAGCTGGTTCTCTAAAGGATCGTCAACAACCCTTAGGGACCCTGCAGGCTGCCATTGGCTAAAGTACTTTTGGTAGTCGGCCATCGTGTTGACACTGATTTGCGCTGCTGCTGTCAGGAAGTGGATGGGGTTGTGTTGTAGGACAGGTACAAATGCAGACTTCTGCCCCAGCAGCTGCGGGACGCATTCCAAGAAGACCGACTTGAGGCTCGCACTGAATGCAAAGAGGCGGTCTCTTGACATGTCAAATTTGGGCCCAGTGGCAGCACCGGTGCTGGTGCTAGTGCTAGTACCTATGGCACTGGTCGGTGTAGAAATTAAGAACTGCGGATGGGAGAAGAAGTCGGTGCTCGTCCATAGCTCGAACTGTAACAAGAGACTGGTTGCAACGAAGACATCAATATGCGTTGACGAGAAGCTCCTGGAGATCTCTTTTCGGAAGCCAGACAGTGCCTGGCAGAGATGGCTGGCAGCTGCTGCCGGGTAGGCAGGATCTGAAGGGTTCAAATCAGCCAGGTGCCGCGCAGACACACAAAGAAGAGCGTTGGCGAGGAAGCCAAATTCAAAAGAGAGTTGCAGAGCCGAAGCCCAGACATGCTCCGGAAACAGCAGTGTCTTGGCGGTGTGGTGCTCAAAGTGGTGGAACAGCTTCAGATGGAGCATGTTCACTACGGAGCCCGAGCCGGCTGCGTTGCCCTGGTTGGCTGGAGAAACACTCGAAACAGAGGGGGGGATGTCGTCCTGGGCTGGTAGGGCTGACAACGGGGGCCTGGCCGTCTGGTCTGCAGCAAAGCGGCTCTCCGGCCACCGAGGCTTCCGACACTCTTCTCCTCTCCGGCGACAGCTGGAACAAGGAAATTCCTCGTCACACTGCAGGACGTTAGGCCCGTAAACACACCATGTCGAGTCCAGCAACAGTCGCGTTCACAAACCTTGACCCGTCTTCTCTTGCAGTTCTCGCATCCTGCCTTGGATTTTTTGTGGGGTTGTCGTCGCCTCGAGATATCAATGGGGAGGTTCTTTGGGACCTCAACCAGCTCTGATTCAGCAGTAGTCGATCCTGACAGGATAAATGTGTTGCTCAGATCTTCCAGTGATGATCCCATTTGCGCTGGGTTGAGTCGTGCCTTGTTCGTGCTGGGATGGTATGGAAGAGGTAGTATGGAAAGTGGCCTGAACGTACACAGTAGGTGGGCAAGTCCACTGCGATCAATGAATCTCGGACTTTGGTCGGCCTGGGCGCTGCAGCTCACTGTACTCGTAAGCTCCGAGCGGTGTTCTGGCATCACGTGTCGCTGTCAGCACTGACAACGCCATACCAGCGCCACTGGTATTTCGCTAACTAAACTGCACTACTGCCTGCACTACAATCCAACGCCCTGTCTTTTTAGTTACATCGGAGCAAAGATAAACCCCAGCTGGTCCATCTCATCCCCGTCCTGTCCCAGAAAGCCAACAATCTGCCACCCTGACGGCGCAGTGAACGTGCTGCAGTCGCTCGTGGACGTACCAGAAGCAAGCGTGTTTCCAGCGCTGGTGGTGGCCTTGATATAAAAGTTGCGCGTGTGACTGTTGTACTGACCCTGGCAGAGCTGCGCGCTGGTCCAGTACTCAGACGAGCCGAGCGCCAAGGAGCTCTCGCTGCCCCCAGTTCCGCCATGCGTGAACACAGTCCCGTCAGTCAGCGTCAGGGCAACCGAGTCCAGACGCGACCCGCCGCGAAAGGTCAGCTTGGACGCCTTGGGCGACGTCTTGCTGCCGAGCGTCGGCACATCCGAAAACCAGTCGCCGTGCGGCCCGCCCCAGTAGTCAGACTGGCGCAGCTTGCTTGTCAGCGACCAGTTGAATGCCACAGTGATGGGGTTGTGGTCCGACAGGATGGTTCCGGTGGAGCTGAGGAACTTGCTGCTCTCGTAGTTGAAGTACGTGGCGTCGAGGTTGAGAAGCGGGCTGGCCCGGTAGAAGAGCTTGTCGACCGTCTCGCAGTAATTGGTGGTGCTGGGGTTGTCACAAAGCGACTCTGCCGTCGGCACCACGCCACCGCGCTCCAACTGGAGCCAGGCATCCGTCAGGCCATTCTGGTTGGCAAAGACGGTGATGTTGTCGGCGGTGCGCGTGTAGCGGCTGTTGGTGTCGCCAAACACGAGAACGGCATTGCCCGTGCTCCAGGTATCAATGTAGGCCGCCACTTGCTCCAAGTTGCTGTTGCGAGCAGTCTCGTCGCCGGTTTCCGTGCCCGCGTCCGTGTGCAGATTGTACGCATCCAGGTAGATGCCGCTCTCGAGCCTGAGGCGCATAAAGGTAAATCCCTTAGGCGTCAGGCAGTCACTTCCCGATGCGTCAGAGCACGTATCCCAGCCAACTCGTGTAAAGTCCAACCAGTCAAAGTTGGACAAGGAGTTCAGGCCGGAGCCAATGGCAGCGCCACCAGAAGTCGCAGTGCGGTAAGTGTGGTTGTCTGTGGCGTAGATGTAGGCATGGTAGTTGAAGTCCTGCAGGGGTTGAGGTCAGCGGACGCATCGATTCATCGGCGCTCAGAAAGGCAATGCAGGATGCCACTCACCTCCTGAACATGGATCAGATCGTAGTTGTACTCTGCAAACTTCTGCCCGATGGTGCCTGCATTCGTTGTCTTGTCTCCAGGCACATCGTTGCTCTGCAGAATCTCTGGCAGTCCGGCCACATTCATGCTGAGGACGTCGAAAGAGCCGCTGGTGGCTGCCGATGCCACCCGGACAGCCGTCGAGATGGCAACTGCTGCGACAGCTGTGGACTTCATCGTTGCAGCTGTAGTAATACGGAACCGGGCTCGGTTCGCTGAGTCCTGGTTGCTGTAGCTTGCAAGGCACCGCCCAAAAGCTTCCAGATTCGGTAGCGAGCCATGCTTGCGGACCACGCCGAATTTATGTTCGTCGCTCTCGGCCCAATTGTCTACGAGTACAACTGCGCATTGCATGCAATCTTCAAATGACGGTCACCCACTGCCAAAAGAGACGCTGAAGCCGTCCAATACAAGATGATCGACATTCTACTACTGCAACGTACCATACCGGGGCGCAAAAGCGAATGGGGAAATGTAGACAAATACAACCAGTTTTAAGAGATGCATCCCACCAATACTGTTGATAGACAAATACTTGGTGAAGGCACGGGGGGTCGGGGGTAGTAGTGCTGCCTCGGAATGACATCCCGATTCGGGTGTGCCACTGTTTCTATCGCTGTGGGTAATGATCGGTAGGTGTCCACTAACCACCGTGCGGCCTTAACAGCCGACATAATATTAGATGCGACCCAATAGTTAAGACGTGGACGTGGCCATGAGTAAATATTAATATGAGTTCAAATGAAAACTTCAGATGCTTTCTGGGACCATTGAGTAAATTGCATTTGCTCTCGTACCTTGTAGTTACTTGGAAACTTGCAGGTCATCTCTTTGTGACGATTTGCGGTGAACATTGTACCATAGGCAACAACAGGAGAAGAACACACTTAACTAGTTCAATCATACATTTGTCTACTTTGCTGCCATCTAAGAGATCGCCAAGTTTCCCCACGACAAATCAAGGAGCAATGACTTGCACGTGCGGCTGCGTCAAGTCCGTGTAGAAGCTGGCGCCGGCGACCACCTTGGGCGCACCCTCAGCCGTGACATTGCAGTTGGTGGCCCAGTTTCCCTGCTTCTTGTACTTGGACTGGACGTAGTCTGCATATGCGTCCAGGGGGCACGACGATCCTGGACCACTTTTGCACGACGGCACAGGGTACACCTGGTCATTGAGCTTGATGCGGACAAACGTGGCGTTGGTGCACGACGCCCGCGGAGCGATCGAAAGGTCTCGTGTTGTCTTTCTGCGAGATCCGCTGCTGCTGACCTTGGTCTTGCAGTTCAGGCGCTCGAATGCAACTGTTCCACGCATCGTCACGAAGCGCGAGCCCATAAACAGGCGGTTTTCATCCACCTTGGTGCCAGAGAGGGCGTCCTGGCCGTCGAAGATACCGCTGGCAGTCAACGTCTCGATCAGCTGACCATCGTTGAGGAACGACACCAGCAGCTTCGGCAGAGTAAAGCTCGAGCCGCCCTCCGACACACCCTCGACGCCGGGACCCTTCGAAAGCAGGCCCACGATGGTATCCAGGAAGGGTGTCATCATGGTCTGGGGTAGATCAGTGCCGGGGCCCATGCCGTAGAAGTAGCGCAGGTCGTTGGAGTATTGGTAGTACTTGAGCTCCTCCTGGGTGAAGATGTCACAGTAGGGCGACAGGTGACCAGTGATCTGGCTCTCAAAGCCGCAGAGATACGGCATCAGGTTGACGTCGCTCAGTGTCAGGGTGAGGTTGCCCTTGATTTGCTTCTGCAGCCGGGCCTGGACCTTAGCCTGCCAGATGGCATCCCATTGGGGCTGGACGGTGCCGCCATTGCCGTCGACAAAGTTTGGGCAGGTGTCAGAGGGTGACAGGGAGTTACCAATAGCGGACACAAAACCCTTGGAGGTGACTGACACAAGCTTGCCTAGGCTTGCGGCATTGGGACCAAGAAAGCCATGAATGAAATTGGCAGCCGTCTGCAGCACACGGGTGTAGTTGTTAGCCCACACATAGAGCTCGTCGCCATCATTGTAGAGCTGTGGGTATCTGATGCATGTCAGCATTTACTTGTATATGGCTGGCAAGGAGTTCGTGGACCCCCCCCCAAAAATCAAATGAAATGAAAACGAACAAACCGCCACTCTAAAATCATACCTGGTGCGCAACTGGTAGCCCATGTCCATGGCCTCCTTGTAGCCCGTGGGACTCTCCATGGCAATCTGAGCCGACGGGTTGGTCAGTACGGGCTTCCAGCTGGGCAGGAAGGAGAGAGCACCGCTCGCTGTGTACTCGCCAGACGAGAACTGGAAGCAAATTAGATTTCACAGGACAAAAAAAGAGATACAACCGTGGGTTTTTTTTGGGGGTTTTTTTAATATAAAAGGAGCAATGCAGCTCACCCGGGACTCCATTTCAGTCCATTGACTGTATGCACCGCTGTCAGGGAAGCGAGACCCATGGCGGGAGATGTAGACTGCCTGGTCGACATAGCAGTTATCAGGAACCTCGGTCGAGATGCCAAAGACGTTTGGTCCCCTGGCCCATGGGCCGTTGGCACCCAACCATGTGAGCGGGCTCTTTGCATTTTCCCCATCCCAGAGAACAATGTCTTGCTCGGGTGCCAGAAACCTTTGGGACGCAGAAGCGGCGCCCAGCATAAGGCTCATCCAGACAATCCGGGGCGACATGGTGGGAAGACAGCCAGATATTTCTTAACTTAGTGATAAGAGGAGAAAAAGAAAGAACGAAAGTTAGAGAGTTGCTGGGCATAACATCGCGAGAGCAGGTGATCGCCGCTGTTAGCCGGGGGAGGACAGCTCTGTGTATTTACACTCGGTTGATCAGGTTCACAGGAGGGCATCCGCCAGGCATGACGTGGAAGAAGAATGCCATGTTGGATCACCTCCGTGATCTAGAAAGTGGCATTGATCACCCATGCTATCTTTCGCATTAGACAACAACAACACGGTGATCTCCCAAGTTAGGGTTGGAGAACAAAGACCGAAGTAGCTCGGCGACAGTATTCAGGGTCGCATTTTGGGGACTAATTTCCGCGATGCGGGCTGTTGTACTCATTCGGATAGCTCGCCCAACACGTGGGCGCAACACTTCCACACGGGAAGCAGGAACGGGCCACGTGCTAGGCCCCCGATTCGGCGGGGGATTAGGGGCGTATCCTAACGTCTTTTGACGTCTTGGGCCGGTGCTATGTTCAGAACGTTGGCCAATGCTAGTTGTTTTTGGTGTAGACTCTTCGGTCATCCTGTACGGTGTACAGGTCATTTCTCCGATCAGTCCGGTTTATGCTGAACACCTCGCCAATGGCAAAATCCGCCCACAATTTAATATTGGCTGGCATATACATGTCGAATATGGCAGTTATCTCGTTCTGTCCGGGCATGAGATTGTGTGCAGACATCCGGCAGACCAGGGCTTTGATTTAGTTTCCGTGGAGGGAGAATCCACCTCGAATCCACAAAAACACTCACAAGACACCCGAAAAAAGAATCAAGAGCCAAAAAAAAAAAAAAAAAAAGCAGAAACGCAAATTGTATTTGTTCGTTTGCTGAGGGCTCTCCTATTGAAATACCAAATAAGAATCCTTTGCTCAATAATTCCTTAAATAAAACGCGAAAAAAATAATGCTTTTCAAATAACATCGACTTCGACATACACACACACATGCCTCGTCGCTCCTTTAAAGTCTCGCAGCGCCCTGGGCGTTCTGCTCCTCGACGACCATCTCGGCGAAGCGCTCGGCCACACCCAGAACCGTGAGCATGGGGTTGATGGTGGGCATGGATGGGAAGACGCCGGCGTCGGCAATACGCAGACCGCGCAGGCCGCGCACGCGCAGGCGCTCGTCGACGACAGCCAGGGCGTCGTCACCCATGCGCGTCGTGCCGGCCGGGTGGTAGACGGTGTGCGCGGCCCGGCGGGCGTACTCGCTGATCTCGGCGTCGGTCTGGACCTTGGGGCCGGGAGCGACCTCGCGCTTGAGCCAGCCGCGGAACGGCTCCTGCTGAGCGATCTGGCGGGCGGCCTTGATGCCGTGGACAAAGGTGGCGGCGTCGTAGCCCTCGGGGTCGGTAAAGTAGCAGAAGTCGAGTGCGGGCTTGACATTGGGGTCGGCGCTGGTCAGGTAGAGCTGGCCGCGGGACCGGGGCCGGGGGATGTTGGGCGTCATGCAGAAGGCATAGCCGTCCTCCGGCTTGTCGTAGCCGAGACGCTCGGTGTTGAGTGTGAAGGGGATCTGGTAGCAGTGCATCATGACATCGGCAATGTCGCCGTCCGGTAGACCGGCCGGGTTAGCCGGCGTCTTGCGGCCCTTGTCGGCGTTGGGCGGCTCGCGGCGCAGGAAGATGCCGGCGTCGGAGTCCATGGTGGTCTGGTTGGGGGGCACGGGCTTGGACAGCTCCCACATGATGATGGTCTCGGGGTGGTCGAGCAGGTTCTTGCCGACGCCCGGGATGTCACGGACGACGGGGATGCCGAGCGGCTGCAGCTGCTCACGGGGGCCGAGGCCAGACAGCAGCATCAGCCGGGGCGTGTCGATGGCGCCGGCGGTCAGGATGGTCTCGGTGCGGGCCGCGACTGTGCGCTTGGAGCCGTCCTTGAGGGTGATGTCGACACCGGTGACGTCGTCGCCGGAGACGTTGATCTTGGACACCCAGGCCTCGGTGAGAATGGTGAGGTTGGGGCGGTCCTCCTCGCCGCGCAGGATGGGGTGGATGTAGGCGACAGAGGCACTGGACCGGTAGCCGTTGTCCGGGTTGTAGCTGATGGAGAAGAAGCCGACGCCCTGGCGCAGGGCACCTTTGGTGGTGATCTCCTTGTTGAAGTCGTCAATGACGGGGATGTCCATGGCCGAGCTGCACGACTGGACCCAGTCCTTGCACAGCTGGTTGCGGTGGCGGGCATGCACAGGCTGAACAGTGTTGCGCAGCTTGTCGAGGGCCTTCATGAAGACGGGGAAGGTCCAGCCCTTGGCGCCCATGGACTGCCAGATCTTGAGGTCGAACTCGAAGGGGCGGAAGGAGATGAGGGTGTTGTGGGAGGAGCAGCCGCCGAGCACCTTGGCGCGTGAGTGGCGGATGTGGGAGTTGCCTGGGGCATGTTAGCTGGAGTTCTCAACGACAGGTTTCGCGACGGCTTGTTTTTTTTTTCGTGATTATTTGGCGTGATGAGTTCTCGTGTTCTCGTGGTAGGTCTCGTGGTAGTTCTCGTGAAAATTCTGGGTTCGCAAGACAAGAGCTTCGCTTGTCTGAGAGACTCTCTCTCGACTTACCATTCGGCTGCTCAGTCGTGCCGTAGTCGTAGTCGAGGTCACCACCGAGAAGACCCAGCCATTGGCGCAGGTCCAGGACGCGGTTCTCCATGAAATCGCTGGGGCCGGCCTCGATCAGGAGAATCTTCTTTTGCGGCAGATACTCAGCCAGACGCGAGGCAATGACGCAGCCCGCGGTGCCGCCGCCCACGATGACAAAGTCGTAAGAGCCCGACAGCTCGGGAGCTAGGTAGGTGGTCGTCATGATGGAGAAGGAAGGGAGAATGGGCCGTTTGAAGGGTGAATTGGTGCTTCTGGGTGCGCAACGCGAAGCTGTAGATTAAGGCTGAAATAATTAAAGACCGAGAAGACCAAACAAGGCCAGTGAGGGGGGAAGTTGACCAGATAAAACGAAGCCGACAAAAAGCCAAGAAAGGCCAAGAAAAATGTCAGACCCACGAGATAGGCAGAGATATTGCCTCAACTCTACGTGCGTTTATATTTTTGTCTTATTTTGTCTTATTTTTTTTGTTCTGACCAACTCTTGTCACGGAAAACGACGGGCTATTATATCCCTGTATCAAGCTTGGAGCCAAATTTTCTTCAATTTTTTACCTGTGTTTGGCCCTTCTTCGGCTAGATTTGCCCCAGAAAGATGTACAAGTAGGTTTTCTTAGCTTCGTGCTTTGTGTTTGTGTGCGGCCGCAATCGTACAATCAGTCGATGGATTGCCATAAATGTAGCTAAGCCCCACTTGCCGGTCTCACACCGTCGGCCCATGATCCGCCGCGCTTCGTGATTGGCGGGCAGCAGGGGCTGGTTTTCGCTTAGACCAAGACCTTGCTCATGCCACTGAGAAAACCAACAGCGCCCCGCTGAAAGCCCCCTCTTCTGGGGGGGCGCCGCCTCGTCCGGCTCTAGTGAGCGCTACGATTGGAAAACTTTTTTTTCGTGTTCTCAAACAACTCGTCTTATTGAAAGCGACCTCTGACGTCATGCACCAGACATATGGGGACAGTTCATGAGGCTTGCGTCAATGCCTAACCCAGAAGCAGCAACAGAGTGCTCCCGAATTCAGAGCTCTGTGTCATCGCCATGTCTCATAGAATCTCGTCTTATTGGCAGGGGCACTGGCCCACCACATGAGCGAGTTTTCTTTTTTTTTTTTTGCTTTTTTTTGCTTCCGTTTTACCAACGTACTTATTTTTTTTCCTGCCCAGAGGTTTCAATACTTGGTTGGACGCCCTCTTTTTTTTACTTCCTTGTTTAATCACTTTTTTTTTTTCTGTCGTCTCGGCAAAGTGGGGCTCCGTGAATCTTTACCCAACTAACTCGCCTGCAGAGCTGTCGGCCTTTCGCGTTGCCCTGCCACATGAGGAATGTTCTTGCGAGAAGTCGGCCTAGTACGCACAATTGCCTCTGTACACCCACTGTGCCGCCGCTGGCCGCAACACTGCTCCAGTACAACTAGCCAGGCCTGTCCAGCAACCTGCAGCACGCCAATTGCGTCCAATTCGCTGCGCAGACCCTCAATTGCCTCGGCTTCGTTCTCGATATCAACAACAACGACGTCCTCTCCGAGATCTTCCTTCTCAACACGCCATCCGTCCCGTCCAGCCCCAGCCATGGTGCAACTCCAAGAGCCCGACCGGCACGCCTTCTACGCCGGCAAGTCGCAGCCCGAGTCATCCCACAACTCCTCCTTCCTCTCCGTCCACCCCGGCACCGGCCGTCCTCTCGCACGTATCCACACGACCTCCCCAGCAGCTGTCGATGCTGCCATAGCCAGTGCCCAGGCCGCATTTCCCGCCTGGTCCCAGACTCCCCCGAACGAGCGCTCACGCATCCTCCTCCGCGCTGTGCAGCTCCTGCGGTCGCGCAACGATGCCCTGGCCCGCGTCGAGACACTCGACTCTGGCAAGCCCTACAGCGAAACCTCGACCGTCGACATTGTCACCGGCGCCGACGTGCTCGAATACTATGCCAATCTGATTGCATCTGGCGGCCTCAACGGCGAATACTTTGCCCTGCGGCCCGGCCGCGGCGGCGCCGTGGTGCAGACGGTCAAGGAGCCGCTGGGCGTCTGCGCGGCCATTGGCGCATGGAACTACCCCATCCAGATCGCCCTGTGGAAGTCGGCGCCCTGTCTGGCTGCCGGCAATACCCTCGTCTACAAGCCCAGCGAGTTCACACCCCTGCATGCCCAGTATCTGGCCGACATCTACCGCGAGGCCGGCGTCCCGGATGGTGTGTTCAATGTGGTGTACGGCGCTGGTCAGGTTGGCGAGCGGCTGTCGACGCACCCGGTCATTGCCAAGGTCAGCTTTACCGGACAGGTCAGCACAGGCCGCCGGGTAGCCGGTGCCGCCTCGGGCAACCTCAAGTACGTGACCATGGAGCTGGGTGGCAAGAGTCCTCTTATTGTGCTGCCCGACGCCGACGTATCGCAGGCTGTCGACGGCGCCATGATGGCCAACTTTTACAGTTCAGGACAGGTGTGCACGAATGGCACCCGTGTCTTTGTGCCCGCCTCTCTTCTGGCCGAGTTCGAGAAGACCCTGGTCGAGAAGATGCAGTATGTGCGGGCGGGCGACCTGTTCGATGCCAACACCAACTTCGGGCCGCTGAGCAGCAAGCCGCACTACGACAAAGTGGTAAGCTACATCCAGCACGGCATCGAGCAAGATAAGGCACGCCTTCTGCATGGCGGCCCAGGCCGGCCCGCTGGTGTCCCAGCCGACTTGAAGGATGGCTACTGGGTTACGCCGACCGTCTTCACAGACTGCAAGGACGACATGAAGATTGTCAAGGAGGAGATTTTCGGTCCTGTGCTGTGCATTCTTCCTTACACGACAGTGGACGAAGCTGTGCAGCGAGCCAACAACACAGAGCTGGGCCTGGCTGCCGGCGTGTTTGGCCGTGACCTCAACCTGTGCCAGACTGTGATAGCACAGCTGCAGGCCGGCATCACATGGGTCAACACATGGGGCGAGTCGCCCGCAGAGATGGCTGTAGGAGGCTGGAAGCAGAGCGGTCTGGGCGTCGAGAACGGACGGAAAGGACTGGAGGGCTGGCTTCGGAATAAGAGCACGCTGGTCGAGCTCAGCGGTATCGTCCCAACAGTGTTCGGAAAGCTGTGAAGATGGGGCAGAACAAGTAGCAAAAGGTCTGGTGTAAACCGACATTGAAGGCGCAAGGGAGATACGAGAGAGCGAGCTCCGAAGGGAGAGCGCTGGCACGGTCTAGAACATATGCATAGGAACCCATCAATATGTAGAATGACACATTTTCAAATTCATACGAGAAGCCCACTTTTTTAGAACATCCCGCAGGCCCGCTACAGACATACCTTGTATCGCCAGCCAGCTCCCAGCTGGCATTTCATGGCGCTTGACTGGACTGAAACCCGGAGATGCATCAGCAACAGTGTACATTCTCCGTGGATGCGTCTAAATCGCAATATCTGCAAGTCTAGTTCCACTTGCATCATCTGCCTGCCGCTTCGTGTGGCACTGCATACTTAGCCCAGATCTGGCAGCTGATCTGGGCTGTCGGATTTACATCGCCGCACTAAATAATTCCGTCCGCAGGTACTTGGTGCTATCTAACAAACCAGATTTCGATGACGTTAACTGGCCCACTTTGAGGACCGATTGGTTACCCAATTATGTGCTAGTATCATGGTACTGATCGGCATCAGAAGCTGAAGCTGAAGCTGAAGCTCGCCGTTCTCGTAGAACAGTATACAGGACGAAGTATATAAAGATGGACGGATGGTGCCTTCCGGCTTGCTGGAGCTTCTCTCGCAAGTCAATCATAAATCAAACTTCATATCAACATTTCGAATTCTACAAATTTCATACAGTCATGGCTCTCAACGGAAAGGTAGCTCTTGTCACCGGTGGTGTAAAGAATCTCGGTGCAGACATTGCCCACGAATTGGCATCTGTCGGTGCCAGTCTGGCCCTCCATTACAACTCGACCAAGTCCAAGGACGAGGCCACCAAGACGGAGGCTGCCATAGTGAAGGCGTACCCCGGCACCAAGATCCGGTTCTACCAAGGCGACCTCACCACCGAGGGGGCTGTCAACAAGCTCTTTGATTCGGTACTCGAGGATTTTGGTCGGATTGACATTGTCATCAACACTGTCGGCAAGGTCTTGAAGAAGCCTATTGCTGAGATTTCCGAGGAAGAATATGACAGCATGTTTGAGTATGCGTTGTCTCTCCTGTGGCATTTAGCAACCTCCTTTATTATTGCACTCTGTTCTGTTTAATTATGCTAATGTGTGGATGCAACTCCCAGTATCAACTCAAAGTGCGCTTTCTTCATCCTCAAGGCTGGAGCCAAGCACGTTAAAGATGGCGGCAAGATTATTACCATCGTGACATCATTGCTAGCCGCCTTCACTGGTTATTACACTTCTTATGCCGGGTCCAAGGCTCCGGTTGAGCATTTCACCCGCGGCGTGGCCAAGGAGCTCCAACCTCGCGGCATCAGCGTCAACTCGATTGGTCCTGGTCCTATGGACACTCGTAAGCTGAGGCCCGCAAAAAAGCTGCCAAGGTTCATTGACTAATATATGTATTCTGTACAGCCTTCTTCTACCCCCAGGAATCTCCCGAAGCAGTCGCGTTTCACAAGAGCCAAGCAATTGGTGGCAGACTCACAGATACAAAGGACATTGCCCCCATCGTCCGTTTCATGTGCACTGAGGGCGGTTGGATCACGGGTCAGACGATCTTTGCCAACGGCGGTTACACAACGCGTTGAAGTCTCTAAACTGTTTTTTTTTTTTTTTTAGCAACGCACGGCGTCATCGGTTGAATTAGATAGTTCACCGAGTTTTCAAATGTCAAATGGGAATCCCAAAACCAAAACCAAATACAATAAAATAAACTTATTCCGATCAAATAAAAGCCTCCATTGCGCCTACATAGGCAACCCGAAATTCAGTAAAGCGAAACTTTCTGTAAATGCACAGATATCGTGTGTTCTAATATACTTGTAACCGGGCATATGTCGGCAACAATGGCAAAGTGAACCACTCTGTCAAAACCATTGCCATTAGGAGATTACGGAGTAGATTTTGCAACTAGACGGTATTTCGGAGGGAAAATATCTCGACTTCACCGTTAACTCCGAATTTACAAATCCAAGACGGAAAGATGTTGGCAAGTGTTTGCTAGCCAACGGTGCACTCACGTGCACACGCTGCGCTGATTGGCTGGCTGGGCACTATGCCCCACTTATTTCCACGTACAAAAGCTCCTCCGTGTTGGCCCCTATGTATCTAGACTTTCAACATTCAACCTATCCTCCTTTTCTTCCAGATAGTCTAGCCCTATACGGTGCTAAATGCAACTATCAAATCATACTTTTGACAAAAGATAATTGTCAATGATGAGACGTTTCTGCCTGTGTGGTGGTGTGAGCCAATCTACTGATTTATTGATAAGTGATTCCCACAGACCATGAATTTTATTCCTTGTGGTCGGGACAGGTTTGGCCCGACTTTCCCACATCCCACCTTTGAATTTATAAGCTTCTACTATGATAAATAGCATGACTTTAGACGTCATGACTTCCTATTTTGCTTTCGGGGCCTTGCGTTTCCATAACTGTTAATTTACATACACGCAACATGGTCGCACCAAATGTTCTCATCACCGGCGGCTCGGGGTATCTTGGGGGCGCCTTCCTCGCACTGCTCCAGGAGGCAAACCTTCCAACCCATGGGACGATTTTTGCGCTCGTTCGAAATGAAAAGCAGGCTGAGCAAGTCACACAATATGGCGTCGAACCAATAACTTTCGATGTCTACGACAAAACAGCAGTGGAAATGGCCATTGCCTCCAAGGACATCCCGATCGTGTTCTTTCTCATCGATGCTATGAAGTCGCAAGCGCAGATTCTTTTTATCGATGCGCTGGCCAAGCTCAAGGCGAGCACCGGCCAAACTGTTCACTTCGTTCATGTAGGCTTAAATGATCCGCTTCTTTCAAGAGCATCCAATTGACAAGTCACATATAGACGAGCGGAGCAAAGCTATTCTCATCGCTGGCCGGAGCACCTGCGACGGAGCCTCTCCTCGACAACGACCCCAACCTGTATGAGGTGCAGCAAAAGCAGAAGGCTGCGTATGCACTCATGCAGACAGTTAGTCTGCCTCAACTCCGATCCTCCGGCATGCATACTAACCACTCCCATAGGCGGTAGACGCGAACAACACCGTGATATCTCTGTCCAAGGCAAAGGGCGTCCGCAGTTATATATTTGTGCCATGCATTGTTTGTAAGTCTATCCTGTACAAGACTGGGCCACGGGCGTCTTTTCAGTGCCCGTTACCATGGTTATTATCCTAGATGCGTGCAGAACCGCTAATGCTGCACTAACAATATAGATGGCAAAGGTTTGGGATTTGGGAACCCCATATCTATCCAAACAGTTGCTATCGTGAAAGCCGCGCTTTCTGCCAAACGTGTCTACAGGGTGGATACAGATAAGCCCGTGAGTGAACCTACCACTGCATAGGCAACAGAAAATGAGATCGTGTTAAATCCCAGTAGACATGGCCAGTCGCCCACGTGTACGACACGGCAACCCTGTACATTGCTTTGTTGAGGAGTATCCTTGCCGGCAACGATCCAGACTACGACGACAAAGGATACTACTTGGCCGCATCTGGGAGTGTTGCATGGGACGACCTTTACGATGCCATGGCTAAGGCTCTTGTGAAGAACGGCGCTATCGAAGACGCCACGGTCACACTGGCCAATGACCAGGTGCTCGAGAGCATGGCGCAGGGCCTCAAATGCCCAAAAGAGCTAGTGCAGGTGATGCTGGGTGGGAAGTAAGTGTTTTTCGTCTGAGCTCTCAGGAAGTGTGGCAGTCGCTGACAGAGATAGGTGCATGCTCACTTCAAAGCACGGGGGGAGCCTGGGATGGAGCCCCAAATATCCGGCAAATCATATCTTGAAAGCTGCAGATGATGAAGTAGAGCTGGTCCTGAAAACCTTATAATTTTTACAGTCCGTCTTCGGTATCAAGAGTTTGTAGGCGTGAACTTGGAGCATTCATTCAATATGCCTGGGTGACATTATGGGTGACGGATTCTCCCTTTCCAGTTCTTATCCGCCTGGTATATGCCTAGTCCTGCTTGATGAACTACCCTACGACACAATAACGCAATCGCATTGTGTCCTATTCGGGACCGGAGCTGCACTTCTTCCAACGAACTCTCATCTGAATGAAGATAGCGGTGCTTTTTAGTCTTCTCAACAATCCACCGTTCAAAATCCCGCACTAAATAGCATTTGGTTCTTGACAATGATTGCCTATACTGTGAGAGAATATGCATACATCTGGCCTTGGTTGAACTCAGTGTCCATTCCTTGCCTGGTTTCGATGCATACGACGGGTTATAAATCATCTGTCCTGACAAACGTCTTTGGCGGTTCTGTCAACAACGAAGGACTGGGCATGTTTAACTTCTCACTGGATTGGCGAGATGGTGCGTCCTATCCAGTAATCGAGGTTTTCTCTAGTAGCACTTTTGATAAGGACGCCCTGCAGCAGCATGGTGTTCCTCGCTTAGCTGCCTCGTTTGCTTATGCAATGATCATGGCTAATGCCGCTGTCAGTTTCGCCACCAACTAGACTCATTAATTTTAAGAGCAGGACTTGCTGAAAAAATGATCAGATTGGGGCTCTTGTTGCCAATTGCTTCTTCTTTGGGGAGGTGACGTGGTCGAAGCATACAAAAGTTCGCGGAAGGGACGTTACGACGACCGGCACCACGCACACATGGCCAAGCATTACAAGGAAGCGCCCTAGTACTGGTATGTTGCCGTATTGGTAATCAGCTTTGTTCTGGGTACTGTCATTGTCACAAAAGAGAACATCACCATGCCCGTGTGGGCGTACATTGTATCGCTGATAGTTGGCATTTTCTTTGCTCCGTTGGTAAGTGAAGCCAAGTGTCACGTGCTACTTACACGATGCTGCCTCGCATGAACTAATTCACCTCGCATGCAGCTAGAGCACGATCCTTTACGCTCGGTTTGTTGGAAATGGAATTGCGACAAACAATCTCTCAAAGATGATTGCTGGTTTGGCACTGCCTGGAAGACCCGTAGGTAATATGTACTTTGCCGCGTGGTCGCACAACGTTATTGCCAACACGGTCAATTTGTCCACTGTCTACTGATCTCAAGATCGGAGAATATTTCAAGATCCCCCCACGGGTTATGTTCCTGACTCAGATCTATGGGACAATTATTGGTGGCTTTATCAACTACGGTGTCATGATTGGCATTGTGAACGGCAACGGCGACTTGTCTTGGAGTGGTGCTACTGTCCAGTCCTACAACACGTACGCAGCATTGTTTGGCCAAGTACTTGTACAAGTCTGGCAAGCCACGAGATGGTTCCGATTGGCCTTACCATTGGGTTTGGAGTTGTTCTTCTCCATAGAATTCTTGTCTACGTACGTGGTATTGTGGATTTCACGCGTGCTTGCCGTTGTGGCCAACTCTGTACTAATCGAAGCAGTTTGTGCCCAAAATCCGTGGATTCGACACCCGTGTGATAAACATGCCACAGTTCATTCAATACGTTGGGTACATCCCTTGCGACCAGTCCCAGACTTGCGTCATTCTCAGCCAGCTATCCGCCGGGTTCTTCACGCAGATTTATCTTCGCACCTACAAGCCTCGGATATTCTAGAAGTACTCATACCTTGTAACGGGTGCTTTCGATGGCGTTTCTTTGGCAGTGCTCTTCACCCTGTCATTCGCTGTCTTTGGGGTTGGTGGCAAAACGGCTGTATTTCCCAACTGGTGGAGAAATAAGGTTGATGGATAGTAATACGACCTCTGCCCATACTCTGATTAAGAAGAAAATGCTGCCAAGAGGGCTAACTATCTTGCGCGCCCAAGACGAACATTCAAGTTTCAAAACCCCCAAAGTGCAATTAAAGCGCTTACGCGTCTCGATGTGCCTTCGTACGTCAAGTTGCTAGTACAGGCATGAATGACTTGATGAAGATGCCAGGGCAGATTGATATGTTATGCACTGAGACCCCTGGTTAGGGTGGTTGACAACCCCACTTCTATACAGTGGGATGGAGACGCTGAAAATACACAAACTCGCAGCGCATGTTGCCGCCAGAACGAATGCTGGTCCAGGAGAGACTCGCTTCAACATATGACTGCTAATTTATTGTTAGTACGTTAACACACGAGGAAGTCACATTAACAGGATGAAATGAACCGCCAAGACGACCCGTAGCTACGATGTATTCCTCGACACTTCCCGGACCAAATGCACGAACTTGAATGAAATCATTTGGGTTGGTTGTGACTTTGTGCCAACTGCCAAACACCCTTGGTGCTCAGCTCAGCGCTGATCTCTGCTTTCTATAGCGGTCGCTTCAGCGCATTCTTGGCGCGCATCTGGTAGCTTTGTTTTATGCCAGGTTGTTAAGCAGACTCGTAGATTAACACGGCCTTGGCAGATCTCAAATACACTCTGCTTCATCTCTTTGAGGTCATATCACGGCAATCGAATCTTAATTTCGACACACTGAACCTTCGCATCCAAGCGTGGACTCGTCGAAGGCTTAGCAATATACCTTTTTTGAACGTACTATGTATATTACAGCTAGAAAGCAGTGGTTTTAATCAAGGACTGTGTGGGTGATCGTTCTGCAGAAGCTGACGGTCAACCCTACAAATTTGCCTTACCTGCATGGAATCAACAGCATTGCAAACTTTCAGCCGATCTTTAAATTCTAGATTTCTTCGTCTTTCTATGCAGATCTCACGAAGACCAGTGGGTTGCAGAGTGGGACAAACTCGTCCTGCAACAATGCCATCCCGATGGCATAACTCTAGCTTAACTCTATGGACTGGGTCGCTAGAATGCCGTTGTTCCGCCGTCCACGAGAATGTCTGACCCGGTTATGTAGCTTCCTGCATTACTCGCAAGAAGTACAATGGCCCCCGTCAGCTCTTCCGGCTGGCCCATGCGACCGTATGGAATCCGCTCCATCCACTTCCGTCGAAGCGGTTCCAAGCCATCGCCCTCGTTCAAAATGGTGTCCATGTATCCAGGACTGATGCTGTTGACGCGGATACCATATCTTGCCCACTCGGCAGCCAGAGACTTCTTGATCGATAGAATGGCCGCCTTGGATGCATTGTATTGAACTTGGGGCTGGGGGAAGTTGGTCAAATGCGCTGATATGCTGGCAGTCAAAATAATGCTGCCTCCTTTGCCGTTCTTAACCATTGATTTGGCCACAGCCTGGGCGCAGATAAACGCGCCCGTCGTATTCACACTCAACACCTTGTTCCATTCCGCAAGCGTAACATCAAGGGCGTGCAAGGTGCTAACGATGCCCGCCAAGCACAGCAGGACATTGACTGGGCCAAGCTCTTTCTCAGCCGCCGCCACCGCGTTTGCGATCGACTCGGCGTCTGTGACATTCGCCTGGATGAAGATGATGGTCGCTGCTGGAAACTGCGCGCGAAGCTGGTCGACCGCAGCCTGGGCCTCAGTCGGGTGCAAATCAAAAATAGCGAGCCCAGACAGACCGTGCTCAAGTAAGGCGCGGCATGCTGCAGAGCCGATGCCTCCGGCACCACCCGTGACAATTGCGTTGCCACGAACAGCGAATCTGTCGATGGCCCGTTGGGAAGGGGGGGTCTCGAGTGACGGGGGCTTCGGCGGCGCAGTCATGGACGATGCCGAGCCATCGCTCAGCTCCATGCTGGGAGGAACCCGAGATGTTAGCTGGCTCCTGTCCGTGGACATATTGGGACGTAGAAGTAACGAGGCAGACAGGGATGGCAAAAGACAATAGAGAGAGAGAGCATCAGACTAACGGGTCGAAACCGAGAGCCGCCTGAGCTTGCAGACAGATCGAAGCAACCTATTTGTACTTCTCCCACCCCACCACACTCTCGGCCGCTCTCGGCTATGCGGACAGCAACACTGCGTTCTGCCAACGGGAGCCCTGCATTCAACTCAGGGACACATGATTCCTTGGACTTGGAAGCCACACAGCAGAGTTGTCGCCCTGGCAAAGAGGACCAGCTAGCTGTCTGGCAGAGGTGCATGCTAGGACCAGAGCTAATGCACGAACTGTACAGTTTCCCGGCCCACTGCGGGGTGTTAGCAGGGCGAGAGACCGTCGCTTGGAGCGTGATTGGTGGACACAGGGAGTTCAAGGTCACCCTCTGGGGTAACAGTCGACCTGGCCCGGAGTTTCCAGTTTTGTATTCCCGGTTTTGGTCAGCCG
Source organism: Raffaelea ambrosiae (assembly GCA_002778195.1). Taxonomy (NCBI): domain Eukaryota; kingdom Fungi; phylum Ascomycota; class Sordariomycetes; order Ophiostomatales; family Ophiostomataceae; genus Raffaelea; species Raffaelea ambrosiae. The sequence goes on along the minus strand of PCDI01000004.1, from coordinate 3,700,885 downwards.
GGCACAAGCGGCTTGGCTGGTAATGATCTGACGAGAGCGTGCTGATCACGGCTGCCGAGAACGCATCGAGAACCTGAAAATGGTATTGATTTATAAAACTAGTACGCAGAAAGAGCAAGAAATAACAAAAAAAGATGGACTTTAAAGAAGAGACTAAGCTTCCAGTGTAATTAATAGACAGTATAGGCAATATAGACAAGTAGTTTTCCAGCAGGCTTCCAGAGGACATGGAAATCAATGGACAGCAGCAGGAGGGTGCTGCTCCTGCTTCTCGGCCAGAGTTTGCTCGCTGTTGAGCTTGTGGTTGCGCAGGCAGAATGCAAAGCCAATGAGCGGGACACACAGGCAGATACCGGTAATGGTCAACAGACGCTGGACGTGTCTATAAGCGTTGATAATGGCGTCCCGCTCGGGCGTGCCGAGGGGATAAGCAGCAGCTTCAACAAAGGGATCGGCATACACAGACGCGGCCAACGTGGAGTTGATCGAGGCGAGATTGTCTGCCAAAGTGCTTGGAAGCACCTGGCTCCAGAGGGCACCGGAGACCGTGTTGCCAAAGGCCGAGCCGATGCTGTATGTGGCCAGATAGAGACCAGTCATCACAGCCAGGTTTTCGTGCTTCAGTGTCGACTGAAGGGAGGCCTGGGCAGGGTAAGGGAACATGCCGCCTGCAATGCCCAGGAGCACTTCAGCACCGATGACGCCCGAGCGGCCTGAGTAGGTGGGAGTTCCGCGATAATGGATCAGCAGTCCAAAGGCGACCAAGAACAGGGCGGTTCCCGCAACGATGAAGTACTTGAGGCGGCGAATTTTGTAGACCACGAAACCAAGGAGGAAGCCAGTGATCACGCTGCAGAAGGAGTACAGAGAACTGACCCGGGTGGCAGCAGTGATGCTGAAATCGAACGAGACGATCAGAACAGTGTACAAAAAGTCACCTAAACCTTGGTCAACCGACTGATCACATGAAAAAAAAAAATTCCCGAATGGATGTTTTGAGGAGGGCCAAAAAAAAAAAAAAACACGAAGCCTCGAAATTTCATACCTTGCATGTACCAGGAGAAGTTTAGCAGGCAGGCGATGCCCATAGGAGCCCAGACGGAGCGATCCTTCATGAGAGCAAAGGGAACAAGTGGATGAGGTGCCTTCTTCTCCCATAAGATAAAGACCGGAACGCACACAACACCAACCACCAGGGGCGCAATGACATGAGCTTTTTGCCACTGGGACTTGACTCCGCCGGCAATGGTGAAAGGAACCAGAATCAGGGCAAAGACGGCAATCATAAGAATAACGCCGATGGTGTCCAGCCGCCAGAAGAGATCAATGCAGAACCGCTTCCACCCCAGCTTGTCGATGTTCAATGAAGAGTTGTAGGGGTTAATGAGACCCTGCTTCTTGGCACGGCGGCCGACGACGAACAGGGTGCCAATGAGAGGCAGGGCACAAACAGGATAGATGATGCACCACATGCCCACACCCCACTGCCACGTCGTCGAAGTCAGAACGGCATCGGAGATGTTGCCGCTGACCCAGGTATTGATGATGAAGGGCAGCGCAGGGATGTAGCTGAAGAGCAGACGAGCTTTTGTGGAGGTCAGGTCGGCAATGATGACTTCGACCAGCAGTATGATCATGGTGTATCCAATCTGGTATAGGACAGCACCACCGGCGAACGACTGGACGCCGGTGGAGCCAGCCTCGATGGCGGTGCCGACGACATAGAAGAGGATGGAAACGCAGATCAGCTCCACACGGCCGAAGATGTCGGCAATCTTGGCTGCGGTGGGCTGCGCAGCGGCTGCAATGACGGAACGAAGGACATTGATGGAAGCCAGGAGAGAGTGGTTGGCGTAGGAGGCGGTGGCATAGGGCTGGTAGGTGTTGCGAAGGGTGCCGTCGAGACCGTAGACATAGGCGACCAAGAAGACACCGAAGAAGATCAAGATGCGATCGGTCAGCGTGATTACTTCCCAGAGCGCCTCGACACGGCTCACGCCAGCCGACATGTCGTCAGTGCCGATGCTGGGAACGGCATTGATGCCGTTTTTCGTGGCCGGCTCCACATGAGCCTCTTTGTCGGGCTCGCTGGAGAGCTCTTTGCTCGCGTTGTATTGCTCAGTCATGGTGAGTTGGCGAGTTGGCGAGTTGGCGAGTTAGCGAGGTGGGCAGAATGATGGGAGGATGTCGTTAGTGAGAGGATCAGCACCAAAATAAGACAGGTTCTCGGGTGCCCAGAGGAGAGTGGTCCACACGACTGTCCATCTTATCTTTGTCCAGAGCACGCGCGCGCGGCAGGTTCTAATATACCCTCCCGACCTGCAGGACTCCCATTTTGCTGGACTTCGCCCCATCTAATCAGATAACTGTACATATACATCTACTCTGTAGACGCCTCGCGGCGCATTGCCCCAAAACAGACCCCCTGTCTGCAGTCTGGGCCCTTGCCTGAGTTCGCTACAATGCCACTTACGTACTGAATTCGCTGCAATTCAATGAAAGGGCGCCGCTGCCCAGGCTGCCCAGCGTTTCCAGTGGCACGTATGCCCACAAGACAATGCATGCAGCCTTACCCGATGTGGTAAATTAGAGGCCGAAGTGTAGGAAGCAATATTGCCGTCTTCTGTAAATACAACCCTGTTCTTAGCAGCAACACTAGTTCATCTGGCCAGGCTTTGCCTGGAAGGTCGGTAAAAGCTTGCAAGCTGCTCCCGACACCACGGAGAAAAAAAAATAACTTGCTATTCATGTGCTTCGGGTGCCCGGACGGGGCCAAGGGGTTACGCTCCATATTTGGGTCTTCAATGGCACAAGCGCTCTGTCCAAGAGATGGTGGCGTGTTCAGCCAGAAGAAACCCTCTGATTATTTGTCAAGGATGAGAAGTGAACTCGAGCAAAAGATGGGATTTACATACATAGTAGTACTTCCCGCCCAGACGACCGAGAATTTATTGGGCATGCTGGGCAGGCTGGGCAGCTGTTCCTGCAAGTTCACACCTCGCAAAAGCAATTCTCTTGGGCTCCACAGAAACCACGTCCCCCACGTCTAGTGCCTAATTATGCTTCATACAAGGAGCCCAAACACGTACCGGGGGGTATCCACAGCCCTTCTGGTCACCAGCTAGCGCGGAGGTTGTGCGCCTGGAAACAGCAGTGATCAGCGGTCTGCTCGTATGAGCAGATTTTTAAACCGTGTACGGTGTACGTAGGCCACACATCCATCACGGAGCCAGGCAGCACCGATTTCCGCGCTTTCTGGCTGAGACTTGGCAGCACAATGCTCCAGACAACGAAGAAATTTTTTTGGGGTGGATTTTTTTTGGGGGGGGGGGCATCTACAAAGTAACAGCCACAACCGAAATGCCAAAAAAAAAAAAAACAGCACTACCACCCTGACGAAGGCTGCCAAGCAGAAGCAACCAAGCTGTCGGATTGATTGCATAGACTTGGGGAAGGACAAAACTCCGAGGGTTGTGCGAGGAGGCACTGGGCAGCGGAAGAATAAAACCGGATCACAACAGGGAGCGTGCAAATAGAGAACTGTCAGTCTGTCACGACTAGAATGGTCCGCGTACTATCCATGTCTCTGCTGCGGGCCGGCGTTGACGTGCCGCGGACGTATGTTGTACTCTGCACAAAGCAACCAGTTCACAGCCGGCTTTTCGAGGCCAGGGTTCGAATCCCTGACTGGATACATAGTAGAATTGACAGCAGCGACTACGGTGTACGTGGATGCCCCTCCCTGATCACAGACTTGTGCACGGGACACCACTAGCTGGAGAAGGCAGCACACGTTACGTAATGTGGAATTTCTACCCGTAGAGAGAACAATGGCAGTCTTGGGAAAACAGGTTCCCTTTTTGGTTATAAATCTATGACAAACCGACAAACACCAAAACTTCGTCTACGTCCATAACGGCGAAGGCGTGAGTAGGGCGCGGAGGTGGACTTTAGGAACAGAGGGAATACCACCGTAGCGCGTCGATTTCGTCTAGTCCAAGGCCTACCAGTGGGGGATTTACATAGTACCCCAGTGAAAAAGCACAGACACGCCATCAATACGCCCAAACCCGGACGACGGGAAAACCAGTGTCCCGGTGTCTTGCATCTGCAGCAGGACTTCCCGCAAGCCCCCGCCCTCGTCTTCCACCTCAATCCTGCACTACCAACGCCTCCTCCATGGACGAGCCGACTACCGCCTCCGCTTCGATCTCGACCAGAAACTCCCCGCCCATCAGCCCTGCCGTCACCAGCGTGTTCGCCGGCCGTATGCCCTCGCACTGGCAGACCCACCCGTGCGCCGCGCTGACGCCGTCGCAGCAGTCCTCGCGGCGCACCATGATCCGCGTGCGCACCACGTCGGCCATGGTCCCGCCCAGCTTCCGGATGGCCCACTGGATGCTGTCGAGCACGGCCACGGTCTGGCTGCGCGCACAGTTGCCGCCCAAGCATGTGAGGAGATAGGGCTGTGCACGCAGGGCGGGCGGCGGGTTGGCCGTGGTGCCGGATACGCGGATGGTGTCGCCGACGCGCACGGCGCGGGAATAGCCCTGTTTGTGGTTAACTCGAGAGAAACGAAGAGAACAGAGAACAGAGAACAGAGAACAGAGAATAGAGAATAAAGAAAGAACAGAGAAGAGAAAACTGAAAACTGAAAACAGCGGGCCTAGTGACTTACCGCAATCGCCTCCCACGGACTGCTGCCCGGCTGGTACGTCACCCGGCGGCCGGCGGCCACCGCCTCGTTGGATGCCTGGGCTGCCGCGTGCGATGCGGCCAGGTGGTGGCTCAGGTCGCCCGTCGCCGTCAGATACGGCGGCCGCCGGTACTCGTCGCCGCAGTCCCCCGGGATGTCGGTCAGGGCCTCCTGGGCGGCCGCAATCAGCGCCCGGTCCGCGTCGTCCAGCACCACCGAGAACGCGGCCAGGTTCTGTGCCGTGTACCGGGCCACCGACGCCGCCGACAGCCGGCTGCCCACAATGACCGCGCGCACCACCGGCACGTCCAGCACCCAGCGCGTGGCCACGGCCGCCAGGGGCACGCCGTGCTTGGCCGCCACGGCCGCCAGCGCCCGCAGCACGCCCTGGAAGGGTGCCCAGCCGCCGGCGGCGTGGATGAAGCGCAGATACTTGCGCAGGCTCCAGTTGAGCGCATTCTCACCGTCGCTGTCCGGCGACGACGACGACAACGACGGCTCGGGCGCGCCCAGCCATCGCTCCGTCAGGAAGCCGCCCAGCAGCGTGCCGTACGCGAGCACGCCGACGTCGTGGGCGGCGCAGACCTCGGCCAGGCGGCCGCGCACGAGGCGGCGGTCGATGACGGAGCAGCTGACCTGGTTGGTGGCGATGGGAAAGCCGGAGTGCAGGAGCAGTTCGAGGTGCGCGGCGTCGGTGTTGGTGAGGCCAATGTGGGCGATCTTGGCCGAGGGCGCCTGCTGCAGGCGGCGCAGGTGGGCGAGGTTGTGCAGGTAGGTGTCGTCGGCGTAGTCCCATATGTGGTACTGCAGGAGCGCAATCGAAGACTGGCCCATGCGGCAGAGGGCCCGATCGACGGCTGCCTCGGCCTGCGCAAACGTCTTGATGCCGTTCTCGGCCGGGCACCACTTGGTGAAGGCGGCCACGGGGCGGTCGGGGAAGCGGGCATGGTAGCGGCCGATGACCAGCTCGGCGTCGCCATAGTGGTCGGCCATGTCGAAGCCGTCGAGGCCTGCGTCGATTCTGTGGGCGAGGGGGGATCGGGTGAGCCTACGTGATCGCATGGGAATGATCCGATGCAAGAAAAAAAAAAGAGTGTACGTACAGAGATTGCATAGCCTCTGCGGCCGCCGCAATGTCCACGTCGGCATCGTGGCCGCCTGCGAGCTGCCAGAGGCCATTGAGCATGCGCGGGACCTCGAGCGAGCCGGCAATGGTCGTCCGCTCGGGTCTGGGGGAGGAAGCTGTCGCCATGGTGTGGTGGTGTGGTGTGTTGGCGGGGGTAGTCGTCTGGGAGCTTGCGGCAAGACTCACAGCGCTGTCGTGCTTACTTATCGTAGCGATGTTTGCAGGACCTGTAAACAAGCTCCTGTGCCGGGCTCCTGTGCCGGACCCCGTTTTATCCAATGACGTCGTCCCATCTTCTTGTGAGGCAAAAGACGGACGTGCTGTCGGGACGACGGGTATGCTACCCGCAGAAGACGGCAAAGGAAAGCGTCGTATCTGGGTATCTGGGTATCTGTTGTCTCTGCGCATCTGGGAGAAGAGGTCCACGACGGGAGACCATCTGATGCCGGGCAATCTTATCAGTCTCGTCTATCGTGTTCCTCGACCCATAATTCCGGGTACCCGTACCCGTCCCACTGTCCCTCTGCCCACAACCTCTATTAAGAACAAGACAAAGAGTATCTAGGGCGCGTATCTATCTGGCTGCCGCGACGGCTGGCCGTGCCCTGCTATCCGACGCCTCTGTACCACTGCTGCAGTCACAGTTCAGCATGGCCTCTGCTGGCGCGGTGCCGCTATCCGACCTGCCAGGCCGGGCTCCGGGAAAACTGCCAGGGACCGTAGCCCCTGATTCAAAAATCGTCAAACGGCGAAGAAGGACCAAGGTGCCGCTCGACCAGCGCAAGAGGGTCCGGCTCGCGTACGTGTGACCCCAGACCCCCAGACCAGCCTGGTGGCGCAGCCCGCTAACCCGTCGAAAGCTGCGAGTGGTGTCGCCGTATCAAGGTGCGCTGCGATGGCCAGGAGCCGTGCACGCGCTGTGCCGGCAGCAGCAAAGAATGCCGATACACGGAGATGCCTGCATCGCCGGCCACCTTGTCACCGTCTGTCATTGCCGGTGCCGGCGGAGAGAGTCGGAAGCTGGCACTGCTGGAGCAGCTCTTTGCCAAGCTGCACCCCGACCTCCCCACCGACGTCGACGCCCTGGAGAGCTACCATGCGAGCCTGCCGTCGGACCCCACCATGTCCAGCACGGCCGAGCCTCTGTCGAGAGACGGGGAGGACGACGGGTCTGTCGATAGGAACAACGATGACGACACAGGCAGCCGAGAGGCCAATCTGTCCGAGACGGAGCACCCCGAGACGCAACACCTGGTGCTGGACCGCTCCCCCATGCCGACGGCGTCGATGACGGTCGTCAACCAGGGAAAGACACGTAAGGCCATCGAGGCCGTGGTGACTTGGACCGTTTCTCGCTCCTTCGTTGCTAACACTTCTTTGCGACGCACACAGACTTTGAGGGCCCGTTCTCCTACTGGACCTTCTTCCACGCGGTGCGCCAGGTGGTGACGGATGGCGACACCTACGCCGGCGAAGAAGAAGAAGAAGAAGAAGAAGCCGGCAGACATGGCGACGACGCCATGCCGGACGAGGACAACCACGGCAGCTATGACGGCGCCACCGCCACCGCTACCCACCCGTCCGTGGCAGTGGGCGGCGGCGGAGGCTGTCCCGCCGACTGGAGGACGGCCACGCTGGCGGCGCTCCCGCCGCGCGACGTGGTCGACTTTCTGGTGACGACGTTTTTCCGGTCGGCCCAGGCCAACCATTTCTACATCCACCCGGAGATCTTCTCGCGCAAGCTGCACGCCTTCTATCACGGCACGCACGAGTTCGCCGTGCAGAGGAGGAAGAGCGCGGCCGACGCGCGCCGGTCGGTCGAGTTTATCAGCCTGCTGTTCATGGTGTTTGCCATTGGCAGCCAGTTTGCCGAACTCGAGACGGGAGAACCACGAGACGCGCCATCGCCCGACCCTGGCGGAGACGCACCGCTCGACTGGGCCCGCCTGACGGTCCCGGAGCCGTCGTCTTCCTCGTCGTCATCGGCGCCGCCGCCCGGCTGGCGCTTTTACGAGGTGTCGCGGCGGCTGCTGGCGGATGTCATCTGCTCGTCGTCCATGGCCAGCGTGCAGGTGTGCGTGCTGCAGGGCATCTTTCTGCCGAGCACGAAGAACAGCCGCGACGCCGGGTACAACCTGCTGGGGCTGGCGCTGCGCATGGCCATCAACATGGGCCTGCACCGCGCGTGCGGCACGGCATCGTCGTCGCTGCACCCGCACGTGCGGGAGCTGCGCAACCGGCTGTGGTGGAGCGTGTACGTGGCGGAACGCCTGTTTTCCGTGGAGATGGGACGGCCGCTGTCCATCAGCGACGCCGAGATCGACGCGCCGTTTCCCGTGGCGATGCCGGCCTGGGATTTTGTGGGCGGCGGGGCGACCACCAACGTCGACAACCTCGTGGCCATGGCCCGGCTGTGTCGTCTGATGGGCAAGATCGTCGAGACCGTCTACTGCCAGGCATCAGCTGGGAGCAACAACAACAACAGCAGCGACAGCAACAGAAACACCAGCGCCGCCGCCGCCGTCATCCGTCCACACGTGTTCCGCCAGCTCAAGCGCGAGCTGGACCAGTCGCGGAGCGAGCTGCCCGCGTCCCTCCGTCTGGGCCGCCTGCCCTCGCGCCCCGTCGCCCACATCGCCCTGACCTACGAGCAGGCCACCATCCTGCTGACGCGGTCGTGTCTCCACTACGCGACCGCGGAGACGACCACAGCGAGCCGCGACCATCATGGCGGCGGTGGCCGTCGCCTCGGCGACGAGGCCATGCAGTTCCTGCGGCAGCAGTCGCGGGACTGCATCAAGGCCGCCGTGGCGTCCATCCACATCCTGGCGTCCCTGCGCGCGCGGTCGCTGCTGTGCCGGTTCTCCTTCCACGACGCGCTGTACTGCACCGCGGCGCTGTACGTGCTGCTGATGGGCCAGAAGCTGGACGGCGCGACGGCCCCGTCGCAGCCCCTGTCCCAAGGGATCCGGGTGCTGCTAGACCTGGCCCGAGGCAGCGCCGCCGCGGCCGGCGCACTGCGGTACATTCTGCGAGCACTGCAGAGATCCCCGGCGTCGTCGTCGTGGTTCTCCTCGGCGAACAGGCCGCCCGGCTTGGGCGACGAGACATCCGCGCAGGAGGCCGACGGCGCGGAGGAACGGTACGAGCGAGGGAGGCGGGCATGGAAGGCCTGGCTGACACACGCACAGCCGCACGCGGAAGCGACGGCGACGGGCCCGGCGCGGAAGGATCCAGCCGGGCCACCGGCACAACCGGATCGTGCCGTCGGTAACCGTGTCGTCGGCAACGCCTGGACACCAGCAAGCGGTTGGGCACCAATGTTCCACGCCGACAACGCTGGTCTGCCGAACCACCACGTCGTCGACGACGTCGTCGACGCTCCCGACCACGTAGTCGGTCTCGGGTTCACAGCCGTAGACAGCGACGGCAGCGACGGCGCAGCCGACATGCCGGATCTGCAGCCGTTCTGGATCCACGAGAATCCGGATCTGAATCTGGATCCGCTCAGTCGGGACCTGAGCGGGCTGGCGGATCTGCTAGATTTTGACGACGTCAACATGTAGGCAGGCTCACCCGGAAGCGAATGTAGATCAGCTCGTTTTCATTTTTTTTTTCTTTCATCTTTGCATATCATACCGTCTATGTTTTTTTTTGGTTTTTTTTTGCTCCTCTTCTTCTACCTTGTGCGAACTACCTAGCTGCTGTACCGGATCGATAGATCCTGCCGGTCCGTCAGCCCGGCCACCCCGTGCATCGTTTCGCCAGCCGATTCCCCCAGCGCATCCCGTCGCTTGTTCTCCCGCACTACCAGCGCCCGGTATCCGGCGTACACGAATATGATCAGCGACAGGCAGATGATGTCGGCCGTGATGCCCTTGCGGTAGCGCGGCGACTCGGTGGTCAACCACAGTTGCGGCGCAATGATGGCGGCGGCGCCGTAGGCCACAAAGTAGACGTTGCTGGTGGTGGTCTTTTTGGTGTTGCCCTTGATGTTGGACGCCATCAGGCTGAGGCTGACGACCATGATGGGTGTGGCAATCGTGGCCAGCCATGTGAACACGACAACCCCCCACTTGTTCTCGTAGGGGATAGCCAGGATGCCGATGTTGCCCACGAGCGGGATAACCGTGACCGCGATGCCCCAGTAGCAGCGGGGGAACTTGGTGATGCGGATGCCGAGAACGGTGATCCAGACGAAGAGGAACTGGAGTGCACCCGAGGGCAGGCCGACGAGCATGGTGTTGAAGGAGGACCAGCCAAAGCCGTTGATGACGAGGGACGCGAACTGGAGAAGAGTAGTTCAGCAACCACGAGTCCGGTTGGGAGGAGGATGAGAGCGTGGGTAGGGGGGGGGGGGGGGGGGGGGGTAGTACCTTCAATACGGGCGACGCAAACGTCCCCAGAAACCCGACGAGGACCGCTCCCCAGCAAAAAGGATCCCGCGCGGCCTCCAGAAGCTGTGCTTTGCTGAACTCGGCGTCCTCGTGCGTGATGCCGTCCCCCAACAGCCGCACCACGGCGATCTTTCTCTCCGCCTCGGTCAGGAACCAGGCGGACTCGGGCCCCAAGGGCATCAGAAAGGCAAAGACGGCACCGCAGGCAATCGTAGCACCGCCGCAGATGAGGAACATGACGCGCCAATTGGCCAGGGCGACGTCGTCGGCGATGCCCACGCCGTACATGATGAGGGCGCCGACGACGGAGGCGAGGCCGTTGCAGCTGACCCAGGCGCTTTGGGGGAGGGAGTCAGTAAGGGAGAATGGTAGAAATGTAGACTGGTAAAGTCGTAGACCGGTAGAGTGTAGACTGGTAGAGTAGAGAAAGAACTCACCCAATGCGGATAGGATGCTCGGACTTCTTGTACCAGCGGCTGGTCACGACAACAAACGCCGGCGACACGGCACCCTCGCACAGGCCGAGCACACACCGGACGGATGCAAAGGCGGCGTAGGTATGGGGGGCGGCCAGGCAGCCGGCGACGACGCCCCAGATCATGCTGCTGCGTGTCAGCCAAGTTTTTCTAGCACGATGCTGCTTCGCACACACACACACAAACAAACAAAAAAAAAAGAAACGCACATCATCACGCCAACAAACTTAGACAGCGGCATGCGGCTCATCAGATACACAAAGATCAGCTCGGACACCAGCTGGCCCAGATAGAAGACGCTGACGGTCCACGAGTAGTCCGTGGCGCTCATGCCGAGGTCCTTGGCCAGGTGGAAGAGGGCGGCGTAGCCCACGGCTTGCTTGTCGAGGTCTGCCATGGCGCAGGGTGTTAACATACAAGAAGGACTCCGCGTCAACGCAGACGAATGGCTGTAGGGTAGAAGCAAATAGGGTCTTCCTGCTTACACTGGAAAAAGTAGACGGTGCACATCAGCGGCAGGACGGTTCGGTCAATCTTCCGCAGCACCTTCTTCTCCTCGACAGGGTCAATCTGGCCCACGTCAAAGTCAATGGCAGTGCTGTCGTCGGCCTTGCCGGCCTCAGACTTGACTAAGTCGTCCTCGGGGATGGATGATGGCATGGTGGCAGAGCAGTCGAGAAAAAAAAGACGTTGTGGGAGACGGGTTCACAGGTCGGCCGCAGTGGTAACGCACCAAAGTCTTGCTGGTATGCTTCCAATCGAACAGCGGGAATCGCAAACAAGGGCGCCATGACGATATTGATATACGACAAGAATGTCGGCGGCCCAGACCACGCGCTCTAGATCGTCTTCGGGGGATGTTGCTACGCACGGCTCGCCGCGTGATAAGCAGCCTTGACTTCTGTAAGAAGATAGTTAGAGCCTGGCGATAATGGGTGACGGCGGGCTGGGGCTGGAAATCACGGGTACGCGTACCCGTTAGTGGCCAGTTGATACCGCTATCTAGGTAGTCGCCCCCTTTCGTCTCCAGTTGGACTCCACCTGGAGAGACGACGTCGATGCAAGTCGGCCGGCAGACATGGTCACTCGAGGGAGTGGCTCAGGTGGCTAAGCCGATAGGATGAGCCGGCGTCCAAAGTTTTACCTGGCTGCGTGCGCTCATGGCTTTCTGCAGCGGCTTGAGACTGTGAAGCTCTGCAGGTCCCGAGGCTCTTCCTAGGAATCGTCGTCCCGATGAGCGACACAACCACCTCTCCCGTGGCCACGCCGGCGCCCACGCCGCCAACCGCGCTGGCGATGGACACGCCCAGTCTCGACAAGCCGTGGCTGCTGCCCCCGCAGACAACATACAAGCTGATCAACGCCAGCGTGGTCGACCCGGTCCAAGGTCGCCTGCTCGATCATGCTACCGTTGTGCTCGCCGGTGGACGCATCCTGTCTGTGACGACGGGCGAGACTGACACCGAGGCTGCAGCAACTCGCGAGCCCGAGGAGACTGTCGTCGTCGTCGACCTGCGCGGTCTCTACCTCTGCCCCGGCCTCATCGACGCCCACGTCCACGTGACGGCCACGCCGGGCGAGCAGGGCCTCAAGAACACGTACAAAAACATCGCGCCGTCGATGAACAACTACCGCACGGTCTACGTGGTGCGCGAGATGCTGGCGCGCGGCTTCACCACCGTGCGCGACTGTGGTGGTGCCGACCACGCCCTCAAGCAGGCCATCGACGAGTGGCTGGTCACGGGACCCCGGCTGGTCATCGCCGGCCACGCGCTGTCGCAGACCGGCGGCCACGGCGACCAGCGCGACGCCCACGTCGACGACCATCACCAGTGCTGTGGCGGCAGCACACCCGGGATCAGCCGTCTCTGCGACGGCCCGGCCGCCTGCATCGCCGCCGTGCGCGACGAGATGCGCAAGGGCGCCGACTTTGTCAAGATCATGGCCGGCGGCGGCGTGTCTAGCCGGCTGCACAACCTGGAGCACAGCCAGTTCCTGCCGGACGAGATCGCCGCCATCGCCGCCACGGCCGCCTCCTTCGACACGTACGTGACCGCCCACGCCTACTCCAACCGCGCCATGCGCCACGCCGTCGCCCACGGCGCCCGCGGCATCGAGCACGGCAGCTTTCTGGACGACGCCACCGCTGCCTATCTGGCGCACAACGGCGTCTTCTTCACCCCGACGCTGGCCACGTGCTTCGCCCTCGTGCGGAGCCCGTACGACCGCTGGATCAGCGCCGACTCCCGCGCAAAAAATGATCGCGTCATGCGGGCCGGGCTGGCGTCGCTGGCCGTCGCGGAGCGCGCCGGGCTGCCCATCTGCTTCGGCACCGACCTGATGGCCTCCATGCAGCCGCTGCAGACGAGCGAGTTTGCCATCCGCGCGCGCGTACAGTCGAGCGTGCGCGTGCTGCAGAGCGCCACCGTGCATCCGGCACGCATGATGCGCATGGAGGACCGCGTGGGCCGGGTGGCCGCCGGCCTGTGGGCGGACGTGCTGGTCCTGGCGCGCAACCCCCTCGAAGACGTCGCCGTGCTGGACGCATGCGACACGCTGCTGGCCGTGATCAAGGACGGCCGCGTGGTCACCAGCCGGCTGGCACAGCTGCCGGTGGAGTCGTATTTCGTGAACAAGCGGTAGGGTCGAAATACAATTGTACTAGTTACATATCTGGAGTCAGGTGACAAAAGGAACACACACACACACACACAAAAAAGAAACGCAGGATTCATGCCACAGGGTTCACGTGGACTCTGACAGCGACGGACTATGCAATTATTTGTGTTTGCAAAAGCCAAGGAAAACAAGTAGCGTATCATGTCAAGCCATGGCAAGCCCCGGCTGGGCGTTTTCTCCTGCGTTCGTTTCCTCGCAGACAGCCTCAAAGGAACACATATAAACCGGAGAATGTCGTCGTTGTCCACGGTGCACGAGTTGCCTGACTTAGGTTTTATAAGTGTAAATTTAGAGTCTCGTATCTCATAACGGTGACCTTGACGGCACCAAACATTAAGCTATATGCTGAACAAACACGGGGAAAAGGAAGGCAATGAAAATCAAAAGAGCATGGCCGCGATAACAAAATAGCAAGTACAGAAGAAAATCGAAAATGAGTACAAAAAATCGACAAACCCGACGGAGTTTTCAGGGGCAGACCCCTATCCCGAAAGTTTTTTCCTCCCCTTGCAGGTTTTACGATGCCTTGGCATGTTGCTCTTCTTGGACATACTTTTCTGGCAGTCGGGACAGACTGGGCGTGTCCCCCGCGCCATCGGCATCTGCTCAGGATGCTTCGCGCACAAGTGGTTCCAGAGATCCCGCTTGTATTGATGTCCCTTATTGCAAAATGGGCATTTTTCTGGCTTTAAAGTCTTCCGCCATTCGCGCCTATTCAATTGTTAATCAAGTTGCGCATAAGTTCCACGTCAGAGTGGCAACGTACGCAAGCAATGTCCCATCTTTCTTTGTTCTGGGACGTTTTGGGGGGGTTAACGCATTCTGTGGGTTGAGCTGCCACGGCATCTGTGTCGAAACGACCAGGTCCAGTGGACTCCCAGCTGGAAGAGAATTCGAATAGGTAGGGATGTCCGTCGAGGACGGCGAGAACATGGCAAAGTCAGAGTAGGAGGATGTCGTTTCTGTCGGACCACTTGGTGGGGGACGGACTAAAACTTCACCCAAACCATCCTCGGCCGCACTGTTCATCATGCTCCAGGTGTCTGGACTTAGTTGGACATCCTGATATTTTGCAAAGACGTGGCTATTTGCATCTCCCATGTCTAGCTGCATCTCTTCTCCTACCATGCCGGGGCCAGAGGATGTGGCAGAAGACAAGTTGGTGTCGCCGTCCCCAGGCACAGGTGTGTGCAGGAGAGTCTGTCCACTGTGCTGTACATCATGCGGCTGTGAAATTTGAAGAAGATGGGGTGAAATGGTCCCAGGTGGTGGATCGAAGACGGTGAGGTCAAAGTTACAGTTGCCTCCTAATAAATTGCCGTCGTTGCGTCCATCTACAGGTGAAGCAGATAGTAGACAAGGGGTTTCATCCAGCCACCGGGCCATGATAATGTCTTGGGCTGTGTCCATCGTGAGCCTGGGTACTGTTTCTGGTAGAAAATGGGTTTGTGGGATTGCTGAAATGGGTCTGTGTGTGCTGTGTCGTGAGTTGCTTTTTGGCGGTTTGTTTTCGTGGTCGGACAAGTCCGAGAGGAGGGTGAAATCATAGAATAGCTAATTGGACCTTTTACCGACGTATCCGGGTCCGACAGTCTCTGTCGCGTGTCAGTCTCTCGAATGGCCATGATGATTAAGGACGGAGAGACGTACGGGTAGCCTAAAGGCAGTTGCGTATATAAACAGGGGCAAGTCTTCCCAGAGGCTGAGTGTCGTGATAGGGGCCTGTTCTTCACATTGCAATCTGCCAGATATTTCACAGGACATGCGAAGATGGATGCGCATGGTCATCCGTAGCTTGCCGCTACACCTAGCGTGTCCATGTTCGCATGTCCTGTGTCTGCTTGTTTTTGATATGACGAACGCATCACTGCGAAGCACGATCTCGGGGGCCATTTCTAGATACCAGTGTCAGCAAAATACGACAAGCGAAGACGGCAGATTGCAGATGACAGGGAAGAAAGTCTCACTGGTGTGCGGGAAGACTGTGCATTCTCTTCTGTAGGGTGGGTTTGCTTGGGCAGCATCGTCACGCGTGTCGCACAAAGCTTTTACTCGCTCATTACTTTGTGCGACACGCGTGACGATGCTGCCCAAGAAAAAAATTGGCGATGTTGTTGTGGATCGAATGGGGAGCTGAAAACGAAGGTGAATTGGGAGCATGGGCCAGTTATATATTGCGCAGATGCACATTTGCTCATACTTGATGGTACATCCCCTCGCACGTTTTTTGGTACCCAAGTCTTGGTATTAGCAGGTATCTATCTACACTGCGGAGGCTGATTGGTGTAAATGTGAATGAGGCCTACAAGGCATCCATGCAGATGGGCGCCTGGAGGCCTACAAGAACTTTCATTCTGACTGGTTGAAGCATCATACAGGGTCAGAGCAAAGGAAACACGCGAGGCAGAAAAACAGAACAGGGTAAAACGAAAGAAAAAAAAAGGGGTTAGGAAACAAGCCTGAACGTCAAATACCAAGATAAAAAGAAAGAAAGAATAGGAGACAAAGTCAAGCGCAATGGATTCCAAGTCGCAGTATCAACACTTTGTCCCGCAGTTTCTCCTGCGGAACTTTGCTCATGACTTTGTCCCACCTGCGGACACCAATGGGAAGACGAAGAAGAAACACAGCAAGAAAAGACCATACTACGACAAAGGGAACCTCCGAAAGTATTGGGGCGACAAAGTGGTCTACAACATCAATCTCTGTCAGACGCCCTACATGATCGACGAGAGCCCTGTCAAGCGCATTTTGGGCCAGCTAGACATGTACAGCGACCACAGCAAGCCCACCCAGGAAGAAAAGAATGAGTTGGAGATGCGGCTTTCAAAAATCGAGTGCGAGGCAATGGCTGTCTTCCGGCGCTTCACCAAGTTCTACGAAGCTGGCAGCCCGGCTGTCAGCCTCTCGCGCATGGAGCGCAATCTTGTGCGCAAGTTTTTGTTCTTGCTTAAGTTCCGCGGCTCTGGATTCTACAAGCGTTTCTCCCACGAAAACGTGGAGGACTACAACGCAGAAGACAAGGAGGTTTTCCAAAAGTACATGCGGGACCACAACTTGACACGGCCGGTCGAGGTCTGGCTGCGCAGCATCAAACTCATCATTGACTTGCACATGGATCCCGAACGCGAATGGATCCAGGAGATTCGGAGCAAGATGTACCGAGGAGACGCCGAATGGTTTGTGATGCACACACAGCGCATGTACATGGCCCTCTGCACCCCTCAGGACGCCCGCGACGAGTTCGTTTTGACAGACAACAGCTACAGCATTTTTGAAGGCCCAAACCACTTTGTGCAAGACGTTCGCACCGGCGAGGTGGGCCAGGCTGGTCATGCTAATTTCCACGACTTTGCGCCCATATCCAGCAAGCTGATGCTCATTCTGCGAAGCTCTCTCCTACCTGTACCCGAAGAGGATGCTGACCCAGAAGCACGCCGCCGCCGGGAAAATTTTCGCTACGCTTGTGTAGACGACGTTTTCGGTCCCGGTACGAAATCGACCCTGGAGGACCTGCCCATTTCCAAGCCGCGCAACAGCTACTCCCGGATCATCGACGGACGCACCGTGGCGAACCCCGATTTTTCCGGGAAGCACTCGCAGCACGATAAGTTCTACTTTCGCTTCTTCCCATTAAAGACAGAACACGTCCACAAGATCAACAAGATCTTGCTCCAGAATTCCTTCACCTGCTCCCGGATCGTGTTTGGCTCGGAAAAAGCCTTGCTCCGTTCACTGGAGTGGTACATGAAGCAGCCCAAGATCGTCACTGGCACAGGTGCCGATCTCCAGGAGAAGCACCTGCAAGGGCCCACGGCGCTCATGAAAAGTATGGGATCAGCCCAGACGGCTGTATAGCAACGGGTTACGTGTCCTCCAGTCAAGGACTATAACCGGTACCGGAAGCAGTTTTTGGACTACAGAGAGTACTTGGACACAATCGCGGAGTGCGACGATAAGAGCAGCATGGTGGACAACTTTTTCGCTCGCTACCAGAGCCTGAGTAATATCAAAGGAAAAAGTGGTTTTAACGCCGACATGCAGCAGTCGGGCCTTATGTGGCAGCTGCGCATCAAGATCGACTGGTGGAGCCTCGCGACTGGTGTTGATATGGCTACTCGGGTGCGGAATCGGAGGCTGCTGACAGAAGAATACAAGTTGATGCCGCCCTCTCGGTTTTGGCTGTACATAAAGCGCCTCCGTCTGTCGATGATGAGCCCCGAGAACCTCTCTGTGCCTGTTCAGCCCTTGGTTCAGATTCTAGGCAACCCGCAAATCCGCAACGGACCGGAGGATGTGTTTGCGCAGGGTGAGTCTCGAAGCCAAACCACAACACCCCCTTTACCGCTGACAAGAGAACGTGTGTCTGTGTCGACTCCTCCTCCTCTAGACGCAGTGAAGAAATACGTAAGACCAGATCGGCTCAACCACCTCATCTATGCCACGGCCATGGCGGACCCCCGAATTTCCAAGTTCAAGAGCGATGTTTGGAGGCCTGCGAGAAATGCCGTCGAAGAAGTCATGCGATATAGGTTTCTGTTCAGCCATGCTCTGGCACTTCCCGGTAAGTCCAGGCCCTTCCAGCATGGCCTGATGAAGTGAAAACCTAGCTAATGTGCATCAACACGCAGGCCGTATCAGAGACTGTGGTAGGCTCCACTTCTTTCCACGTCCCGTCAGACATGCACATTACTGACAACCAGGCATCTGTGAAATTCAAAATGCCGCTGTGCGTGCGGAGAAGGAGGTCGTCCGCCGGCAGTTGCACCTGCAGGGACCACTGAACAACCCTGTGTTTCGTGACGATGACAGGATTGAAATGGCCTCGCGCATTCTGGTGCGGCCACAGTTCCTGTCTGTCCTCGCCGGCATGGACGAGAAGGTGGTGCGCCAGCTCAAAGATGTGTTCTTCACTTATACGTACATGACACCGCCGACGAAATGATCAGACAAGCCGTTTGGACAATGAAGGAACAGACAAAGACAGGGTTCCCCACTGCCGGTTGGACCGGGTAGAGCACGACTTGCGGGGCAGATATTCGTGTAAGTAGATCGGGACTCCCGATACGTCCGATGCGCCGTCGAGACTAGTCCGGCAAATGGGCGTCCGGGACCTGGTACTAGGCCAAAAGGAGAATGTATACACGATGCTTATCTACGAATCCTCTCCGGATCTTGTCTTGCGTGTGATAACGACGTGCCGTATAAAACTGAACTGTCAAAGACCTGTCGGGAAGGTATACCAATACCACTGCACACCGCTTTCCCCTTGCCGCTCACACCCAATTGAATGGTGCATGTTCTTCCCTCCCCCACGCGCACGTTGCTCTGGAAGCTGAACTCGTAGTGGAACGGAAAACATGTCGGCACATACCCAGAGGCGGAAGGCCGGTCCTATCGGAAGGTCTCGAAATGGATGTCGGGAATGCCGGCGACGACACCGCCGGTGCGATGAGGCCAAGCCCTCCTGCTCGTACTGCCGAGGCGTCAATATGGCCTGCGAGTACTCGAGGGAGCTATCGTGGGGCGGCCGGCCGTTCAAGAAGTCTCGCTTTGGAAAATGCATCAGCAGGGACCGGGGACTGGTGTCAGTGTCCTCGGAGACCCCGGAGGAAACACTTTTGGCGGTCGGCTCCGGAAAAGAAGGCCGACTCTACTGTCGACCACTCAACAGGCAATTCGTTTACGGATGGCAGCCGGAGGTAGACACAGCAGCCGCCGACGACGCCCCGGCACAAATTGTCGAGCCAAGCATAAACTCGCCAACCAATCTTGATCACGGCAGCGTGTCTCCCAGCTGGCACGTGGACTGGCCGGCCGTGCCGACTACGGGCGATGAGCATGGAATATCTGGGCCGCTGGTGTACCCCGCGCTGTCGAAAATGGCGACCAGCATTCACGCAGAAACAGAGGAACTGCAGATTGAGGACTTGCTCTGGCGGCCATCACCATGTCGGCCACCACGACCACTACTTTATACCCAGACCCTCTATCCTGCATCCTGTCTCTCGGCTCTTCCGGCACGGCACAAACGGCTGCTAGATTACTTCCAACACGACGTGTGCCTAGCCCTCTCCTGCCACGCGGGCATCCGTCCCGATCTGTGCTCCGCCCTGATCCCTCTGGCCCAAGACAACCCTCACCTCCTGGCTGCGATGCTGTGCGCTGCGGCCTGTCGACGCCACTCGCTTGGGCTGGATCCGGACCTCCAGGACGTCTTTCCCTTGCGGTCCCATGCCATCCGGCTCCTTAGCAATGCCATTCGCAGCGACGGCGGTGGTGCTGACTCCGTCATGATTGCTGTGGCCACTAGCCTGGTCCTGTGCATCTCTGAGATCGTGTCTTCGGAGGGCACGTCGGGTGGATGGCGGGTTTACCTGTCTGGTGCGTCGGCTCTGATGGAGCGGCTGCGGGACCTGCCCGCATCGCATAGTGGGTTTTCCGCCACCTTTGTCAAGAGACTGTACACGTCGTTTGAAGCTGTGTCCGTTGGCTGCGGGCTAGAGACGGGCGAGTTGTTCTTGGGGAAACAGCATACTGAGAATACTGGGTACGAGAGTCAAGACGTCACCGCTAGCCGGCCCGACAGCAACTACATTGACGACTTTGCTGGGTACTCGACGGCTCTTGTGCCAGTATTCGAAGAGATACGGCGAATGCACCGGCTCACGCCAGACGTTGACACAGAGAAGCAGGCCGGCGACGAGGACGCACATGTGCCCCAAGTCTTGCCTTTGCCGGACAGGCGACAGCGCCTGATCACAAAGATTGAGACCATGTTGACCGGACGCCGGCCAAAGTTTAGGTCTGACGTGGCTGTGTCGCTGTCCCTCGCCGACAAAACGGATTTCTGCCTGCTCGACGAGGCTTACCACCACATGGCACTGCTTCGTCTCTTAAATGTTTGCGGTGCCGAGCCAGAAATGAAGCCGTCGCCTGCCGTTGGCAGATCCCGCGCGTCTTCCATCCGCAGAATCATCGCCTGCATTGGCGCCATCGACATTACCAGGAAGCCCGGTCCTGGTGCTGCCACATTGCCGCCGCTTTTTGCCGCCGGCTGTGCGGCCACAGACAAGGACGATCAGGTGCGCATCTTGGCCCTGCTCCGTCTTGCCAGGGGGTCGTATGGCATGGGTAACGTGCTGTGTACCGAAAAGTTTTTCCACGCACGCTGGGAGAGTGCGTGTCCGGACGAAATCTCGCCCCGCCAACCAGAGCATCTGGGCTTTCTTCCCTACTGACAAGTGTGTGACACAGGGCTGGCTGTGATACCACAGGCCGATGTGGGCGGGTAGAAGAGGAGACAGGCGTGTATGTAAATACCAAGGGCCCCTACGATGGGTGTATGTGCCAATTTCAAACACTGCAGGCCTCTCAACGAAATTTATTCCCACCAAGCCTCCGTGGCAATATGTTAAGAGCAGAACCAAACCGCTGTATATTCACATCTGTCTTCTCGTCTACCGATAGACCCGTATTTGCTATTTGTACACCTCAAATGCACTTCTCTAACTTAGCGCCAATGCTTGCCCCCAACAACCCGCCTTGTATGTGGATAGAATGATCCATTATCTATATGGAATATTAGCCAAGCTATTCAGATGGCTTATTCCAATTCTGAGTCGAATGCTGCGTGGATCAGCTTTCTTCTTGTCAGTTTGGCTGCCCTTCACCAGAGGCCTCAAACGCCACCTTGCGCCAGGGCAGCATCAGGACAAACGTTGTCTGGAAAATCAAAAGTGCACCGCTTCCGGTTATAATTCCAGTCCAGAGACCGACGAGACCCCAGCTGAGTCGAAAACAGAGAACGTAGGCGAGCGAGAGCCCAACACCATAGTATGCCAGTGCGTTGCATATTCCGGATATATGGTTCCTACGCGCCCCTCGCAATATGCCACCTGCTCCTCCGTTGGATAGATCGAGAACCTGAAAGACTGCCATGGCCGGCAGCACAGAAGCTGTGGTTGCCACAACATCCGGGTCTCGAGTAAACAGGTAGCCGAATCGAGACCGAGACGCCATGATCAGAACAGACTCTAGAGCACCCAGAGCCAAGGACATCAGATACGGCGACAAGGCAGCCCTGCGGGCGTTGCGAGCATCGTTGGCACCGAGAAGCTGGCCGACTCGGTGGCTGGAGGCGACGCCGATACCAAGGGATATCGTGGTAAAGATGAGATCGGCAGACATGATAATCTTGGCAAGCTTAGCATGCATATAATGAAAAGGGGGGAGGCGGCTTGGCTCACACTCTGGGCACTAATCTCGGTGGGCTGAAGATTGGCAGCCATCATTGCCAGAATCTCAAAGCTGTGGTGTTTTCCACAAGTCAGCCAGGAAAAGCCAAAAAGAAGAAACACGCTGTTCTCTTACCTCCACCATTCGGTTGCAATTGTCAAAAGCCCCGTAATGCAAAGAAATGCATTGGTCCCCAGTCCGCTGGCGAGATCCATCCAGGATGTGATCAGTCGCAGTGTCTTCTTTTCTCGCTCTTTGAATGCAATGATCAAAGAAACCAGACACAGACACGCACCCTGGTAGACAAGAAACGCCAATGCCGCGCCGTTGACGCCGAGAGGTGTTGCACAGACAAGGACGAGGTTGGCCGCCACGCCGATGACAGACGCCACGAACACAGCCCATCCCACAGCGTTGCTCGCCCCCTGGATTTGCGCGTATTTTTTGAGGCACTCGACCACCATCTGGGCGAAGCCTGCCGGAAGCATAAACACCAGAAACTGTCCCGTTCTGTGAGCAAACTCGGCCTGCTGCCCCAGCGCTACGAAGACTCGTCCCGAGAAGATCCAGATGGGAGTGATGCAGACAATGTAGAGGATGCTGAGGACGAGCAAAGTTTGTTGCAAGTGTCGGCCTAGAACGGTTGGCTGACTGCGTGCCTCGGCGGAGGTGACGGCCTGGCCGCACAGCGTGTCCAGGGCGGTGGCGCCGCCAATGGCGACCATGCTGCCAGTGCAGGTGGCAAACATGTAGCCATAGGAGGCAACATCGAGACTTCGCGGCCCTAGGCGACCGCAGACAATGATGCTGAGGGCCTGGACGACATTCTGCAGCAAGAAAGAAGCAGATATGGGAATGGTTGCCTTGACCAGGCGTAGAACCTCGGCTGTCGTGGAAAGGGGCGTCTCTGGCGATGGAAATGCTGCCTCACTGTCGGTTTCTTCGTCTTGAATAAGCGGCGAGCGCTCGTCAATGGCTTCGTCTATGGTCATGATAAATAGTTGTGGATGAAGGAATTTTTGATGGCGGGAGTGCGGTCCGCTGTCGTAGGATTGGTGTGCTGGCCTCACGCTCTGTCCCAAGTTGTGAAGACGACAAACACAACCATTCGATTGAGACTATTGAGAATAGAACTTGATGGGTACTGCCTAAATTTCATCAAAATCAAGCTTAGACGAGACGGTCCAGCATCTGCTTTACCTTGTATGAACTTGTCGTATCTTCTGTTTCAAATGCTTCTTGATGGGGAACGTATAGCCACCCTCTGGCAGAACCACTGACGGATGCTCTTTTGAAGAGATAAGAAACTCCGACATATGGCCACAAGAGAGTTCCTTCGATACCATTGCTCCGCCTCTGCTACCGGTCCTTGGGGGTGTGCGTTGTCGGTGGGTTCCCCGAGGAAAGACTTGCGGCTGCCACCTTGTTAGGATTGAAGACTGGGTTATCCGGCAGTTAAGCTGGCCAGTGAGCGAGAGACAGCTTATCATTCTCATTGTTAAACTGCCAGTCTGTCTGTCATGTTGTCGGCCGAACGTATCTGATGGCCGCTAATGCAATGCAGCTCGAGATGGCGATGGGGACGTCTGAGCCCCGAAAGGGAAACTATAGGCTACTCAACCCCCGGCTTCCAGTCCTCGTCGTGGCAGCAGTGCATTGGAATCTGCAAGTATGGAGCAGCTGGCGGAGAAGACGTTTCGTTGACAGCTTGATCCATGAGTCTATATAACGTGCATTGTCGTGTAAAGTTGGTTTCCGTCGAGGTCCTGCTATATCAGCTCTTGCCCACCCCATCACGTCTGACTTCGAAGACTGCTCTATCAGCTGGACAGTATGATTCTCAATACCGTCATTCTCGGCGCAGGACTCGCTTCTCTGGTACTTGGTGCCCCTAGTTCACCGCAGTGGCCTCTTGGCCAGTCTAAGAATGAGTTGAGAAAGCCCTCAGAGGCAAAGGAAGAATTCGACCTCGAGCCAAATGCCAACTATGCTTTCACGGGTATCACCAGCTATTTCCAGCTGCCTTCACGCAAATGTTTGACTGAAACGGGTCCTGTGGACGACATCCTGGTGGTCGGCTTTCCATTTGATACAGCAACATCTTTCCGAACAGGCACACGGTTTGGTCCCAATGCCATCCGGCAGGGGTCGAGGGCAGCCCGCCTGGCGTACGTGCTCTCGCATTTCAAATTCGAACATGATCTGTTGTATTGACCTGGCTATCACAGGGGTTCCTTCAACTACCGACAGAACATCGATCCCTTTGCTCAGAATATCTCTGTTGTGGACTGTGGGGACTTCCCCATTTCGCCGTTTGACAATGCCTTGGCCTTCGCCCAGATGGAAGAATGGTATGCTCGCCTGATCAACCGTGAAGTCGACGCAGAATCCAAAGCAGGAGTCTCGTCCCAGATTGTAAGTGCAACCCAACTTGGTCAGAACTAGACACGAGACTCATCTCTCCATGCCCTCCCAACATTATCAGACCGGCAAGAAGCATCCCCAGATTGTTGTCCTCGGTGGCGACCACAGCATTTCTCTGCCCATCCTCCGGGCACTACACAAGGTTCACGGCCCCCTGTCGGCCATCCACATCGATGCCCACATCGACACCTGGTCACCCAAGGTCTTTGCCGGCTCCAATGGCACCCCCAGCAAGCAGGCCGAGGTCGCCGACGGCACGCCCTACTATTGGGCTGGTATGGAGGGCCTCCTGACGCAGACGTCGGTGCATGCCGGCATCCGAAGCACGCTCGACTCGTCCGCCGACATCGACCTCGACACGAAAATGGGCTTCGCCATCATCCCTGCCTGGGCCATGGTCAAAGAAAACGGACTACAGGGCGTCATTGATGGAATCCGTGCCGCGGTGCCTCATGACACGCCCGTCTACCTCTCTCTGGATGTGGACGTACTGGATCCCGCATTTGCCCCCGGCACGGCTGGCCCTGCCTCCGGTGGCTGGGCGCCCCGAGAGATCATTGAGATAATCATAGATGGCCTCAAGGGTCTGAACATCGTCGCGGCAGACGTTGTTGAGGTTCTGCCATCCCTGGACCAGGCCGAGATTACTGGAATCACGGCTGCTGAAATGAGCTTCGAGGTGAGTGCAGGCTCTGCTCTTCTCAACACATTCTTCCCAGGCTAACCTAGCTTGCCAGATTATCACTTCACTTGTCAAGAACCATCTGGCTGCCAGTGACTAGAACATGCACTGTGCTCTCTGTTTACTATTTGTTCTTGCTGCAACAGTACACTTTAGAGTACTCTTGATAACGCATGGTTTCAACCGGGCAATGACAAAGACCTTGTTTTTAGTAAATGAATGAAGAAGTTCTAATTTTAATGCTCAATTCGA
Organism: Raffaelea ambrosiae; assembly: GCA_002778195.1. NCBI lineage: Eukaryota > Fungi > Ascomycota > Sordariomycetes > Ophiostomatales > Ophiostomataceae > Raffaelea > Raffaelea ambrosiae. The sequence continues at coordinate 3,675,915 of PCDI01000004.1, read as the reverse complement.
CGCCATGACTCGTTCTTTGTGCTTCACCAACGATACTGCGTAGAGTGAATAAAGATGTTGTGTGCCGTTGCTCTAATGCACAGAGTGAGGTGCACATTGATTGCCGTCATTGAAGACGCTCGAAGCCAGGGAAACGTTGTATGACGTATCACGTAGCTTGCCCCTCGATGGTCGTGCTGTTGTAGGAGTCTGGATCCGTAGGCTATACATTCCCCTTTCGGTCCTAGCACGTCCCCCGTCAATGGCTACTATCTCCAACCAGTTGCCGGGATGGCTAGCGCTGCGAGCGACATCTGACAAGATAAGAGCACAGGCCTTCGATCTTGACCTATGCTGATATCCACGACACCCATTTGCACTTGACGGGTTCAGATAGCCGAACGGTGGGCAGAGCAGCACTGGCTATCTGAAACAGACATGCTGAAGGTCTCCCATATATACCGGGTGCAGGCTCGGCCAAGGGTAGTGCCAGCCTGTGCATCGGACCGCGTTGCTGTGTACTCGTAGCTCGCGTCCCTCCACAATCGCACACTGCAGCTATCCTCTGGTCTTTCGTTACTCTCCCATGGCCATGGACACGGCCCTCTCCGAGGTGAAGCGTGCCGCCGGCGACGCACTCCCCCCGGACAGCCACACCTCCACGTCACCGGATATCGAGGCTGGCCATGTCGTCGACAACGCGGGCAACCTCGAGAAGAACTTCAGCCTCATCTCGCTTGCTGGCATTGGCCTCGTGACCGGCAATGTTTGGCCGGCTCTGGGCGGCTCCCTGCTGGCGTCCATCTCCAACGGCGGGGCCCCTGGTGTCCTCTATGAATTCATTGCGGCGTCGTTTTGCTATTTCTGCGTCGCGGCCGTGATTGCCGAGATGGCTTCTGCGCTACCTTCGTCGTCCGCTGTACTGCTGTGGTCCTCGGTCCTTGGGGGGCCCAGACACGGACGGATGCTGGGGTACTTTGCCGGGTGGTGGAACACTTTGGCATGGATTTTTGGAGAGGCCTCCATGTCCAGCATATCTGGTGCGGCTGCTTGTCTATCTGCGATGCGCACGAAATGGGTAGAAATTAACGTGGTCTCCAGCCAGCATTTGCATCCAGATCTACGCTGTGCTGCATCCCGACTATGTGGCAAAGCCATGGTCCGTCCAAACGAGACGATATACTTCTTGACGTGATCCGAGTTGCCTGCTGACGTTTTTGTGTTGTTTCGCCAACATAGGCACAGCTTCATCTGTTACCTGCTCATTACGTGGCTGGCGTGTGCTATCGTGTGCCTGGCGAACCGGTCCATTCCCGCAATCAACATTGCCGGCCTGGTCCTGATCGTCAGCGGCGCCATTATCACCGTCGTCGTGTGTCTTTCCATGGTCGGCAAGCGTTCTGACTTTGCATCCACGAACACCGTCTGGGCCGACTGGCAAGCCGACATTGGCTACCCCAGTGGCTTCGTCTTTGTCGCAGGCATGCTCAACGGTGCTTTCGCCATGGGCACCCCCGACATCACGTCCCATCTGGCCGAGGAGATCCCGCACCCAGAGATCAACGTGCCCAAGGCCACCGCCCTCCAGTTTGCCCTGGGTTTCATTACGGGCTTCGTCTACCTGGTCGCCATCCTCTACTCCATCAACGACTACGCCGCTCTGGCGGACGTCTATTTCCCCATTGCCGCCGTCTACCGGCAGGCCACAGGATCCGCATCTGGGACGGCCGGCCTGCTGGTGGTGATTCTTCTGCCCGTGCTCGTCTGCACGGTTGGGGTGTACGTGACGTGTGGCCGCACCCTGTGGACGCTCGCACGCATCGGGGCCACGCCTTTTGCGGACAAGGTGGGACATGTCAGCAGTACCCAGCACGTTCCGCTGTACTCGACCCTGGCCTGCGCCACTTTTGTCACCATCTTGGGCTGCATCCAGCTGGGGAGCAGCACCGCCTTCAATGCCTTTGTCAACAGCTTTGTTCTGCACTCGTCGTCCTCCTACATGGCCGCATCTATCCCGTATCTGTTGCACCGCAACAACCCTGGGTTCAAACGGGGCCCGTTCTTCATGCGCGGCGTCCTCGGGTGGCTGGTGCACGGGTGGGCTTGCGGATACATGTTGGTGTGGTTTGTGATATACAGCTTCCCGTCCTTTCTCCCAACCGATGCGGACACAATGAACTATTCCAGTCTCATCTGGGGCGGCCTGACCCTGCTGCAGGTGGCCTGGTGGTTTCTTAAGGCGAGGCACAAATGCACTATGCCCAAGAGAATAGGGGAGGAGTAAATACAGAGCAATCCATCATGTGAGCAGTGCCAGCACAGAGGACGCCTTGCCCTCGACTTCTGTTATTGAGAATGCTCTTGGCAATTCCAAGTTCCCAATGGTGTCCAATGGTGTCTCGCGCATATCTTCTCGCTATGCATACTTACCCCTTCTCCTTCGTTGGAGCTGGGCAATAACTGTTCTGCTACGCGCTGGCTAAACCACTCAGAAACGCTGCTCCTAGTACCTTCAAAAGCTCACGCAGACTCCCTGTGTTCCAGCTGGGCAGCTCCGCCTGCAGATTCGCCTAGCACCCCCTTGTCCTCAACTGCAATCCCAATATCACGGTCGTGGAAAACATGGCTTCTCCACTTCCGAGGTGGGACTCTCAGAGCAAAAAACATAGAGATCTCCAGATTGGACCTGCCAGATGTCTCGCCCACGCAAAACCAAGTCCATGCCATGGCTAGCAGCGTCGTGCCTGCATATACAAACCCCAACATCGGCCCCAGGCCGGCATCATAGTACATGTACGGCGCCGTGAAAGAGACAGCCCAGGTCGTAAAGTAAAACACAACAATGGACAGGGACATGATCTTGTTCTGGTTTGTTCCGACAGCCATCTCACGGGCGATGGTATACGCCAGCGGACCGAGACCAAAGTTGAAACCGACAACAACCACGAAGGAAAAGACAACAATGACATATTTGGATCCGAGCGACAAGTTCTTCTCCGTCCCGAGGCCACCAATGACTATGTAAGCAACAAGCATCATGCCGTTTGTGACGAATAGATTCATCCGGCGGGGTACTTTGTTGGCTGTCATCACCGAAGCACCAACCGCGAAAATCTGAACAATGTTGGTGATCAATTGAATCAAGAATGGGTCGTTCATGCCGATGGCCTGTGCAAAGACAACGCCGTAAACGTAAAAGAACAATATACCACATATCTGTTGCGAGAACATGGCACCGGCGGAGTAGATGACCTTCCTGCGCTCGTTTGGGTCGGTTGCTACCGTCTTCCAGGATGACACTTCCATGTTGCGTTCTTCGATCTCCTTCATCTCCTCCAGAGCAAGCATGTCACCGGTGGAGTCGTATGTCGGCTGGCTCCGGTTGATCTTCCGTAGGGACCGTTCGGCTTCCTCCTTTCGATTGTGCAGCATGTACCACACGGGACTCTCGGGAATGAACGGCAGCCCAGCAAACATGAGCAGGGGCAAGATAATCAGGCCACCCATGGGAAGCTTGTATGCCAAGGAGCTGTGGATGGATTGCGTCCCTTGATTGATCCCAGAAGCAACAAGCTGCGACCACGACTGGAGAAATTGAAACATCATGAGAATCGGACCTCGAATGGCGGTCGGCGCCACCTCGCCCATGTACAGCAGGGAGGTGACGGTGAACTGTCCCACGCCGAGGCCGATTAGAATTCGCCCAAAGACGATGACTCCCTCGATGTGGGTGTCTGCGACTTGAGCAATGCCTCCACCCAGGATGCACAGTGACGCGAACCAAAACACAGCCTTCCGTCCCCAGCGGTCGTTGATGGGAGCTGCTACCAGTGCCCCGAGAAGATCGCCGATGTAGATGGATGATGCCGTCAGAGCTTGGAATGAAGTAGCAAGCGCCCTCGCTCCGTCTTCATAATGGTTTCCAAAGTCGTTTTTGAACTCTTGCATGGCGAGCACGCCGTTACTATAGTAATGCGAGAATGCGTTAGGCATGTGAGAAGCTTTACACAAGTAGAAGAATGGGGCTGAAGACAGTCCTACTAATAGGTGTTGTCGTAGCCATAGCAGAGGGCTCCAATGGAAGAGATGGCGCAGTAGAGAAGAGCCCATTTGTGGGAGCGCCAGTCGAACTTGAAGCTGCCCATAGTTTTGAAAGTTATCGTGGCCACAGATGCAATCCGGATATCACCAAGGTGTGCAGAATCTGTAAAAAATGACAGAAGCAACCGCAAGCGGATTGGATGATGGATGTCAATGTCCCGACAGACATCTTACAGCTCTTATAAAGTGACGTCTGCTTTGCTTTGGTCGTTCAGCTTGAGTCTTCTGGGGGTGGGTCTCCGCTTCTCCTTACGGCCTCCCCGCACAAGCACCCCAGATTCCAGAAATGCACGTCTGCATTCGGTATGATCAACAATGCCCCGGGTTTGTTTCCCCCGGATAACAACAGCCACCAAGTCGGGCACTTCCAAATTCGGAGTACCTGCAAATGCTTGCCAACCTCGGTTTGGAACCCCGTAAACCCTGCTCTCTTTGCTCGTGTTATGTTTACCTATTCGCAAGACAAAAACCACCAGACTGTCGTGGGACCTGTAAATACAGCAAAGAAATAAACACACCCCATTTGTTGTCTCTCTCTGACCATTCCAAGGACCAAAGATGCCAGAAAAGACTCTCAAGATCGGTGTTCTTGGCGGGGGCGACGTTGCGCTGGTTGTCCATCTTCCAGTCCTGCTGCTTCTGTCCCACCTGTTCGAAGTCAGAACGATCTGCGACGTCTCCCGCAAAACGGCAAATCATTGCGCCGCCAAGTTCCATATCCCCAGGGCTACCACCAACGCAGGCGACATATTGGACGACAAGGATATCGATGTTGTATTCGTATTGACATCTGACGAATTCCATGAGCCATACGCCACTGCAGCCCTGCTGGTAGGAAATAACGTCTTCGTCGAGAAGCCGATCACGCTCAGTCTGAAGTCGGCCCAGAAGATAATCGAGGCAGAAAAGGTGGCCCCCAATGGCGCCCGTGTTTGTCGGATACATGCGGCGTTATGCTGCCAGCTTGGAGGCATACAAAAGGGAGGTGTCTACCATAGAGACTATCAAATACGCCCGGATACGCGACATCATTGGCCCCAATTCCTACTTCGTTAGCCAGTCTGGCGCATACCCGGCAAAATAGTTCGATGATGTTCCGTCCGACGCAGGGGTAGATCGAGAGAGTCGCCTAGGGCTCCTGCTGTCGGAAGCGTGGGGAGTATCTGTCGACCAGCTCAGCGCAGCGCAGGTGGAGTACTGCTGCCTCCTCGCCACCCTCGGTAGCCATGGGCTGAGTTTGATGCGCGACGTTTTGGCCGGGCTTCCGGAAGCTGTTCTCGCGTCCACTGACAATGCGCGCTGGTACACAGCCATGTTTGACTACCGGAACCGAAGTGGGACCCAGGACCGCTACGCGGTGGTGTACGAGTCTGGCATTGACAGTGTGCCACGCTTTGACTCCGAGGTGGCTGTCTTTGGCGAGAAGAAAGCCGTCAGGATCTGCTACGACACGCCATTTGTCAAGGGCCTCGGCATAGCTGTGGAGGCTGACGAGCTGAACGACTTGCGGGAGAAATGTCACAGATCTCTGGAGACCTCATACGAAGACGCTTACACGGCAGAGCTGAAAGATCTGCACACGTGCATCACCACCGGAAAGGAATTCAAAACCACTGCAGTGGATGATACAGAGGATCTCAAACTGTTTAAGACGATGATGGACAAATACCCCGAGCACAACAAGAAATGGGGCAATGAACAGAAGCAGCCATCAGGCTTCCTTCCCCCTGGGCCTTGAACAAGTCCTGTAGAAAGCCAGGAATCCTACGCACGAAAACATTCACACTGCAGCCGTGTGCCTCCCCACAAGTCCCCGGCGATTGCTCGCTTCCCGCACCCTCGGACTGTCCGACAGCAACCGAACCATCCCCGACCTCTCAACCCATTGCTGGCAGTTAGACAAGCCCTCGGCATGGGGTTCGTCCGAATCAAAATGGTACAGCAATGTCCCAGACAACCCCAGTCCGGCATACTGGGCGTGAAGTCATACAAATTTCGGGTACGCCGGAAAGCGGAGACAGTAAAATAAGCACATCAGAAGCCGACGCTGTACCGTCCAGTATTTACGACACGCAATTTTCGAGCCTTGATCTAGGGCTGTTCAGAACTGATCACCATCTGCTCGACAAATTTGTGGAGACGGTGGCGTAATCAACAGCTTTTCGAGTCGATGCGGTGTTTTCGGCACATTTGGATCCATCATTTAGCAAAATACCAACTTACAGAGGCACATGAGAGGGGGACGCCATCGACGTAGACGATACATATGTATTTATCATGGTCAGACACTTCGGCTTCGCCCATTTGCGACTGTGCTATATCATCATCTAGATCTCATCTCTCGGGTGTGCAATATCGTTATGCTGGGGTTTCCTTAATGCCTTGTGCCCGTGTCGGAAGCACGTCGATACCCGGAACTTCCCTTGATTTCAGTCGTCGTTCGCAGTCTTCCCGTTGGCTTTCCTAGCAGCCGTCGCCATGATTTCCGCCACCACAGCTGCAGTAACATCGGCGGTCTTCGCTGTCCCTCCGAGATCCGGGGTCGCAATGCCTGCAGCAGAAACATTTTCGACGGCCTCCATCAGCTGCTTCGCAGCATCCGCCTCGCCAAGCCAGGCCAGCATTTCGGCGGCCGTCCAAAAAGTGGCCACGGGATTAGCAATGCCTTTTCCGGTGATGTCAAAGGCAGAACCATGAATCGGTTCGAACATGGACGGGTTTTCCCGCGTGGGGTCGAGGTTGCTTGTGGGAGCAATCCCAATAGAGCCAGCAAGGGCAGCGGCGAGGTCCGAGAGAATGTCGGCGTGCTAATAGTGGCTGTCAGAAAACAGAAAACCCACTTCCAGAGACAATGCAGGCAGTGTTCCAGAGGCAAACATACCAAGTTGGTAGCAACGATCGTGTCAATCGTCTCGGGCTTCAGCACCATTCGCGTGGTCATGGCATCCACCAGCATCTTGTCGACGGTCACATCCGGAAAATCCTTGGCCACTTCGACCGCCACCTCGTCCCACAGAACCATGCCGTTTCTTTGCGCGTTACTTTTGGTCACGACCGTCAAGAGCTTGCGTGGACGCGACTGGGCCGTCTCAAAGGCGAAGCGCATCAGGCGCTCAACTCCGTGCCTCGAAAAGATGGCCACCTCCGTAGCCACCTCCCACGGCTTGCCGCGATGCGATCGCCCACCCTGTCCGGCATACTCGCCTTCGCTGTTCTCGCGGATGATCACCCAGTCAAGGTCGCCCGTCTTGCAATTTCTCAGAGGAGACTGGGTGCCGCGGAGGATTCGTGTGGGGCGGACATTGGCGTATTGCTGGAACGGCTGGCAGATGGCTAGGCGAAGGCCCCAGAGAGAGATGTGGTCGGGAACATCTGACACGGTCAGCCCGGCTCGCTCGAAATAGCCAGCCGTTTTATCTTACCGGGTGCTCCCACAGCGCCAAAGAGGATGGCGTCATGCTTCTTCAGCTGCTCCAGGCCGCCTTCCGGAATGTACCGGCCGGTCTTCTTGTATGTCTCGGAGCTCCAGTCGTAGTTGGTGAACTCCAGGTCAAAGGACTGAGAAGCTTCTGCCAGCACCTTCAGTACCTCCACGCCAGCAGCAATAACCTCGGGGCCGATGCCATCGGCACCCATTGAGGCGATGCTGTACGACTTCTTGCCCGAGACAGCAACTGGCGACATTGTGAGAGGCTGGTTGTCCAAGACACGTACTTCGGGCTAGAAATGTCCTTATCGGCCGAGCGGCGTGACGAGAAGATGTTCTTATTAAATGCTGGTGGGAAGCAGTGAAGAGTGTGAAGCTTGAAACAAAACATAGAAATGCACCCAGGGTTGTAGGTCATTGAAGTGGGGATTCGCCGACTAGGCCGGACAAAGAAAACACCGCGGTATTGAGCAAGCCCACATAAAGAGGAGCAAAGAATTGGAGCCGGTCGCCGTCATATGATAGCTCAGTTGCAATGGCGTGATGGCCGCAGACACACAAACTCCCAGCTTCAAGATCATGACTGGACAGAGGATATAAGAGCCCCCATTCACTTACACAATTCTCCCAAGTATTCCCCACATGACACAAAACTTCTCTCCACAAACCCAATGCCAATTCATTGTGCTCGAGTGTATGTGACTGCGTGGGGGCTTGAAAGCAAATATAACCTCCTTTGTAAAAATAAACTACGCCTGTTCTGCATTCTTTCAAACGGCGGTGCCTAGACACTCTCCTTTACGCCGAGATGAAGCAAGGAGCATGCTACAGCGGGATTCAGAAGTGGTTAGAAGGCGGTATTACCTTTGTCCACAAGCCACTAATGGCTTGGCTATCTGGTTCCACTGGTCTCGTCCCCTCCTTCCCCGGATTCTCGTCCCCATGGGGGGCACGACGGGACCCAAGGCTTGAGACTTTGGGTATAAAGCAGCCCCGGCTGTTTGTTTTCGTCTCTATCTCTCTTATGCTTGATCTCATTTTCGTTATAAAGCCCTCTACCTTGTGTCTTTGATTGTCACAACTGCAACTCATTCTCTATTTCTCATAACATATCTACCGAGTGCCGAAACACGTCTATAATGACTATCTCACACGGGGTCGAGTCCAAACCGTTGGAGAATTTTGTCGAGGAACCACTGGAAGATGCAAAAGATGTCGAGTCCGGGAGACAGGGGGACTATTCTGGGGCTGTTGCGAAAACCAGCAGAGAAGAGATTGGTCTAGTTAGGAAGCTTGACTGGCACATCATGCCAACCTTGTGGTGCATGTATTTTCTCAACTACGTGAGTATCCCGTTCCATGTGCGACGTCTCTGTCGCAGTTACTGACAGCATTGGCATTTTGCGTCTTCGCCCTAGCTGGACCGAAATGCCCTCCCACAAGCACGACTGAACGGACTCGAGGACGACCTCGAGCTGAAAGGCTCCGAGTACAACACATGCATTTCGATTCTTTTTGTTGGGTACGTGGTCCGACGAAATTCAACATAAACAGCAGAATCTAACAATAGTGGATTTGTTTTCCCAGCTACTTGTTGATGCAAGTTCCGTCCAACATGATTATGGCCTCGAAGAAAGTCAGACCCTCCCTCTACGTCTCCGCCTGGATGATTATATGGGCCATCATCTCGGCTTGTACCGCTCTCGCTCGTGATTATAAAGGCCTCGTTCTCACTCGCTTTTTCCTCGGGGTGGCCGAAGCTCCCTTCTACCCGGGTGCAATTTACATGCTCTCGATTTTCTACACACGGAAAGAAATTGCCACGCGTATTTCCATCCTTTATATGGGCAACATTTTTGCAACCTCATTTGCTGGTCTTATAGCCGCCGCCATTTTCAATACCATCGATGGAGTTCATGGGCTTCACGGCTACCAGTATCTTTTTATCATCGAGGGCGCGTTGACAGTTGCTGTGGCCATTGTTGGGATGTTTACTCTTGCTGACAATCCCTTGACCACTCGATGGCTTACTGCAGAAGAGCGACAGCTGGCCCACGATCGGATGGTTCGTGACACTGTGGGCATGGAGGAGAGCAAGGGAAGCCGGGCCGGATTCATGCAGGCAGTGCGTGACCCGCGTCTCTGGCTTTTCTGTTTCATCCAGAACATGCACTTGTCAGCTTGTTCCTTCAACAACTTTTTCCCCACCGTTGTTGGGTCTTTGGGGTTCAATGACACGATAACTCTTGTTCTCACATGCCCGCCGTATCTTGTCTCGGGATTCTTTGGCTATGCCGCGGGCCTCTCGTCCGGAAAGTACAATGAGAGAACGTGGCACACAACCTTCTGCATGGGATTGGCCATAGTTGGCTTCATCATCTCGTGCGCCACAGTGAACACAGCTGCCCGTTACGTGTCGTGTTTCTTGTTTGCTAGTGGCGCATACGCTGTCAACTCGATGATCTTGGGGTGGGTATCAGCAACACTTGGATCTACTGCTGAAAAGAAAGCCGTCAGCCTGTCCATGGTGAACATGATTGCCAATGCGTCATACATATACACGGCATACCTTTATCCCAAGAGTGATGGTCCAAAATATCTGACAGCAATGGCGAGCAATGCAGCATTTGGGGTTGCCTGCATCGCAGGTATGTGGGCTATGAGATTCTGGCTTATCGTCGACAACCGCAAAATGGAACGGCCAGGAGGCCAAGGTGTTCGGTATGCTTATTAGGAAGTGTCGCGCATGCTGTCATATTTCTGAGACAACAAAATCATAACCAATATCAAGGCATGGACGAGTATGGGTGTAGCATGAGGTAAATCAACATTAACGTCGTGTTCAAAATCTAACTATCCACACGGCTTCTTCATTGGTCCCTTTGGTTGTTGTAGCAGGACCTGCGGTTACCAGTGCCTCCTTTCTTGACTCGGTAGCTTGATTGATAAGAAGTAGGCAGGTGGATGAAATCACATCTTTATGTTTTGTTTGCTGGTAGTGTCTTAGAATTGAAAAGATCTCTGACATATAACCTTCGCAATCCCAGATTTCTGTAACGAATGCCCGTTTGACTCTGATGTTGCCAGAAACTTTGTATGCATAACTTAATTCCATCTCATTGAGAATGGTCATCTTAAGTAGGACCACGTTGGATCTACAGAGCGATCAAATTGGGCAGCTGCAAGAAACGGACTCTCGAGAGCGCTGAAGGTGTTGTCAAACAATTGGTCATACCATAAGAGTGATTCCTGGCCCTCATATTGATTGGCATTTGTGTCGGGGAGTGTCGCAAGACTTGTAGTTTGACGATTTTGAATAGAGTCAACTTTAGGCATGCCCAAAGTGCCCAGTTGACCCGGCATTTGAAAGTCATCCTAGAATGTAAGTTGGTGGAAATCCGGACAAAGAAATCACTGATGCATGCGCCCAGGATCTATCGACGAATAGTTAATCTGTCGTGACAAGGACTTATAACTCACCCATGTGTTATCAATTGCCCCGGTATTTTCATCCGCGGCTCGTGATGCAGCGAGACTGTCTGGCAGGCCATTGCTTCTTTGTGTGAATCGGGTGGATTCCGAAATTTCCTGGGACATACGGCCCGCTGAAGAGCCTGAGCTTGTGTTGTCAACTTTCGTGCGACGGGCACCAGAAAAGCTAGGCTCATTGTCTAGGGTGTGCCCTTGGGTGAAAGGATGACGTGACATGTCTCCAACGGCATCTGTTAGTTCTTCAATAGCCGAGAGGCAATAACGGGGCCATGAAGTTCCTCGAGTAGCAATATCCCGCAGAATCGACTTTCCTGATTCGACGTGACTATTAGGCAAACAACGTTTAGAGGCAACGCCTTCTCTGGCAAGTGCAAAAGCATGAGATACATACCGCAAAGCGCTACTCGCAGGCAGTTGTTGCTCAAACGTGGCGTATATCAAAATGAAAGTGCTAATCCATATCGACCAAGTGAAGGATGGCCATAGGATTGGAGATGGCGCTGTCGTCCCAGATGATGACCCAAGAAATTCGTTTGGGAACCGGTAGCGTTTCAAGGTAACAAAGATTGACTTGGCAGCTGAAATACAATTCTGGAGGGCAGCAGAATAGGATGATCCAGATGCGTCCGATGTCATAACTGGCCGGTTCAAAGAAATCAACGATTCGTACTTGAGAAGGAGAAGAAAAACGCAGTGGTTGCGGGAAATAGACGGCGGGGAACCTTCATCGACGTGGCGGTCTCTGGGTGGTTGCGTTCCATCTTCCACTGCATCCTGTATCTCGTTGGACCACCGAGCCAGTTCTGCCTGGACATATGTCGCCCTGTCTGCAGTATCGTGTCGGTTGGCAATTGACTTGTTCCGAAGCTCAAGAATGAGGCCGCGTATTCGTGCATGTTTGGCAACATAGCCAAGTAGTTCCAGGCGTTCATCGACGGCCGCCGATGGGCTGCCGTGAGTCTCCTCGCCCGGAAAGCACACGTCGACATCGTCGTCGCGGATGTCGAGAGGGAGGCCAAGAGACTGGCACAGGTATCTGTCCATGCAGTAAACACACCAAAATATCCGCCGGCGGATCTGAGCTTCCTTCTCTGTGAAAAAAGGAAATCGGGAAGGGCACCGATGGAGGCCAAGGTGAAATGCCATGCGGACGATCAGGCCCCCCAGTCGAGACGCCGAGTTGAGACGCAAGAAAGACAGCAAGAATAGCTGGATGCTGAGGGCTGCCTGTGATGCCTGTATGGATGCAGGCTGGCTGAGTGCAAACTGTGCACGGGACATGGCGTCTTCTACCGTGCTGAAGAGGAGACACCGTGGAATGGGCGACAGCAGACGAGTGCCCTGACGGCTGTCGGCCAAGGAGATTGATATGATGGTTTTGATGACTGCCTGGTCCAACGAGCCGAGGGAATCGAACCCAGACTCGCTGATCGTCTCAAATAAACACAAGATATCGGGTGCGTAAAGAAAGGGGTAGACGGGGTGCCATGATTCGAAGTAGCTTTTGGACCAATCGACGAGCTGTTCGAATGATGGTCTGGTGTTGTCTTCGTTGGCAGGTGTCACCTCATTTGACCGCCAAAGGTACGGTTCTCTCTCCCCGCATGATGCAGCGTTCTGTTGCAGCTGGTCATCCTCGCCAGGCACAAGATCATTGGCGCCCTGTCCCTGGGGTGTGCGGGTGGCAGATTTGCGGGCTAGTCGGATGTAGACATTGCGGACAAAGTGAATCCCACTGCCGCTCCCTACAAATCTGGTGGCATTTCTCCCACCAACATCGCGCATGTAGCCATACTCGCGAGTGGGCTGGTCCGTGAACGAATTGGCCCGTTTTCGTTTTTGGCCCGGATATGCAGTTTGCGGACTACGCACTTCCGAGCCAGTAGTGGCGGGAGATTCGACAACGTCCATGGCGAGACTGACAGCAGTGCCAGGAAACCAGAATGCACTGGCGCGGCGAAAGTCAAGCCCGGGTGGGGACACTGGCCTTTATCTCATGATCAATGTTGAGAAACCTGTGGTCGGGGAAAAGCAAGTCCGCCGCCAAGTTGTGAAGTTAGTTCATCCAAGAACAGACTAGCTCAATGTTGCCCATGGGCGGGGTTGTCAACTGTCGGTTTGGTCTCCGACAACACGCCAGCTGCAAGAAAGCCTCTGAGAATTTCGACAGACCAACCAGGCATGTTGGGCCTGAGATACGGATATGGATGCGAGGAATTCACCAAGCGGGAATGGCTTGCACAACCCAATAGCATGTGAGCCGTGCCGGCAAAAGAAGCGAAGGGTAGACGAAACTCCTCCCCGGGTCGTCGCAAAAGCCAGACGACTAACATAGAATCTCGTGCAGTGCAACAAGCAGCGGTGAGGAACACCAGCGAATAGGCCTGCTCTCGCATAGATTGCACGTTTTAACATCATGCATGCAGTCCTGTTTGCTTGCAGTGTAGTCTCGAACCATCGAAATGCAACTACCCTGAGCAAAGCAAACGGTATGGGCTACCACTTCCAGACACCACAAACAGCCGTCATGCTGACTTGCAATGCATTTTAGCGGCATCCCGGTTGGCTACCTGGGAAGACTGGAACGGCGACTGGCAGAGACGGAGGCGGCGCTTTTCCATGCACTTTACTCCCAGCCGCTTCGTGAACCCATCGTCGTCCACGCAGACGCTGCTGGAGATCAGCTCTTTCCAGATGCAGCGGAAACGTCGAGACAGACTAAAGCAGAGCGCATATCAGAATGGGACTCGCACCCATTGTCATCTGTATCCAATCTACAAACTTGGGCCAGGCACAAGTTGGGACAGGTAGAGGGGGCGGCCGATCCGACGCAGGTGGCAGTCGTAAACCAAGACAATGCCCCAGACGAGGCGCCGTGCTCTGCACAACTTGTCACAGGGCCTGAACTCGATATTGACGGTATCGGATCCGGGGATCATACCCATTCCGAATCAGCAGGTCATCATACTAGCAAGGCGAGACATCTGTCCAGAACCCACAGCTCAGTGTATTTTTAGAGATATCCAACATTTTCCGCTTCCTCGCAGGAGTCTAGCGTCACTTGAGTAAGGCTAACCGTCGACCCTAAAACAAAGAACCGACAGGGAATTGTGAAATCGGGCGAAGACTCGTCCTATGTAGTGAGTCGGTGGTTCAGTAGAGAAATCGCAGCTAATTGAGCAGACGGGGGAAGGCATATGTTTTGTAGATAATGTGTGTTGATGTTGTAGTTTGTCGATTGGTTGGCTTAAAGTTTCTGGCTTTATTAGACTACCACAGTCAATCCCGGGGCATGGAATTATCCAAGCCAGGCACATCGAACAAATTGGACATCATTCTCAAATCAAGTTCCAGATTAGGGAGGAGGCTCGTCAGGTCAGAAGGAAATCCGTCGACAGAGTTTGGCGGAAATTGATAGACTAATTCGTGCCCATCGATATTCGAAAATTTCCGGCCATGCGCTAATGGGGGGTTTATTGTGTTTGTCAGAATGCCTAGGGGAAAAAATAAATTGTTCATCGTCAGCGCTACACAGGCCAAAACAAGAATCTCAAACATACTTTGCACGTAGTTCCTTAGTGTTCCAACTAATACAGCACACTTGTCTGCCAAGTTATTGCCACCATCGATGAAGGGAATGCTCGCAACAACGTCATCCAGTAGCGCGAGCTGTTTGGGTCTTTCGGCCACAGCCACCTGTTCGATAGTTGCATCCAATGCGCCATGTATGAGAAGGGCAACGATGGTCAAAGAGGCATTCAGTGCTGTGTTGTGGTGAGCATGAGTCGAATCGCGCAAGGGAGGTGTTACATACTGTAGTATAGAGTGAACCACCACGCTCCGAAAAAACCCCGGCGTATCTCATCTGAAGCTGTGCGGCTCTTGACAATGGAAATGATGGCTTCTGCGGACTGGAGGCACATTATCCTGCTTTGCTGACTGGCCGGCTGCAGAATCGCTAGCTCGTGAGGCGCCAAGGACGTACCGTTCAGATGTTCCAGGTAGCAGTCGATGAGAGGTCTGTGTGCGAGCAGACGAGTATTGTGAAATCTCAGGGTCAGAGTCACTTTCAGCTTCTTTATAATGCTGGCCCCCCCTGCAGTGAGCTCGTCTGAGCTGATTAGGGCCAGAGACGGAGGCAGCTGGGATTGCCAGGTAATAAGTTTTTGTTCCGCTTTGAGCACATTCGTCGATAAGTCGGCAAGTGACAGTCTGCCGGAGCCAAGATTGCTTCCATACAAGGACGCCAAAACATCGTACAGTATTTCGTAGAGGGTGCTATAGCTGTTAGAATACCGTACGTGTGAGAGCCAAAGGGTGACTTACCACGTCGCATTCCAGAATGCGGTGCTCTTTTCCTCAGACGACCAAAGCATCGGGGGATGGTCAGGCTGGCTTATATCATGGCGTGCTGGATGCGGCTGGACATAGGACCTCATAATAGACGGGGGACGACCAAATGTCATACTCAGTGTTCTAACCTTCCGTCAGTATTATTCTATGTGGTGGTCACCGTGATCAGGGGTGTACAACGTGGAAAGTGGAACGAACAAACCTGTCCAGCCCAACACATCCTTGCCAAGTGCGATGCCTTGTTTCCTTCTCGATGGGGTCCATTTGTCGTCCCATATCGTCGATTTGGAGGCCCAACTGCAGTGCCGCCTTGACAGCGATCCCGTGTATTGTCCATGTTTGCATCGAGCGTCTTGTTCCCTGGAGATACTGAGTCATTAATAACATAACCTGGACTGGTAGCAAAGTTAGTATTCGTAGGCGGTTCCGGATTTCTGGAAGGGCGGTTCGTCATACCAATTTCGACACTCGCAGCAGCCATCATTTGGTCCATGCACAAGGCTTTAGCTCGGCAAAAGTAGACATACGACCGCGTGCTCCGACTCTCCAGACCAAAGGCTGGGTCGGGATCTGTACTGATAGCCATCGCCAATATCATGTTCATGAGGCCCAGCCAAGATGTGCGAACGTTCCGAAAACCGCGCGTTTCAGCAGCGGAGTGCATTCGCCAGAAATTGACTTCCGATACATACGGGAATAAAACACCAGTGTCCGAAAAGAAGCGCCTGAGTAGCTGTAGTCTCTCTTCCCTTGGAGGGACCATATATGCTTCACTTCCTGTACTGCTCATGATGGAAAACCAGGGGTCTATGACGGTACGGGTCGACGGAGACGGTGGTCGTGAAATTCCCAGTGCCCGACGTTGTAATGCATTTTGGTCGTTGGCGTGGGCAGCGGAGTCCTGGTTCGGTGGACGAATATCGCGAAGAGCTTTGGCGATGGAGCGCTGAATCAGCCGAGTGAAAGCAATGTTCGAAGACGGACCTTGAAATGCACATGTGAGCACTTTCCAGCCAGTGAAATAGCAAAGGAAGGACTATAGTGTAGATAGGAACCTACCAAAGTACAAGGCATCTGATCGGTCATCAAACTCAATCGTACCCACCCCGTCAGTGGCGTCAGGCGAGACAGTGTCAGAACGGCCATCTCTCATACGAGCAGGCGTTTGCGAAGCTAGAAAGCTGGAATGATCGTCTTCGTTGCTATTTCCTGCCGGTGTGCATTTCGGAGTGAAGTTGCTGCCCTTGAGTAGCCGGACATCATGCTCCAACGTTCCGAGGCGTTTTTCCAGTTGCTCCAAATAGCTGCCGCATGATCAGTCGTGGTCGATTATTGAGTTCATGTGGAGAGAAGAGGCAACTGTCGAACCTTGCTGGGACTGTTGCCACACTCGGCAGAGCTGCGGTGGCATACACGCAATCAAGACTCTGAGCCTCACAGCTAGTACACACTGGACGCTTCCCGTCACACTTGTCATACGAGTCAGCTGACTTGGCCTTGCGTGGTAGCTAAGCAAGCACCATACCTTGGATTTTTTACCACGGCATGCTCCACAAGCGACGGGGACTCGCTTTCGCTTCCGTGTCGGCTGTTCTTCTGAGCTATCCAGCCGTGCTATATCAGTGGGCTCGGCCATCCTCAGCGAGGTCATGCTTGCGGAACAATCCGGCCCGTTTCCGGTTAATGGGGGTCGTTGATCAAGAACGCCCCTGGGAAGACTACAAAGAGGTTGTCGCGAGAGGAAGGGGTTTTAAGGTCCAGTTCCGGTGTAGATGATGGAAGGAATCCGACACCCCCTCATTTACGAATTTGTCTTGGCTCGACCGACAGGTAAGCCGGATAGCTTAGCCTAACTCCGGACAGCCTGGCTAACAGGTGGAAGAAAGGAGACACATTCTGCATTCCGTCTCGGTATTCACATGAGCATTTTCCTGGCGATAGCGAAACTGCCCACTTGTACCACGTCGATGACAAGCCCATGCTCAAGTTTGGGGGGTTTTACCACGTTGATGGTGTGGGCACGGAGAGTCTAGTCAGTGTAGAAAATAATGTATATGCCACAAATTCTATCTAAAAAATTGAACGACTAAAAAACACCTTTCTCTGTAAACAACAGAACATACGTAACGCTACGGGGTATCCAGGCTAATACCTAGTGAGATCTAGTAACACCTAATTTTGCAAGTCCAGAAAATGTCGCCACCAAATACAAATAAGGAGAGAAACAAGTATGGATGGGTGATCAAGAACCGTATTCCATGATCGGACGAGGGTGGAACTGTCTGTCCGCATACTTCTGGTATTGCCTGGCGCTCGTGTACCGCCAGTGTTTGCCTTTCCAGATGAACACAGAGACAAGAAGCAAAATAGCAATGCCGATAGCTCCGATCGTGTTGAAAACGTTTGACATGCCGACCTTGGCAATCCATGGAGACATTGCAAAGACAAAGACGGTACTCAATGTGTTTCTCGAAAATGTAAGAGCAACAAGTGCATCACCGACGACCTGTTGTGTATATGGTTAGCTCGTGCAGCGATACGTCACTGCAGCAAAAAAAAAAAAGTCTCTTACCTCGTTGTATGCGTCGAGCATGTAGGTCAAGGTGACGCTAGAGATTGGGGCTTGGCCAAAGCTACACACCCCGTAGGCAAAGGCCACCGACACCCAAGAAGATCCTCCCTGGAGGGCGTATCCAAACCAGAAGGGGCCGGCGACTTGGAACGGGATGAAAGGCACCAGAGCCCAGAGACGCATTTCAGGCTCGTAGATGCCTCCATTCCGGCTCGCCAACTTCAGGACAATCCAGTCACTGAACGGGCCACCCATGATTGTTCCGAGAGTGTTTCCGATGAAAGGCGCCAGACCCATCAGACCGATCTGTGTCGAATCGAAGCTGTACGGTGGGTCCAGCATGTATGTGCTGAGAGCAGCACTCATGACTGTACCCCAGGACAGAAGAATGGCATACACCATGCAGACGTATGCCACGCCAGGAATAGAGAACATGATCTGAAAGGGTTGGTAGGCGTGGCGGGCAAAGATGATCCATGGGCCCTCAGTCGGTGTGTAGAGCGACAGTCTCTCCATATATGTCTTCCGGGGAACGGTGTGGTCAATCTCGATGCTCGTGAGATGCGCAATTGCCTCGTCGCTGCCCAATTCGGGGTCGCTTTCGGGCGCAGTCAGCACGGTCGATGGGTTTGTTTTTTCGTTGACTTTCTTCTCCTCGGTGCCGGCAGTGCTGCGGGTTTCCTCGGCCTCAACAACTCTACCCGTGACGACACCCGCCTTGGTCCAGTCAAACTTGGACTCCTCAAAGCCAAAAAACATCATGATTGTCTCGATGCCGAAGAAAATGGCGCAAAACCACCAGACCCATCGCCAGCCCATTGATGAGGTGACATATCCGGCAGCCACGGGGGCTAGACTGGAGCCGACGTTGGCCGACCAGATGTAAATGGAGTTCATGAGACCACGCTCGTGGACAAAGAACACATCGGTAATAGTCATCTGCACAAGGCATTCGCCCAGGGAGCCCAGCCAGCACTGGACAGCGTTGACGCCCCACCAGTCGCCAGCAGTCTTGGTCCGCGCAGCCCAGATCATGACGCCCAGCTGAGCAGCACAGCAGAAGACGTATACGGGACGTAGGCCGTACTTCAGGGCGAACGGCATCAGCATGAACCCACCCAGAGCAAGGGTGGCACAGCCAATAGCATATGTATCGTTGAGGAGTACGTCGTCAAAGTTGAGTTCCACGCCCATCGGCCCCTGTCGAAGTTAAAAAAAAAAAAAATGTCAGCCTCAAGATCAGACAGAAAACAACAGAAAACATGATATTTGTTTGACAGTTGAAGAAGCAGTAAGCCGGAACGTGGATGTGTATGAGGAATGGTTTACACGACGGCTGATGTAATCATGGGCGGGGGAAAGTGGGTCATATAAGTCGTGATGTTTGGCATCACGATGCAACAAACTCGACCACTACTTGGTGAAAGGAGAAGGGGATAGGAAAGATAAAGAAGACGAACCCAGGTAGGCGTTGTGGCGTTTATCTGTGAATACACCATGAGCGCAAAGAAGGCAGCGAGCCCAAAGTTGACGTTCTTTCGCCATTTCGGCCAGTTGAGAGGGTCGTTTGGATCGGCCGTCGGTCGAGGCTGTAAGATGATATCGCCTTTTGTTTGTCGCTCGTTCTCCTTCCTCTTGGTTTCGAGGCGAACAGTGCCAGGAGGCCAGTTGGGGTCTGTCCAAGAGGAATCCATTGAGGCTGCCGGGTCGAATGTTTTTGAAGACGGACGAGTCGATATCTTCGTGGCTCTGGTGGTTGAGTGTGGCGTGGAGGCTGGGACGGCGTCGCAGATCCGGCAACCAATATCTATATATGTTTCTTCGTAAGAGCAAAAAGAAACTTCAATGGGACTCCCAGGAGTTCCTTCCGCTAATACCCTCGCGCACTGAGGTAAATAAAACCTGGACAGGCCTGCATGCGTTCCCTGTCAGACCACAGAGAGGTGTGCGGTCGGTTATGTTGCCACCTCCCTTTGCCAAGCAGAGCTGCATCTTCTATTTAATGTAACCGATACCTACTTTGAACATTCACGCTAGAGACTTCGCAAGTGGAATATACGGGTACAAGCTAATAGTTGGCTGTGCTCGGTGGTGCCGTACGTGTGTTATCTAGATGCGGCATGGTTGATGACATACTGTCAATTCCTTATCGGCACCTCTTATATGCCAGCTTTTCCACCACTGTCATGGGTATATGGCACAGGGAGGTGTCGTTGGGTGTATATTACCACGAAGGACAATACAGTGTGCGTATCTCAGAGGCTTATCTGTTTGTCTACTTGGCAGTCAGAGAAAAAATTGTCTTCACAAACCCAGAGGCAAAAAAGTCAAAGAAAAAAAAACCGGGGAGAGTAGATTAATTGGTCCTGACTGGCCGATCTCGAATTTCCCTATCGCGGTATCTCTACTATGTACACGGAATTGGCCTCTTTGATTTGCCAGAGACCCAAGGGTCGAATCAGGTGAACCCCCACACGGGTAGATAAACCCTGCGATATTTCAGAACGAGTACTTTTTAGTGACCCGCCCGGAGCTGCTCCGATAAGTGGTCTAGATCAGCATACAGAATGGAAAGGGTAACAGTGTTAACTCTGGAGAATCCAATGTGTCTGTCGGAGAGCGCAGCACGATGCGCCATATTAGAAGTTAGTGATGTGTTGAGTTTACGTTTCTATTGCTGTTCCACATTTGGCTTGAACATTTCGTGATGCTTTTGCCAATAATCAAACACCGAGCCAAAACTGGCTCATTGCCGCGTTTTAACATGCTGATTGCGAGAGTGGATACTAAGATCTCTCGTTGTCAACATGCCATACATAGTAGTTGTCAGCAGCGGGCATCAATCTCAGCTGTGCTGTTAACTACGAGTACCTGGAACAGTCTTCTTTCGGCCCCTGCCGAACCTCTGCAGTGAAGTTGAATTACGGGGCATTGTGTTATGCCGGCACCAGCCGAAGAGTCGTGTTGCCACCACAAAAATTGGTTTTCACGGGAGTTTTACGGCGTGATTTAACGTGGCCCGCTTGTATGCGACGTGTATTACGAGTGCGCTCGTGAGTACGAAGCCAGGGGTACTGCATTACTACGTACTCGTAGATCTCGGTGATCGGGATGGCCGTTACGAGAGGCAAAAAGGAAAAAAAGAATCGAGACGAGGAAAAAACAGCCTCCCCCCCGGCCCCCAAATACAAGCTACCCAGTTTCAGTGACCCACACAAAGAGTCTTAATTCAATGCAACAGTGTCCACCGCCAACTCCCTTCGCTAACAGCTACGTTTTGGTCTTAGCCTTATCAATACTGTCTTTCCATACCAATTGGCGTCTGTCAGACGACCGGAACGGCGACCATCAGCCCCAACAGGCTGCGGGTAACTTCTGCTGCAGCTAAACATGTAGTCTCCCCCTTGTTGTCATACGCTGGTGCCACTTCAACTACATCAGCTCCAACAACCTTCATGCCAACCAGCCCATCAAGGATTGTGAGAAGCTCGCGGGTCGTCCAGCCGCCTGGCTCGGCCGTGCCGGTGGCTGGGGCATACGCCTAGAAGAACACGTTAAAATCCCGTTGTTAAGAATGGAAGCAAAGTGCGAGTAAGGAAGAAAAGAACCCCCCCGAAAAAAAAAAAAAAAAAAGTCCAAGAGCGTAGAGAACGCCAACAACAAACAAGAGCAAACAGGGACGAATGAACGTAGACCCAGTGGTCAAATACGCCGCCCAACAACGAACCGACCAATCGATCGAGTGATGGGACACAGACTGGATCAAACTTACCGGGTCCAAGACGTCAATGTCGACCGTGATGTACACCTTCTCGTCTCCCACACGGTCCTTCAGCTTCTGGATAACGCCTTTGGTGCCGATCTCGTCAATGTCTCTAGCCGTGACAATTTCAAACCCACACCGGGCATCGTTGTTGAGATCCTTCCTGCGCGTGCCGAGCGGTGCTCGGATGCCGGCATGGATCGACGAAGTATTTGAGATCAAGCCTTCCTCGTGGGCAATGTGCAGAAACGTTCCATGGTTGACTGCAGCATACTCCGTCACACCTCCGTCAACAGCATGGGGATCCCATGTATCAATGTGCGAATCAAAATGGATCACATTGACCACACCCCATCGCTCGTATGTAGAACGCAGGGCTGCCAGGGTGATCGTGTGGTCGCCGCCCAGCATCATGATGCGGGGAATGGTAGCCACGGAGACATTGTTCGCCTGTCTTCCGGAGATGATCTTTTGAGTGGTCAGCTGGAACGCAACAGACGACAACGGGTCGACCCAGCCGGCATCCAACAGACCTTGTGCGCTTTGACCAGCTGCTTGAGAGCGACCGTGTTGTCCACAAACGTCAACGGCGCATCGCCACAGTCAACGAGCTTTGCCCACTCATCAAATCTGTTGTGGCCAGAGTAGATGCTCCACGAATGCGGACCGTGAATGCGCCGTGAGCCATCCCGGATGCCATGGGGCCCAAACCGGGCACCGGGCCGGTACGAAGTTGCCGTGTCAAACGGCGCTCCGAGAATGGCAATATCGTACTTTTCTATTTGACTGTCCGGCTGGGGGCTGAAGCAGGCCACATACGGAAAGTGTCCAAACGAGGGCAGGCCGCCCAGAGCATCGGTTGTCAAGTCGACATCGTCGTCCGTGTCGGTGCCCAGTTGTATGGGCACTTGCGCGGACTTCCGCTGTATTGCGGCCACGGGGGGGAAGACAATGTCACGAGCTTGGCTCGCTGCAGCAAGTAGACAGACAAGAAGCAATATCGACATTTCGGGGGGGGGTTCGGGCGTGGCCGTGCTCTGTCTGGGGCGAGTTGGGGACAGGATGCCGGTTACCAGACCAAGTCAGATGCTGTCTTATTACATAGTAGACCTTTCTGGTATCGCAGCAGAACTAATCAGATGCTTTAACGTAACAAGCACTAGGCAATCCGGCAGACTGCGGAAGAAACAGAGACGTTTCTGCAACCAGTCGGACATCTGCCGTCGACTCTATTCCATCCAGCCTCCCTACTCGTACGCTTATGGCCAAGCAGCCGGAGTCGCCCCACCCTCCGTGTCGATGATCGTCCTCCCAGGCTCCTAGTGACTGCGGAGCTTGTAGTCTTATCTCTGCCCCGCAAAGTACTGTCATGCGAGATACGAGATGCAATCCTCTTCAGCGCAGAAGATAAGCAGTCTCAACAGCTCTCTCGGCCCTCGCCAGTCGCTCTGCCAAAGGTGGTTGTACTTTCCCCATGTGGTATAGACCTGGATAACGTTCTTCCCCGTTTCCGCGCGCCGCATTTTCAAGCTACCAACAAATTCACAATCAGCCGGGCTGGTTGACAACTACACGAGCAATTCATTGACGTGGGTTGGAACTTGTGCACACTGCCCATCGCCTGTACAATGGATATTGCTCTCAATACCCGTGTTCCCGTGCTCGGGAACGACGAAGAGTCGAACTTGAAGCCCGTGGAGAACACGAGTCGCAGGAATGGCGATGCTCCAAACAGCGCGTGGGGATCCTTGCAGCAGCGGATCAGTGCCCTGTGGAGAAGCATCGCCGTCGTTGTCTGCGTTGTAGTCTTCTCCAAAATAGCACTGTCGCCGTTTGGCTATGATATCTCAATATCTGTCGAGCATCGCGGCGGAAGGGGGCCGATGCCGCATGATGGCGGCCAGGACTCTGATCAGGCATGTGGTCTCTTTGATGCTGCATTGACCACGGAGGCACCCAATGCCAATGTCTGGGCTCCAATCTCACCCGAAGACAACACGGCTGTCTGGAACTGGCTTCATGATCCCGCCCAGGGACTGAATCTCACGTTGCCAAATAAAGCCAAGATCAACGACAACCAAGTTTACTGGATAGATACGGTGCCTCTCAACAAAACCGATGTTCTCCCATTTCTGGATGGCAATGGGCCGAAACCAAAGTCGTTTGCCAGGGTCATCATCTATGAAGGCGGCAAAGCCGTCCCAGTCTCTCAGGAGTACATGGTCGGCCCGCTTCCCGTGAACTCTGAAACCAAAATTGAGAAACTGGACTACATCTACAATGGAGGCCGGGGCGGCGCAGTGCCCTTCAACGCTCGTGGAGTGGATGCATCGCGCCGCATAGCGCTCGACGAAGTGCTGGTTCCAGCCATGGCGGATATTGCAGACATTACCGCGGCCATCTTCTCGGGCGCCCAGTACCATGGTCTGGGCAGCAATCGTTCTACGGTGACCATCACTTTTGGCACACCAACATCCTTTGACGGCACCGAAGCGCACGTAAATGCCGTATTTCATCATCTTGGGCCTGCCTTTTACTTGCTTCCTATCGACTTTTACGTCCTGGTTGATTGGACGGGCACGGACTCCAGCCTCTGGTACGTCAAGGGCTTTGCCACAAAGGGCCGATTTTTCACGACGGCGGCCGAGTTGAGGACAGCCTTTGAAGCCGATGAATTGTGGCAGGATGTTCGTCAGAGAAAGGACTACGATTGGGCGCTGGTAAAATATCAGCCGGACCTGGGAGAGCGTCCTTTGGAAAAGCGCACAGCACCGCAGAGCACGGAAGTTGGTGGCAAGCGATACAAGGTTGACCCCAAGGAAAGATATGTCGAGTACATGGGCTGGTCCTTTTTCGTCTCACATTCGAGGGCTCTGGGCTTGATGTTCTACGACATCCGCTTCAAGGGCGAGAGAATATTGTACGAGCTGTCCCTGCAGGAAGCTGCCTCGCAGTACGGCGGATTCCAGCCCAAGGCAGCGTCGACCGTGTATCACGATGCATCCTTCAGCCTTAGCACTTTCATGTTCCCGCTGGTGGAAGGCTACGACTGCCCCTTTGGCAGCACCATGTGGAACGTGTCTTACCACGAGGGAAACCGAACAATGTTCCATCCGAACGCAATTTGCATTTTCGAACAGGACTCTGGCCATCCGCTTTCCCGACATCGTGCGGCAGACCGGTTCAGTGAGGAGGGGGGCGACTCTTCGGCCATCCCGGGCTTCGAGAATCTTGGTGTTGTGAAAAACGCAGAACTCAACGTCCGGTTTATTGCCACGGTCGGAAACTATGATTACATTTTCAATTATGCTTTTGGCCTGGACGGATCTCTGGACATTTCCGTGCGGGCATCTGGTTACCTGATGTCCTCGCCCTACTACCAGGACCAGGGCAAATTCGGACCCCGAATTCAGAAAGGAACGCAGGGCTCTATCCATGACCACATCATAACATTCAAGGCCGACTTTGATATTGTCAACGCGACCAACAGCTTGCAGAAGACAGAGCTGAAGGCCGTGCAGCAATCGCAACCTTGGTTCCCCGAGATGGGCACTTTTGAGCAGCTTGAACTCGAGTCCAGCATGGTTGAGAAAGAGCAGCAGATGAATTGGGCCCCGAACCACGACTCTGTGTACACGGTTGTCAACTCAAAGGCCACCAATGTGTGGGGCGAGAAGCGCGGATATCGCATCGTGCCCGGCAAGTCCAATATTCACCTCAACACACTGAAGTCGCCATGGTCGCGGCACAGCATGCAGTTTGCAAAATCGCATCTTGCTGTCACGCGCCAACATGACACCGAACCGTTTGCCAATAGTGTTCACAATGTGAACCTGCCGTGGAAACCCCAGCAAGATTTTGGCAAGTTCTTTGACGATGAAAACATTGATGGTGAAGATATTGTCGTCTGGTTCAACCTCGGCATGCATCATTTCACTCGTTCGGAAGACATTCCCGTTACGCTCTTCTCCGAGGCAGTGAGCAGTATCACGTTTGCGCCTCAGAATTTCTTCGATCGCGCCCAAGACGGAGACTTGAGAAACAGAGTGTGGATCACGTCTGACCAAGATGCCGAAGCACACTCTGTGGAAACCTATGGCATTCGAATGCCACAAGGCCATGGCGGGGTGGATGTAAGCAAAAGTTTTGCAACAGAACCTTGAATGTATTTTGCAAGCACTTGTAAGTGACTATCAAGTATGAATGGGAATGCCGGTATTGGAGAGAGAACGCCTCATTAGACCACTGGCCGTCTGCGCAGAAACAAGAGCGTGCTGTTGAGGGATTAGACATGGTATACGATTGCTTGTAGCGGGAATTCAGCTAGATGGCATAACATAAAGTGCGCATTGGAACAAACAGCGTACGCAGTACCTAGTTCAAAATCACAATTCAAACTACAGGGCAACGTCTATGCAAACGCGGTACATTGTCAACAATCTAATATTTACATCTCTCAAACAAAGTTAAATCTGCCGTTCATATGCCTGTGTCCATGAAGATACTGTCTCCAAATCCCTGGCTTTGCTCTTAGTGAGCATTTTGTCCATCTTGTAATAACCCCGGCCTGGTCAATGGACGTCAGCCTCGCAACGATTTGCATGTCGGTCGTGCTCTGCGTGACCGTGCACACGTCGAATCCTTGTACTCCGCCGCAAAAAACATGTTCCAGAAACATCTGCCCGTCGAGCTGTTGAATCAGCTAGACGGGTGGTCGCTGGCGGCCACGTTGCACTGATGCATGATGCGCGGTCCATATGACTTTGGGAATTCGGTCTGCAGGCGGCATTGGTTAGTTTTGGTCGCCATTTGCCCATTAACAGTAGTATGACTCACAATGCTGTGCCACAGGGCACGGTTGTACCAGAGAATGACATCCTGCTCCTCGTGGCGATGGGCATAGATGTTCTCAGGAGACAGAGCTGGGCGCATGATCCTAAGGCGAAATTGTCAGCGGGGTTGGTAACTAAGCAAGGACATTGCGGACCGACTCACTTATGCATGAATGCGCGAACTTCTTTCAGATCGTCAACAACAGTCTCAGGCCCATCGGGCGAGCTCTTCAGGTACAGCTTGAATGCTCCCTGACCATGCACCTGCAGTGACTTCTCCCCTGTGACCGGGTTGGTCCACACCATGGGATAAACGCACACCTTGGACTGGTCCCAAGCCGGCAACTTGTCCAGAGGCAGCTCCAAGTTTTCGGTCTCGATAAGATGGCCCAGGCGGGTGCTGTGGGCTGTTGACATCCAGACAAAGGCGTGGGGCGCGTACTCAATGCGGCTGTTTTCAACAATGCTGCGCGTCTCGTCGTCTAGCAATGCCAGCGCCCGCGAACCGGCGACCATGGCCGTGGAACCGGGGGCCACCTTCATCTCCGTGCCAGTGCCGTCGTCCCAGCGGACGGTGACATCGGGGCCCTTCGGTGTGCGAACGGCCAGCAGACATCCGACACGCGGGGGCGGGATGTTGTACAGAGCCGCGTCAAAGTGCCACTGGTAAAAGCGGCTCGTCCCAGCCTCGCGCTCTTCGTCGGGGATGTGTGGCGGCAAGTGGAATTCGGTATGGTCGATGCCCTGGATTTCAAATCCAGGCGGGAAGCCATAGTGGTCGTCTGGCACGGGCCCGCGGCCGAGAATGTGGACCTGGGGCTGGACGGGAATGGCCGGGCGTTTGGGAATGCCGTAGATCTTGAGGCCTTTGTGTGTCGCCAGAAGAGGGTCGGCACCGTGGGCAAAACCACCAGTCTTTTCTTCTGGGTCGAAGCTGTACCGTTGTCAGGACATGGGACAGAAGAAGACGTGGCCCTTCCTACGGGCAAGATCAGGAGTGGACACATACCTCGCAGTCAGCTTGTATTGTTGCTGTGGCTGCAGCATCTGAGGCTGCTCCTTGAAGACAAGGAGCTTGTTCTTGTGCAGCGCATCCGAGATGAAGTCGAAATCTGCGTCGGTAAAGTTGTTCAGGTCGATTCCATAAACAAGTGCGCCAAAATCGGCTTTGCTGTCTTCTCCATGCTTGATGGGCACCAGGCGGCCATTGGACTTCTCTGCATGGGGCAGAGTAAACTCAGTCCGACCACTAACGAGGTGGATATCGGTAGTCTCCTCAGTGATGACTGATGTGATCACCATCTTGGCTAGCTTTCGTAGGGAGTGGTAGGGGCAAAAGTCAAAAAGGTGGCAAAGTCAAAAAAGTCAAAAAAAGTCGAGGTGTTGTTTGATGAGGTTGTCGGTTGCTGAGTTGCTGTTTGAAATCCAAGGCAGGGTGGAAGATGAGAAAGGTCTTTTAACAATGGCAATGGCTTGGGCCAACAAAGTCCAATGTCGTTTACAGTGGTCCATTGCGAGTGTTAAATCCATGGGGTGGCAACAGGGTCGGCCGAGGCCTCGGCCGACCCCCCCGAACTTACTGATACGGGGGGCAATTACTACGGAAGCTAAACTTGTTCACAATCTTCTGGCGACGGTTCACTTTCTATAGCAGTCGTTTCCTCTCGCTCTCCTTTCACTTGAAGTTGCTGCAACGAACTCTGCACTCTCTCATCGTCTCCATCGCATCGAACCCAACATGGCGCAACCACAGCTCACATCGCAGTTTTTCACGACCTCGAGAGGCACCAAGTTGCACTATGCACAATGCGGAAACCCGGACGGACAGCTGCTGATTTGCATGCACGGCCTCGGCGGCGGCTCAGACATGTTCCTGCCACTTTTGCCGTACTTGCCAGTCGCATCGTACAACATCAACCTCGTTGACTTTCCCGGGTTTGGAAAATCTCCGTTTTCTGCAAGCTCCCCACCGGTGTCTGTCAGTGGCCATGTCGCAGACATTGGTGAGCTTGTTGCATCACTGCAGGCAGCTGCATCGGCCGGGGGAGAGCCCAAGAAGGTACGCTCTAGCATCAAAGCGCAAAGCAAGACAGCTCTGCTTGTGCACCCATGGGACTGACCAATGAAATTTTTAGGTGCTCTTGCTTGGCCACTCCCTCGGTGGCATTGTGACTCTCCATTACACAGCCCAACATCCGGAGTCGGTCGCTGGCATTGCCACGTTTGGAAGCGGCCGGTCGGCTGCGAAGATACCGTTTGTGCGCCAGAAAATGCTCGAAACGGCTGCTTCTGTGCGCAAGGACGGCCTTGCTCATACGGCCGAAGTCGCTGCCAACGTTACCAACTTCCCTGCCGACACCGTGCGGCCCGTCAAGCCTGAATACCGTCTTGCTGTGAAGGAGGCCGTGTTGGCATGTGACCCAGAGGCATATGCACAAACGGCAGAGGCTATTGTCGACCCTGGGCATGTTGACCCTGATTATTCCAAGATTACCTGCCCAGCTCTGTTCGTAGCTGGCAGTGACGACACCATCGGTCCGGCAGAACGCATCAAGGACCTGAGCAAACAGCTCAGTGGTGATACTTGGGTCGAAGTCGTCCAATCTGGTCACCAGACAATCATGGAGGAAACAGACAAGGTAGCCAAAGCAGTCAACATTCTGCTGGAGAAGGCCAAGGCATAAGGTGGACAGGGAAACCATAGAGTCTTTGGATGTGCCCTAGGACAACAGACATGATGTTAAAATAGAACCAAAAGCTTCAACTTGGCACAAGTTTGTTTGCATTGCATTATCCGGCGTCTGGTCCATCAAAAAAATATTATGAGTCTATTGATTCACATTATTGAAAAGTCATGGTTGGCTAAATAGAGTAGATTTTCGAAGGTTGTCGCGCCTTCCAGGCTCGGTGGAAGGAGGAAAGCATCGTGAGTCGATGATAAATTGGGGTTATAGCTGGTAACCCCCAGATCTGATCCCGAGTTCAGAGCCATTCCAATGTCCTGGTAGCTGCTCCCGGTTGGAAAGTCGTTTATTGTTGAATCAGACGTGCCCTTGTCGCAGTGCTCAACCCGGTCGTTGGCACTGATCGTCTCAGGGTCGTCGTTCCCTTCCAACCTGCTCTGTCCGTTGAAGCCAGCCTGGGTCATGGCGTGGGGAAAAAATCGACCCTGGCCTGGAGCGTAAGCATTAAAGCCAGTATTATGATGGGTGGAACTGGTCCAGCTCGGGCTCAGACTATCACAAAACGAACGGACAAAGGCCGGTACGTTCAGGCCGCGACCTCTTCGGGCATCGCCCATTTCATCGCTCGTGGGAACAACGGCGCCGGATGATCTTTGCAGCGCGTTCACCTCGACCAGGAGAGCCGACAGCAACTTCACTCCGCGCACAGCAATCATACTGGTTGTGCGTTGACGGAGAATATTGACCGTGTCCACAACCAGCTGAAGGTGCTCTGTGTATTCCCGCTCTGTGGGATCGCGATGCAGAACGTCCAACAGGAAGATAATCGAAGCAGCCACGGGGAACGCCTCGTTGACCCAAAGAATTGGTCCGTCTTCCTCGTTGACGCACTTGAATTCTTTCACAATTGTCTTTGACGCAGCAATACACGTGCGCCGAGTGAAGTCAAACGCCGGATCGGTGAAGCTTTCTGACAGAAAGGCCCTGTGGATCATGATGATCTTGTGGGCTGACGACATGGCTAGAGAGTGACGCGCCCAAGACACCCACGCCGGCCAGCAGGGATCCAGCGGAACATTTGTCAGAAAGGGCGGTCGTTCCGCCATTGCCAGAAATCGCAGGCGCTTGTCACTCGCTAAAACTTGTTCGTACCGCGTGTAGGCGGTGTTGCGCAGAAGGAGATTGTCCTGGAGCTGGGGCATGATGGACGCAATGGTGCTCAAAAACCGACAGTAGCTGGTGGTTGTCGGGATTGATTCAGGGAGCGGCTGCATGCTGTTGTCGCCGTCGTCGTAGCAGTTCATGGGAGGGTCTGAGTGCGAGTAGAGCGGATTGACGAGGTAGCTTTCGGAGAACGGGATGCCGAACCAGTCTTGGCTGCAAAGCTGCAACCAGACGCGCCGGCCGGTTTCCTTCTCGACGGTGCTTTGGGTGCCATGGGAGTCCTTGGCGGAATCGTTGTCTGAAATGCGGTGGAGTCCGAGGCTCTGCGCTATCCGCACAGCGGCTGCCAAATGGATGGACTGCATATTGGAAAATCCCAGCAAGTGTGCTGAAATTGTCATGGTCGAGATGGCCTGCACTGACGAAATAGAGAGATTCGCCGTGTATTCTGCCTCATTCAGGCAGGTGATAACAGCCCGGAACCACCGTCGCGACAAGACCGAGCGTTCGGCATCGTGAAAGCCCCAAGCCTGGGTGACATGGCGCGGCGCACAAGTGATGCTGCCAGTGAGGACAGAAAACAGCAGTGCTACCCACTGGAGATTGACGCCGGGGTTCTTGATGGATCCGTGGTAGGAGCTGAAGAATTGTTCCACCTGGTCGCAGAATGTGGGCGCATGAAAAGAGATATGGAACCACAACAGGCATTGGACGTGGTAGTTGACCAGTTTCCAGGTCTGTTTCCGATCTGGCAGGAGCATCTGAAGGGTCGACAGCCTCGACATGCCGTCCATGATTTCGCCGAACGGCCGCGACACCTGGTCGATGCTGCCAGGGCTGTCTTCATGCGTGTCCTGGATGTCCCGCACGGGGCCATGCACCGAAGCCACGACACCGCCTGGCGATGCGATCGAGTGGTAGTCTGGATTCTTGCGGCGACCCCACGCCAGGAACTCTAGTATGGATGCTGCATCTTTGATGACGCCGTCGTGGTGCTCTTGCTCCTCGCCGTTGCCCATGCGGGAGCTGGAGACGTCTGTCTGCCCATCCTCGCGCTGTATGCAGACAGGAGAACTCTCCGAGACGCTCACGAGACCGCTGTAGGATCCTGGATCGGGAGTAGGCGGATTCCCGGCGTCTTGCTGGGTGCTGGATGCGGGCTGACTTGCAGCCGGTGGCCGGCCATCTGGAGGTCCTGCTTGGCTTCTGGATATCTGGGCCTCCAGCTCGGCCACCCGGTTCCTCAGGCTCTGGAGCTCTTCTTGGCTGGCCTCGGGTCGCGGTGAATTGGACGCGGCCCCTGCTGATAGAGACGCAAAAGTCTGTGAGCAGCAGTCACTTTCCCCTCTGCAGGATCCGATAATTAGCTACAGTGGACATGGATAGGCTAGGCCGAGCAGCATCGTGTCACCAAAAAAAAGGACCCGCCCGGTGCATCGTCCTGCTCGGCCGACGGCCATTCTTGGCTGCTCACCTTCGGACGCAATTCGTGCACGGAACCGTTTTGGAACACCTCACTTTCCGTCGCGTGCAGGCGGCACAGGCTTGTCTCGTCCGCTGGGGGGCCATGGCTTTGCTTGACGGCTGCCAGAAGAAGACTTGCACAAGTGGATTCGTACGCGACGAGAAACAATAAACTCCGTTGACTACATTGCTGTTACGAGTAGCCACTACTACTTTTACATTGCCAGGCAACTGGCTCGGCCGAGGCCGCATACTTGGGCCAATGGCAGTTCTGCCATTATCAAGGTTTGGGTGGGGGAGGCCGCTATCAACGACGGGCAGATAACACAGCGAAGCCGGTGTGCTCAGTAAAACACGCAGCCTAGCGCCGCATGCCGGTGTCAGACAGTACAGTGCAAACAAGTCACCCTAGCTCGGCCGTCAAACAAAGGGCAACCACGTAGATAAGGAGACGGAGGGTTCCGGTCGGCCCCAGCGTAAAGCGTATTATCAATGCCGGACTCTCAGTCATGGGGCTTCAAAGCCGCATGGTGCCGTCCGACCGGTATTCTGGTGGATAAAAACGGTGGCATACTGCATCTGTCCTCTGATTTCTTCCGGGCAATCATTCCATCTGCTCCTTGCCAGGCCTCACCAAGTCTTCCCAAAAAATTATCGTCTTATTCACTTGTAAAAGCAACCATGTCACCAAGCCGAGTTTCGCCAGGCTTTACAGTCACCCCGATCAAGAAGGATCCCAGCAGCAAGGCAAATTTCGGCGTCACTATCACAGACATTGACCTGAACAACATCAGCGGTGCGTAGCCCAGCTTTCCCTGTATTCCTGTCCACTTACAAGTATTAACAATGCCGTGTAGATGACGATGTCCAGGCGTTGAGTGACACCATCTGGAAGCACAAAGTTGTCGTAGTCAAGGGGCAGAAGAATCTCACTCCCAAGAAACAGTGGGAGCTGGTGCGCCGCTTCGACCCGGAAGCTGAGAATGTCCATTCCCATGGCGAAATGAAGGTTTTCAGCAAAGTCGGTGGCGTTTTGGCTGTAAGTTTGCGTTCTGTTTGCTCCGCCCGTGTGAGTGCACGCGCACTGACATTGCTGCAGAGAACCAACCAAGTCTTTGGCATCCCTGGTGCCGAAAACGTCCGCGTGATTGGGAAGGGCTACCAGGGCGAGGACCATTTTGGTATCAAGGACTTCACCATCACGCATCCCCTGTCGCATGACTTCCATGCAAAGAAACTGTCAGACGAAGACTTTAATGCCGGCCACACGCGTTTCCAGCGGTGGCATATCGACGCACCACTCTACGGACGTGATCCCGCCTGGTTCACAACACTTCGCTGCTTCAAGCGCCCAGCCAAGAATGACAGCACACCGCCTCTCACCGTCCATTGGGATGACGACTCCGGCTACAGTATGAAAACGGAAGCCGGCATGACGGCTTTCATGAGCAATGTGCAGGCGTACGAGCTGATGACGGATGAGGAGAGACGCATTGTCGACCACAGCTGGGTCGAGTACGCACCGCACCCGTATATGTGGATCAGCAACTGCAAGGGCAATGCGAATGGTCTGGGCCTCGAGAGCCAAGGCCTCGAGAAGTCGATCGAGGAACTCGGCGAGTATGAACCAGAGAAGGTCAAGAAGTACCCCCTTGTCTGGGTGAACCCTGTCACAGGCGAACGTGCTTTCATGGTGCACGGTCTCGTGGCCCGTCGCCTGTTCCTGCGTTCTTCTGTCGACGAGGAGCCTCGTGTCGTCGATGACGTCAAGGAGATTCGGGCTTTCCTGAAGCCCCTGCAGGAGCGGGTACTGACGCCTGAGTATGTCGTGATTCCGACTGTGGACGAGGGCGATGTTGCCATATGGGCCAACTACCAGATGTTCCATACCGCCATCGACTACCCGGACAGCTATGGCCCCCGGACAATGCACCAGTCCAACATTCCGGGAAGCAAGGGTCCCGTGGGGCCAGTGCCTATCCCGGCTAACGCGTCGTGAATGGGTTGGTTTTGTACTGCTTCTGTGGCTTTATGGGGAGTAAAGGAGAAATAACTACTGTAGCCTAAAATGAAAACGTCAGTTTACTCGGTTGGAATGCGATCAGTTTGAGAAAGGCGCTGGCAGCTACTGCAACTGAAGCACAAAAATGAGACAAGGAGCAGGGGGGGGAAGGAAAACACAAGATCCAGGGAGAACCTCGATGTAAACGAAGTAGAAACCCTGGGCCAACATATTGAAATCAAACCACAGCGTAATCGGTCAATGACCCCTGGTGAGGCATGCACGTGATAGCCCACCCCTCACTCACTCCAAATACAAAGCCACGAGAAAGGCTCCGGCTGTTTGACAGAATTCTAGAAACAAAGAGTCAAATTGCTCTGCGAGAACCAGTCAGAATCTAGCAAGTCCTTCCGAGCTAGTCAATTTCTTGCTCTCTTTTTAGGGTTGGGTGACGATGGCAGGGCATTTTGGCAGAAGAATCATCGCCAGACTGACTTCGAGATCGTCCCAAGATGAGCTTTGCGCGGAGACGGGCACCAGTTGCGTGTCTCTACTGCCGCCACAGGTGAGCTTGGAATTTCGATAACATCTACGGTTTGGATACTTTGTGAATGAGTGGCGGGAACTGGGTTCTAACAAACACTGGATAGGAAACGGCGCTGTGATGGTGCGAGGCCCGTGTGTGGCCTTTGCAGGTCATCTGGCGTTCCATGCGAATACCCAGCCAAGTCGTCCGGCTCGTCAGTTTATGCAAAGAGAATTGTATTCTTGGCTATCAAGGACTACACTGACGTAGAATGCCAGCCAACGTTCTGACCAGATCAGCGGGGAAAATGAACTCTTACAGCAGCGAGTCAAAGAGCTTGAGGCTCTTCTCGAATCGCAGCAGCAGCAGCAGCAGCAGCAGCAGCTTTCCCAGTCACCACGGCCAGGATCCAGAGAGCTTCAGTCAGGCCTGCAGACGGGCCCGTCACTTACCTTTTCTCTGGTCTCAGGGCCTGGGGTGGAAAGTCGACAAGAGGGCCTCGCGGATGCTTCACCACTACCCACAGGAAGCGGCTTTGCCCACGAGAGTCCATCCAATGACAGCATGGCCTTCCCTTCTCTCAGTTTGACCCCAGAAGCCATGATACCGGTCTTCTCGCCTCGAACATGGAGAACACAGTTTCCTGTAGTCCGCCCTCTTCCCTACGTGCGCAGTGAGGTGGTGGTCCAAGGCCGTCCGGCCACCGCCCTGCCCACAAATGAAGACGAGGACTGCATCATGATCCCCACCCGCCATCACACAACAACAGCAAGCCTCTTCAGTCTCCAGCCGTTACGGAATCTTGTTGGCTACTACCCACCAAACCTATTCTACGATATCGAGTCAAGGCAACATACCAGCACAGACTTCAAGCTTGGCGATGACATGTCGCTGCTTGTAGCCAACATGGACATGGGCCAGAAAGCCACTGCGGGTTTGATATCCAACTTTTTTACCTACGTGCATCCAAAATTTCCCGTTGTCCACCGGACTGGCTTCGCCGACTACTTTCACCACACCTTTCTTGAGGGGGTGAAGTGCAATGCTGACACAGCCGTGTGCTTGCTAGTGTTGGCTCTCGGTGCAATTGGGCCTACCGAGGAGCCGATCAAGCAGGACCGCGACGAAGTCGGGATGCCATACTTTAGTGTGGCCTACCGTATTCTCACGATGCAGTGGGCCGTCGCGTTCAACACGCGCGCCCAGTCGACGGGGCTCATCCTGGCGGCGGTGTATTTTTGCTTCTGGGCCAATCCACTTGCTGCCTGGAAGATGGCCTACCTGGCGTCCAATACTCTGCAGCTGTTGGCATATGAGTGAGTTTGGCATGCTTTGAGAAGCAACCGCCTGCTTCCGTTCCAGGACTCTCTCTGTTGCTGACCGAGAAAACGCAATCCATCACGGCAGCCCAGCTGTAGGCATTGATGACAGCGACAATGGGGACATGTTAAGCCGCCTCTGCTGGACGTGCTTCGTGATAGAGTGGTGGGGATTTTTACAGTTTCCACAGTTTCAGACCACGCTGTCTTTGCGTGTCCTTCGAGTTTCTCGCACTGACAAAATGGTATGCACAGCGACAGCCTGTCCGAGTTCCACCTTCCACGCAGTGGCATCGAAGTGGCCATTGACCGCATGTATTTCCCACGTTTAGAAGGGCAGAACGACAGGGATACCCTTATGTTCCTAGCGTTCTGCTCGATCCGTCGGCTTCTGAATCGCATACACAACGCCGTCTACATGACGGCCAAAACAGGCCCGCTCAGCGATTCCCCTGCCGCCGCCTTCAAGGCTGGAAGCCCCAGTGAGAAGTCTGCATTCTCAGACGTCATGTCTTTGGAAACAGTCATCGACGAGCTTAAACGCCAACTGGATGCATGGTATGACTCGTTGCCAGAGATGATCAAGCCAGACATGTCTACGAATGTGCCCCTGGATACACAGGATGCCTGGCTTCGTCTGCGGTACTGGTCAGCGAAGCACATTATTGGGCGGCCAGCTCTGATTTACGCTACAACGTCATCGAATGGTCGAGAACTCCCCGACTTTGCGTACCGTTACGCCGAGATGTGCATCGAGAGTTCCCGTGGCTTCATTGAGACAGCTGTCCACATACTGGACAGAAGGACCTCCTACTCCTGGATGGTCGTGCAGGCGTAAGTCTCTTTGTTCAGATCTACGAGTGTTGCAGGTAAACATCTCCATAACTCACAGTACTGCTACAGCTGTCTGTCCAATTCGATGATGCTTGTCCTGGCGGCAACAAATTCCAAACTTCAGCATCTTGTTCCTGATATACAAGATATACTAGAGAGCTTGCCGAAGCCGTTAGGTTTGTGGGCTGCGCCAGACTCCAGTGCAGAGGCGGCCATTCTGACCATCCGCACGTTGCGTCAAAAAATGCGTCTTCACCGGTTTACAAGAGACCCAGCGAAATAGCTCGGGTCTTGTCTGAGAGACATATTTTCACCCAGCGTAGACTCTAGGTTACCAACATTGGATTGATTGTTTCTTATTTCTTACTGTCTGTGTTTTCCTCTTTGTGTTTAGTTCAACTTTTAAAGAGTGAACCGCAGTCC
The DNA here is from genome assembly GCA_002778195.1 of Raffaelea ambrosiae. NCBI lineage: Eukaryota > Fungi > Ascomycota > Sordariomycetes > Ophiostomatales > Ophiostomataceae > Raffaelea > Raffaelea ambrosiae. The sequence goes on along the minus strand of PCDI01000004.1, from coordinate 3,638,980 downwards.
TCCGTTAGCACAAACAATACTGCCAGTGCACCAGGCCGAATCCTCGCCGCACAGCATGCCCACGATATCGGCCACCTCTGTCCAGTACGCGGGGCGTCGACCAGCCATCTTTTCGTTGGCCAGTTTGACTAGCTCGGGTCGATCGATTCCCTCGCGCACGGCTGAAAGGGGCGCTGCCAGTTGGAACGGCTCGAGCTGCTTCCAAAAGTCCTCCCCAGCCGCCCAGTACATGTCGCCCTCGACAGGTCCGGGGTTGACGGCGTTGACCGTGGCTCGCTCCGAAAGCTCACGAGCCCAGGTACGGGTCATGGCTTCGAGGGCAGCTTTGGTCCCGCCGTACAGGGTATGCGTCTTGAAACCCATGGAAGAGGCCACGGACGACAGGTTGACGATGCGCCCAGAGCGGTCGTGCGGCAGATATGGCAGGACAGCCTGCGTGACCATGATGGGAGCCAGCACGTTGACGCCGTACATGCGGTGGAACTCTGCCACGGGAACCTCGCCCAGAGGATAGTCGCCCCCAACGCCCGCGTTGTTGATCAGGATGTTGATGGTCAGTTTGCCCTCCGCGTCCGTGAACTCTGCCTTGGCTTTTTCAATGATTTCCTTGGACGCTTCTTCTGCGAATACAAGATCGGTCTGTACAGGGACAATGCGTACTCCGTGTTCTTTCGTTAAGGTGTCGGTCATTTCTTGTGCGGATTTCGTCGAAGAATCGGATGTGTAAACCCCAATTACGTGGGCGCCTTTGCCGGCAAGGTGCTTTGTGATGGCAGCGCCAATGCCTAGATGCGGAAAAAGCAATAGCAAATAATTAGACTTATGTGACCGGACTATGGTTTGGTTTGCGTATGGGGCAGACTAGACTTGCCGCGGAATGCTCCCGTGACAATGGCCACCTTGTCCTCCAACGGACGCGTGTGAGTCTGGACCATTGTGCCTGGTGAAGAGAGAACGCGTTGTATTTCGTTTCGTTAGCAGTAGACAGACGGAATAACGAACCGGGACGAAGAATTTGGTAGCTGGGAAGATGCTCTTTGTACTTGTGGTCAGCAGAATGAAGAGTGTACGAACATTGTGGCGACTCGAGAAGTGGTCTTTTCTACTGCAGCATGGATGCATACAATTCACAATCTGTACGTGGATGGGATGATCCGCACGGGATGTCCGCATCCCCCACAGTTGCACAGGATGATGTCAAGAACAGCAGAGAAGCGGCAAAGCGGCATCGGCGGGAACGGCGGGAATGGCAGATGTGATGCGGCGGGCTGGCGGGATTGGCGGGACACTACGCAATTTATTTGGCCTCACGAGGCCTGCTCTTTTGGAGACTGGTGTGGAGAAGACGGAGTATCATTAAAGTGTTGGGCCATCGTTTGGGATTACTTGAGGAACAGTGTTGTGCATGCACTGGTTTGTGTTTTTTGTTTTGCCACGCCATCTTCAAGGCACAGCAAAGAAACCACAGGCAATACGAAGAGCCAGTACGGAGAGCCAATACGGTGCACAGCACAGTCTAGAGAGCACGCTTGGATCACAATGAGCAACACTGCAGACCCTTCTTTTCGCGAGGTCAAGGAGCGCCAGGGAGGAGCGCATATTCGGGCGCTTGATTTGTTTCGCCTGGACAAGCGGACGGTTGTCAGTGAGTCTCGATTCCACGTCCTAGCTACCCCTCTCTGCCTGGAAGAGTTTGCAAATGAGGGCTGCTGACACGGAGGAACATCAGTTACCGGAGCGGCTGGGTTTCTCGGTACTGAGGTTGCCGGGGCGGTGTTGGAGGTGGGCGGCGATGTGGTGTGCTTAGATATTGTCCAGAGCCCACCGACGGCAGCATGGGGTACGTTCCCAGCCGAAAATGTCTTCTGATTCGGGGGTTGGACTGGCGTCCGACTTTGTGTCCGACCTCCCTGCTGATACGGATGGACAGAACATCTGACGGAGGTGGCCAGGAAGCATGAGCAGCGGCTTACGTACCGGCAACTCGACGTGACCAATTCCAAGTCGATCCCGGAGGTCTTTGCCGAGTTTGTGCCGACTCTGCGGTATCCCATCCGCGGGTTTGTGGGATGCGCCGGCGTCTCGGACGGCGACCCGGCGCAGACATTCTCGGTGGACCGGTTCCGGCGGCTGATGGAGATCAATGTGACGGGGACCTTTGCGGTGGCCCAGGCCATTGCACTGGAGATGAAAAAGGCCGACGTGAACGGCAGCATGGTGCTGGTCGCAAGCATGAGCGGGACGGTGGTCAACAGGGGCGTGGACACGGCGGCCTACTGCGCGTCCAAGTCGGGCGTGCTGCAGCTGGGCCGGTCATTGGCGGCGCAATGGGGGTCTCGCAAGGACATGCCGCTGATCCGCGTCAACACTCTGTCGCCGGGCTACATCCGCACAGCAGCCACGGCCGACTCGCTCAAGATACCCGGCATGGAGGCCCAGTGGACGAGTGACAACATGCTGTACCGGCTCAGTCTGGCGGACGAGTTCCGCGGGCCCGTTCTGTATCTTCTGAGCGATGCCAGCAGCTTTATGACAGCAGCCGACCTGCGCGTGGATGGCGGGCACTGTGCGTGGTGATGGCGAACGGGAGACAAGAAACCCCAAACGACGAGATAGAAATCAACAATAGGAGGGCCCAGGGGTGGGCAGACAAACGCAAAGAGCCGGCCAGGAGGCCGATGAGTACAGAGTGTCATAGGAGCCTCTGTTTTGCTATGCCGTGTTCAGAAAACATTCCAGACTGTGTTTGTTGTCTAGAAAAAACTCAAAAGTCAAATAAAAAGACCAAAAGCACGCTTCTTTGTAGATGTGCTCAGTAATATGGTAGACACTGCAAACAAAGCTTCCAAAGCTGGACTTGGTGGAACACGAAAGTATGCCCGTTGCTGGATGTGGCCCAGGGGGGCCGTTGCTTGGCCCTTTGCCTGAAAAGACAGGGCGGCATTGCACTGTTCTACGCCAAATTCGCCGACCATTCAGGGCCAGGCGGGAGGCGGAACTGCGCTGGCAAACCCCGCCACGCAGGAATATCTAGTTGCCCATTATTGCCTGCAGCACAGGTCGGGTTCGATGGCAGCAACTTCCTTGCAGATATGGCCAGCCATCCAATTTCGGACCACGAGGCCGCTGAGGTCGACCGGCTGTCCCGTCACCTCCTTGGTGTGTCCTTTATTATTCGGATCTTCTCTACTTTTCATGTCCGCTCTTCTAACTCGCTTGCCCAGGGCTGATGACCGCGACCAATGGCGAGAAACGCATCGTGGTCGGCGTCTCGGGCGTTCCAGGCTCAGGCAAGTCGACCTTTGCGCGCACCGTCAGCACCCACGTCAACGCCCTGCACCAGGCCCAGCAGCAGTCAAAGGACGGCTCCGATGCCGGCCCTGTCGCTGTCGACCTCCCCATGGATGGCTTCCACTACAGTCGCGCCCACCTGGCCGCCATGCCGGACCCCGAGACGGCGACACACCGCCGCGGCGCTGCGTTTACGTTTGACGCCTCCGGGTTCCGAGACCTCGTCCAGAATCTGGTGCGGTCGCCCATTGCTGCTGTAGACGCGCCATCATTTGATCACGCCGTCAAGGATCCGGTCGCCGGGGCCATCCAGGTGCCAGCGTCGGCGCTCATTGTGCTCGTAGAGGGCAACTACTGCGCGCTGAGCCGGGCGCCCTGGAGCGATGCGGCCAAGCTGATGACCGAGCTGTGGTATCTGGACATCCCTGCCGACGTCGCGCACAAGCGCGTGGCTGCACGGCACTTGGCTAGCGGCATCTGCGCCGACGAGGAGTCGGCATGGGCGCGGGCTACCGGGACAGACGAGCTGAACGCCAAGGACATACGTGAGAACCGGCTGCCCTGCGACGAGGTTTTGCATATGGTGTAGTTTGCTGTAGATAGACAAGCGAGACGATCGTTTCTCTACAACTGTTTGAACTAGGTCATTGAATCTATGCCTGTGTGCCTGTGTTCTGTATCTTCTGTCTTGGCCTCTTCTTGGGACCAACAAGATAACGAATTAGTTACCAGTGCCGGCGTTTTTCAATCAGACACCCGGAACGGCGACATCCTCGCGGGCCGAATTCGTATTCGTGTTAACCGTCTTACACTCAGATTAATACCCCGACGCCATGGCACCTCTGCCGATCGTCTAGCCTTGGGGGCTGGCAAGGGTGGTTTTCTGTCATGGCAATTTGGCCAGGATATTTGTGTGTTTTACATGCCATTGTGACGGCGCGTTGACTGTCAAAAACGAAAGTTCGCGAATGGTCGGATCCGAGACCTAGTTAACTCCAGATGCAACCACCGGGACTCCATATGGCCAGGAGAACCACCAGCCTAGGCCGCTCTGGGGTGCTCGAACATCGGTTAGGGCTTGGCAAATGACGACTCCCAAGAATAGGCCACCAAGCCCCTGCAGACTAGCCATGGTTAAGTCACCATAGCTCCCAACGGATTGGTACCAAACCTACGGAAAATAAAAAGGCTTACAAAACAGCGCCAGTGAAATATTGATCGTCCAATATGTCCCCAGGCCTCGGGCTCTCAGCTGTGCCGACTCCTTGTAAGACGTGTACATGCCAACCTCGACAAGCTACGAACATCTGAGATAATTTAGCTCTAAGCCCCGTTGGCTCCTTTGGGTCGTTGATTCCAAATTTTACTGTTATTATTCTACTTGGTCTATGATGAGTACGAGTACGAGTACCTCCTGCTTGTCTACCCCAGTCTACACTGCAATTCTGACGTCTAGACCCCCAAGTACCCCTACAATTTGTGTGGATTCTTACTGGCCATGAGCATTGTCTCCCCCTTGCTCGGTATGCCCTCGCAAAACAAAATCAAAACTTGTCCAGCGTGGGGTCCTGGGCCAGGTATGCTTTGACGGCTGCGTCCGTGGGCGGTGTAAAGCTTGCGTCGCACCAGTAGCCCTCGTCACCCCGGAACATGACGGTAGTATGGACTGTGGAGAGAGACTGTCAGTTTCCGTTCTCTCGTCTTCTCGGAGGTAGGCAACCCAAAGAACTCACATCGCCGCGGTTTGCCAGGCTCGCCGCTCATGCCGAATACCATCAGCTCGGGCGTTTTCATCGGGACTTGTCCATCCCCCTCCTTCTCCTGCTTCGCCAATGCGCTTGAGAAGTCCAGACCCTTCCATATCGTAGACCAGCTCGTGACCGCGTACGACGTATCCATGACCTCGCAAATGTGCATTGACTGTTTCAGCCGTGCTATCTCACGCGCCACGGCCAGCGCAAGGTCGGGGCCGCCGGGCGCCAGGAGATCCTCAATGGCCTTGCGGTTGAAGTAGGCAATCTCGCTGATCGGGGTGTCCGGCGTGATCTGAAAGCGCGATGATGCCGATACTATAGCATTGTGCAGAAACCTCTCTTTCTCGGCGGCCGTCATCAGCCCGCTCACTCGGCCACGTACTGGCGTGTTGGTCAGCGCAATGCTCGTGTTGGCCAGTTAATGCGCAACGAGTTAGTGGCCAGCACAAGACCAGGTTCACTTACAATTGACTGTCTGGGAGAGGGTCATCATTCTGGATCCCGTCTTGTCCAGGCGAGAGAACTGTATCGAGGGCCGTCAGAACATTGACCAGTGGGAGGGAAATAAGAGAGAACAAGTGAAAGAAAGAAATAAAATAAAATAAAATAAAATAAAAACTCACCTTTGTCATAATGGCCGTGATAATGTCCCCTTCTGAGAGGCCCGGGTCGACGCCGTACTTTTTCTCTAGCTCCTTGGATGCTCTCGCTCGCAGTTTCTGGATCACCGCCCGCGGGAAGAAAAGCGTGCTGTACTCTTCCTTGGGGTACCGTATGAGGCCCGGCAGAAATCCAAGCAGTACCACCAGAAAGTACTCCATGAGGTACCGCACATGCTGTTTTCCGGGCCGCCGCCTCTCGTGAGGCGCATAGTCTTCCAGTGTCTTCTCGTGAGGCAGGCCGTCATCGATCAATGGCGGCGGTGTCCGCCCGTCCAGTATGCCTAGCCACGCCTTCACGAAGCTTGTCTTGCCCATCTGGTCGGCGAAGACGTGCGGAATGTTGACTGCCAGCACTGTAGCATCGCTGTAATGGCTGACATGGACATAGAGCATGGGAGAGTTGGGCGGGTCGTCTTTGACTTGGGTCGGCCAGCTGGCAGGCCGCCACACAGAGTCGAGTGCCTCGACCGGCGGCAGAATGGTGACACCCTCGGCGGTTGGCGCTCTCAGCGAGAAGACCGCCTCGTCAATGGGCCCATTGTATTCTTGTGTGGACCACCGGAATAGCTCGTAGTCGTTTGCAAAGACGCGCGGCACATGGTATTCCAGGAGCCCAGACTTCCTGTTGCGGACAATCCGGGCACCCAGCTTGCGCCAGTGCTGCCGGACGAGCGTGTCCAGAGCCGTTTGCAGAGCCTCGCCATCCAGGTGGTCCCGTACCATGAAGAAAGTACGCGTCCGCACGTTTGGGATGGGCACCAGCTGGTCTGAGAGGTTGGCTGGAATGACGTCCATGGTCAAGACGGCGGCTGCAGTATGTATGAGTTGCGGGTTGTTGGTCGGAAAAGTGGCCTGTTTGTCTGTAGAGAGGATCCAGTTATAAAGGTAAACTTGGACTTCTGAATATGAGAGGTGGTAGGCAAGGACGAGCAGGACGTGGTACGACCGAGCAACCGATTCAACATGCAGTATTCAACGTAGCTTCTGAGGGATATACGTAGAAAGGAATGCATAGAGTACGCAGACATAAGAGATACACTTATAAGATGCAGTAAGGTAGCATATCTCGGAACGTGCGCCAAAAGGGGCTCACACAATGTCGGCATTGGGAAGTTTGCAGCAACAAAATGTTACTTTTCCGGGGATAACAGGTCCCTGGCCGTTGCGTTGGCGTTAACTCTACTTACTTGGTGATTCCTCACCTGTGGGGCCTGTCAGTCCTCAAGCGAAGGCATGTTGCATAGTACTCATAGTACTGTATGTAAGGTAGTTACACCGTAGTACCGGCGGCCGTCAGATCCGCAGCGGGAGAAGAACAAAAAAAGAGTTGCCATCTCCGCGCTCGCTCCCTAATTTCCAGCCGTTAAAGGGGCTTCCCCAACTCCACTGTAATCCCTGAAACAAACAAAATCATTCACCGTCTCGCTCTTGAACTGCTATCAAAAAAATACAAAATCTAGCTAAGCAAAGTTTTCTCATCGTAAGTAAATCTCTTGTTTCTGCGTTTACTATTATTAACAGATAAATGCGAAATGGGAGAATAGAAGACTGGCGACAGCTGTAAATCGAAAATGCTTATGTAACCTTTTTGACACCGCGTGTGGCTAACTATTCTTACGCCGCGTGAATCTCCGTAGGTACCGTCCCACTCGCAGTTTTTTTCCCCATAGCCGTGTCATTCCCAGACACAGAGCTCTCGGTTCTGCCTTCAGCATCCTCGCCATTCGGATTTTCGACTCCGGCTTCACTCCCGGTGCCATGGCCAACGAGGCGCCGCATGTCGTTGAGCCTGAACATAGCTCGTCCATAGGGCTCGGGGGCTGGCTGGTGCTCTTGTCGCAGGCCATTGGCATCAGTATGTGCAGGCTCCGTGTTTCGGCGCCCTCATCTACAGAGCGCATCTACTGACCTACACGGCTGTGCAGCATTCGTTATCGTTCTGAAGGCCTCCTGGGCGGTCATCAGGGGCATCCCCAATGGCCACTCCTTCTACAAGTTCCTCGCCTTTGAAGCCACATGCAATTACCAGTCTAGGCTCAGCGTCAAATACATCCAGAACTTGCTTCCGTCGACAACCTGGGTCTGTCGCTGGTTTGCTCGCAGAAATGGCCTTCCCGTCGCCGTCATGCATTTGGGAGCCGGGACAACAGTCGTGCGTCTTGGCCCAGAGAAGCCGGCCAAGGCCATTGCGTTCTTCCATGGAGGCGGTTACATGGCCCCGGCCTTGACGGAGCACATCCATTTTGCCTGCGGGTTTCGCAAGACACTGCCAGCTGGCCTGTCTGTTTATGTTCTGCAGTATGGTATGCACTCTTTTGTTTTTCTTTCCTCCTTTCTCTTTTCTTCTTCCCTTCTTTCTCTTTTCGTCCTTCTTTCTTTCTCCTTTCTCTTCCCTTCTTTTCCTTGTTCTTCAAGTCACCCCTCTGGACATGCTGCTGATATCCCGTGCAGCATTGGTCTCCGAGACTGCCAATCAGTACCCACGCCAACTCCAGCAGGCCGTAAGCTTGTTCGAATACCTATTCGACTCCGAGAAGCTTGCGCCTTCCGCCATCACCCTTGTGGGCGACTCAGCTGGTGGCCACCTGGCAATCAGTCTGTTGCTGCATCTTGCACATCCCAATCCCCGCGTGCGTCCTCTACCAATGAATGGAAGACGTCTGGGTGGTGCTGCCCTCATATCACCCTGGATCATCCACCCTAATTCTGAAGCACACAACTACGTCCAGACCAATGAAGGCAAGGACGTGCTGTATGGAGCCGCACTGGACAGCTGGGCGCGCAACTTCCTTCAAAATGGCAGCCCAAAAGAGACTGCCGACCCCTGGGGCTGCCCGTTGACAGCCCCAGCAGATTGGTGGTGTGATCTTCCGGTAGATGACATTTTTGTCGCATACGGTGAGGACGAAATAATGAGGGACGACATGGCTGACTTCTGCGCTTTGCTACGGCTGGGCCATGTACGGACGACGGCAGCTGGGTACTCGGGTGAGGCACATGTCCATATGATCATGAACCGGTTTCTGATGATCCGGGAGCCATGCGTGTCGGAGGATCAGTATCTTCAATGGCTAGACGTGCAATTGCGGTCATAGGGTGTTTCATAGACTTGGTTTTGAAACCGTAGCAACGGATCGAGATTGGTTTTTATTGTGGCGATTTTTTTGTCTTTGGTGTTTGCAAATTGTAGTTAGGGGTCAACACTCACGTACCAGCTGAGGTCTGGGCAAGGCTGAAGCTGAAGCGGCTGAAGTGGCTGTCAAATTCTAGCTGCCTTATTCTGATCTCTCAAGCCACTTTTTGGTATTGTGTGAGAACAGGATATGGCTGTTGATTGGCTAATTCTTTGCATTGTCTAGCAAGAAACTGCCCAGACTCAGTGTTAGTCGCCGGCATTGATTGGCCGACCTGGCTACATGCTTGAGTAGTGCAGTCTGCCAGTCCTCCAGTGGAAACCCGTTAAGAGCAGCGAAGGTTTCGATGACACCGCCGATTAGTCGTATAACAAACCTCCAGTATGGATGCTGGAAAGAAAACGAATTGCATACGAATGATGTCCCGAGGAGGGCCTGATCGTGCTCTTGGTGTCAAGTCGCTGTGGCTCCTGCCGAACAGGCCATGTGCTGATCCTCCAGGTTCCACCCCTGTAACCCCGCATTTCCACTGATATCCGCTACCCGCCTTCCCGCTACCCGCCTGGAGAAATCCCCGAAAGACCCCAGGCACTTCATCCTATCATGAATGTTTGGGTGAGATGGTACTCCGGTTTCGGCTATCGGCTGTACATCTTCATTTTGGTTCCACTGGAAGTTAAATTTCACCCCCAAGACATCGAAAAGTCCAGAGGCACTCGGTCGTCTACTGTTCTACTCGTTTGGATACCATCACAGCCAGCAAGATCCTCAATCGGTTAAATATCAGCAGTGTGCTTGGTTCATGTGTCTATTGACGGCTCAGGTTTTCATTATGTGGCCAAATATTGGATGCAAGTTTGAACTGTTAACGCAACCAAACTGATTCAGCAAACGGCACCCTTGTATTCTTTGACCCAAGCATCAATTCATGGACAAGTCTCAATCGCAATCGTCCTTTTGATTTGTCTCGTGAACAGAGATGGCCTTGCTCATTGAGGCTTGCACTCCAAATAAATCAAGTGAAGTCTCTTTGAATTTTCGCGCTGGGACACCCTTTTCAAAAAGCAAGTCAATCTCTGCGTACGTACGCCCTTTTGTCTCCGGAAGGCGGAAATAGGTCCAGACAAAACAGAGGAACGCAAGCCCAGAAAAAAAGTAACCGGTTTTGGCCTTCCAATTCCATGCTGTTGGGTTGAGCATGTATGGTATGACAATGTTCAGGATGATGTTGATAATGTTGTAGAGGTTCCGGCCGAGAACAACAGTTCGCGTGCGCAGCCGACCAGCGGGAAGCTCAGGCACCAGTGCGTAGCACACAGGCCCGATGGTCAGATCGTATACAAAAGTGTAAACAATGATCATAGCAGCCACCGCCCACGGCGCGCTCTTATTATCAGAGGGGGCCAGGCCAAGGCTGCCGGTGATGAATAGAGTGATGAAACAGAGCACGAGGCCCGCAAGGTACAGTGTGCGCCGTCCAAAACGGTTCATGAGATACCATGAAATCATGGTGCCAATGGCACCAATGGCGTACTGGGCCATGGCGATGTCGAATGAGTTGTTGGGGTTTAGCCCGGCCTGTTGGAAAAAGTACGCCGAATAGTTCATAAAGTTGGCGCCGCACAGATTCTGAATGGCCCACACCATGCAAGTGATCTCCGTTCGCCGCAGGTCCACGCCTTTGAAGCAAGACAGGTAGGATGAGCCAACCTCAATATCCCTCTCGTGCTGGTCTGTGTATCGCATCATGGCAATGGTTGCATCAAGGTCGTTGTCGTCTGATGAAGCGTTCTTTGCTTGCAACTTGATGAGCGCCTTTTTGGCCTCCTCGTCGTAGCCGTGTCGTACGAGCCACCACGGCGACTCCGGCGCGAGAAGTACCCCGATGGCAATGGGAATCGGCCATATCCACTGGATTGCAAACGGAATGCGGTATGCCCACTGGTCGCTGCCTCCAGAGACGAATGCACGCAGGATGCCTTGTCCCAGCAGGGTGCCGATGACCCAGCACAGATTGACATACGTCGTCAGATACGCACGCAGACTGACGGGGCACACCTCGGACGCGTACACTGTGGTCAACGTCTCGAACACACCCCAGGCAATGCCGCAAAGAATCTCGCCGACAAGAAGCACCTCGACTGACGGGGCAAAGAACAGAATAAAGATGAAACAGGTCACCGCAGTCAGTGATGCCAGCACCATCTTGCGGTACCCAAAGGTCTCCGAAGCCCAGCCATTGATAAAAAGTCCAGTGATTTCGCCAACAGAGACACCATTGGCCAGGCCAGCTTGCCAAGGAGCAGTGAGCTGGTAACTGCCGTCGGGCTGTATTTCGCCATAGCGTCGCTGGAATGGGGCAAACGCGAACAGCCCCAGGAGCAGGTTCTTGTCATACCCGTCCATGATGATACATGTCGAGACAATCATCGAGAACCCGACTGCCTTGGGGTACAGTTTGAGGCTCTGCCAGAGAGTCATTTTTCTCTCCCTGGCAGCTGCTTCGGAAGCTCTGAGGCGGCTCTCCATCGAGACCTCAGCTTCAGTGGGAGCCTCGACGTGGGCTGTTTCACTGTGGTTCTGGGCCATGTTGTAAGTGGTGATAGTTTTGACTCACAACAGTCAATCTGATGATGCCTGGCGTGTTTTGATGTATACTCCAAGAAGGGTAGAAGCATAGTGGGCCACAACATCATGTATGTTTTTATATTTCATTCGGTTCAATGCGGGGACCCCAGACTTTCTGGGGAAAACATATCGCGTGTTGTACAAATGCGGGGGGTGCAAAAGCCAAGACTGACGAACATGTCGGTCAAGGTCTAGCGGCGGAGTCTTCCCGCTTCCTCTGCTTTGTAGCCTTGTACGTGGAGCGGTAGGCGGGACGCGTAACTCGAAGACGAGCAGCTCATGCAAGGCGGTAGGCGGTAAGACATTGCAAGCACGAGATATTGAAGATGGCGGGTTCCTCTAGTTTGGTTTCTCTGCCTTCTTCTTCTCCTCCTCCTCGCTACAGCGCCTCATTTCATGTTTTATTCTTAACGGGTAAGCATGCACACTCCTGGACGGTATTGAGTCTCGCCTATCGTCTGTGTCTCGCGTAAGTCAGAACAAGTTAGAGTCAGAACAAGCCAGATCAATCGGGAAACCCGACGGGTAAACAAAATGGGTACTCCAGCCAGGGCAGTGTTCCTAGGTTATTCGGTCTCTTCCTGAGAGATTGTACTACTAAGTGTGGAGCCGAGATTGGACGTGGCGGAAGTTGTATGGCACGAGCCGAATGGACAATGTTGCGAAAGGCGGGAGACAAACGTCGTAAGGAAACTAGTTGCATCAGGAGGTGAAATCAACTTGGTTGGGAGAACATTACACCGAATGGTCACTGCTCGGGTGAGAAGTGTTGTCATAACGTTCTGTAGCCGCTAGGTTAACCAAAATTGTCCAGTGTTGTATCATTGCCGTCATGAATAGAGGTCAGTGCAGCTTCCGTAGACGGCCTTGACTTTGAAGATGGAAATGAAAACGGGGTGGGGGTGTCATACTCTTTGGCCAAGCTTGAGTGTAAAGGACAATCAGAAAGCAAAATGTAAAAAAGAGCTGATGCTATTTACTGACTTGGGGCAGATTTAGTATGATCACTTCATTTGTTTGTATAACAATTCCCCACTTATTGTTGGTATAAGCTCGATTAACCCTCTATTACTTTCGTGTGGGTGTCTGTCGTCTTTGTTATATTTGGAAGACTTGTGGCATCGTCGAGATCCAGGTGACAATCAGTAGGTGCGAGTTTATTTGTTCAAAAGCCCACTTACACGCCCCCATTCTCACGGTAAGAGAGACTCAGTTAACTTCCACCGAGGATAGTGCATCGTCTACCTGCTACTTACACAAAATATAAAACCCATGGAATCATACTCTTCCAAAGACGGCTAACGCCAAGGATGGCCATCCTATTCCCGTGGGCAGAGGGCTGTGGCCAGGCCATGACCCGAACTACGTGTTTTTAGGACAAGGCTGGCACGCCGCCATGGTAAGCATTGACTAGCTCTTAACACACATGCAAGGCTGAGAAGGCGACGGGCAGTATATTCAATTGAAAAGGGGGGGGGGAGGGTCCGACGATATCCTCGCGAAATAGCATTGACGCCCGACAAGATAACGACAAAAGCATAGGGAAACGGCCGGCGGCTTGTTGCTAAATGGCGCCGGCAAACAGTCACGATTAGCGGATTGGTGCTTATCCGAGTCTCCGCAGACGCCCAGCAAGACACGGAGCAGAATCGGTTGGTTATCACTGCCAGGAGAACAATGCCCCCCTGCAGGGCACCCCCCCTCGGGGGACTCCTAAGATCGGAGTCTGGGCCGATCACACAATCGCGCCGAATGGATATTTAGCATTGCGTTTTCGGCCCAGCGCAGACGATTCTGTCTCGACAACCGTTCTTCACAACTCAATGTGTGTAACACCATGAGCTCTGCACCGTCTCTCCACACCCACAGCCCGCGGGTTACCATCCCGCAGGGCACGCTTGTCGGCACGATCCTGGATGAAAAGCTCCCGAAACCGCTGGAGGCGTTTCTCGGCGTGCCTTACGCGGTGCCGCCCGTCGGAGACCTGCGCTTCCGCCGGGCCAAACCCATCGGCACGTCCACCAAGGTCTTTGATGCTTCCAAGTACGGGCCTTGCTCGCCGGGCAAGTCGCTGGAGCCGGGAGTAGAGCTTGACACCTCGGAGGACTGTCTGACAGCCAATGTGTTCCGGCAGGCCGGCACGGCATCGGCCGACAAGCTGCTGCCGGTGCTGATCTACGTGCACGGCGGCGGCTACAACCAAGGCCAATCGACCATGTACAACACGCCGTCGCTGCTGTCGTACTCGGCGGCGCCGTTTGTGGCTGTCTCCTTCAACTACCGGCTCGGCGCCCTGGGCTTCTTGCCGTCGGCCGTCACCGCGAAGGAGGGCGTGCTGAACCTGGGCCTGTGGGACCAGCACCTGCTCTTTGAGTGGGTGCGCGACAACATTGCGGCGTTTGGTGGCGACCCGGGCTGCGTGACTCTCGTTGGGCTGTCTGCCGGTGCCCACTCGGTGCGTTGTGTGCTCAGTGAACCCTTGGAGATGGACTCCCCTGTCTGTGTTCTGTTTCCTGGTCCTCTTCACTGACTTTCGGGCACCCAGATCGGCCACCATCTGATGCATTACGCGGAGGGCACCCCCAGCCTGTTCCACCGAGTGGTGCTCGAGTCTGGTGCGCCTACGTCTCGTGCTGTCCGTCCCTACAGCGCCCCGATCCACGAGGAGCACTTCCGGGCGTTTCTTCGCGAGGTTGGCGCCCCGGCGACGCTGTCCAACGATGACATCTTCCCGTTCCTGCGCAAGCTGCCGAGCGATGTCGTGACGTCGGCCGAGATGAAGGTGTACGACCAGTACGAAAAGTCGCTGCGCTGGGCCTTCCAGCCAGTGATCGAGGGCGACTTCATCCCGCGCCCGCCGCTGTATTCGTGGAAGCTGGGCCTTTGGCACAAGGTGCCCATCCTGACGGGCTTCAACGGCAACGAGGGCTCCATGTACGTGGACCAGCAGATGGACACGTCGGCCGCCTTTATCGACTTCTTCCGCGTCTTGCTGCCGCTGCTGACCGAGGAGGACCTGGCTACGCTGGATGCCCTGTACCCGGACCCGGCCACGCACCCGGACTCGATCTACAAGGAGACGAGGCCCGGACTGGGCGCGCAGTACAAGCGCGTCGAGGCTGCCTACGGACACTACGCATACGTGGCGCCGGTGCGGCAGACGGTGGAGCTGGCCTCGGGCGGCGTCGCCGACTACGGGTACAAGCCGGACAAGCCATTGCCGCCAGTGTACCTCTACCACTGGGCCCTCATTCGCACCGAGGTGGGCGGCGCCATGCATGCCGACAACAAGAACTACGAGGTGTACGACGAGTCCGTGGTGAAGATCTCGCCGGCCCAAGAGGAGCTCGCCGGCACCATCCACGCCTACCTGACCAGCTTCATCGCCACGGGCGACCCCAACGCTGTGCCAGGCCGGTACCCCGAGCGGCCGCGCTGGGAGCCGTACACGCCGGACGCCCCCAAGGCGCTGCTGTATGCGGAGGGCAACGAGGAGCTGGTGGGCGGCGGGGTGGGAGTGGCGGCCCAGTTCAAGGCGGACACGTGGGCGCGGGAGGAGAGCAAGTTCTGGTGGAGCAAGGTAGACGTGTCGCAGCAGTGAAGAGAAGGGCAGAGAGAAGGAAGACGCCGAACAGAGTCGCACAGAGTGGTTGCAGGAGACCCACAGAGTGGTGCTTCCTTTCCTTCGTACGAGAATGGCGTTTTGTAATTTACCCCAGGGCCGTACAGACCCCGATCTATCCTTTTCTATCTATCTATATATATATCGTACATGGTCCCAGTCGTAACAGTCGTTATTATACAGGCTTTGTGCTTCTGCGTACCTGTCATCAGATTTGCTGTTTCTTCTGCGCACGGTACAGCGACCACGGCAGTTTCCAGCTGCTCTTGACCCGGAACGGATCAAAGTTGGCAGTCTCCATGCGTGTGAGGAAGTCCTGCGCCGGAACAGCCTCCAGCAGCACGCCGAACCCGCGCTTGAGAGCCTGCACTTCCTCGCCGCCACCCTCGCTCGCTGCGTGGTACTGGTGGCCGTCCTCGCCGGCATGCTCGTACTCGTGGCCGGGGTCCTCGCCGGCGCGGATGTTCTTGAGCATCTCGCGGGCAGTGATGAGGTGGTCGTTGGCGCGTGTGGCCACCTGGAAGACGGCGTCCTGCAGCCCCGGGGCGTCCGGGCCTTGGCGGTAGACGTCTTCCTCGCGCAGGCCGGCTTCTGCCATGACGTCGAGGGGCAGGAGAAGCACGGGATTGCGGTTGCCGGCTGCCGAGATCTTGCCATCTTGTGTTGGTGGCGGATGGGGCGCCGCCAACACCGGGATGCCGCGCAGAATCGCCGCGATGCCACAGGCCTTGCCGATGTGGCTGGCCAGGTGGTCGACGTGCATGGACCGCAGCGGCAGCATGGCCAGCGTGATGTACATGAGCGTGGCATACGTGCTCTCGGCGTACTCTTCCAGGGCGGCCAGGCTCGGGAACGGCCGGTTGTCCATGTGCTCCTGGCGCGTGCTGATGAAGCGCTGCAGCCAGAACTTGAGCGAGCTCCAGCTGCCCCCGCCCGCACCGCTGCCCGTCCGCGCCGCGAGTCCGCCCAGCGCCGCGTACAGCAGCAGCGACACGGGCTCGCGCGGCGGCTCTCCCTCAAAGGTCTTGTTGATGGCGTCGCGCCAGAACTGCATGCGCATGTGGCCGATCGTCGGGTTGGAGACCGTCTCGGGCAATCGGGCGAGCTCGAGATTGAGCGTGCGCAGGGCCATGTAGGCGTCGCGGACGGCGCCCGGCAGAAAGTGGCGCACGAGGTGGGCATCGTAGTCGCCAGCCTGCAGCTGGCTCACGCAGTAAGCGCGGGCCTTGTCGACGTCGGCATCGGAGACGAAGGAGCGGCGAGAAATGGTCGAGCCTAAGACGAGGTCTGGCTGGCCGAGAAGGACCGACGGGGACCGTCGCAGGGCATGGCGGCGGAGAGAGCGGACGAAAAGCATTGATCAAGGAGACAGGGCGGGGGGAAGGGGGGAAGATCAAGCAGTCGATTTCGTCATCATTGCCGGCGTGGTCGCGAGCGGGGAGGAGACAAGAAGGATGGGTGTGTCCTTCTTTGGTCGAAATCTTCGACTTTTTCTTCGCGGGTGACGGAATTCAGCGACAAAAATCAGTGAGCAAAAAAAACCACTAAAGTTTAGTGGTTCCCGGCCTAGAACTGACAAATGACAGGCGCCCGATTTCGACAGGATCCCGCTGGCTGCCCTGGTGGGGCCTTCCAGTCAGTGGAGTCACGTTCCCCCGCGTCCGCTAAATGGCAAGGGAACGCGTCGCAGATTTTGGCCATCGCGTCTCCCCATTTTTTTATTCCCCGTCTCCCAAGCGTCAAGACGACGATGACAGCAACGACGGCGGGAACACACACCAGGACTCGCTATGGATTTTTCTGACCTGCAGGATCGACCGTCGAAGAAACGAAGATGCTCTTTTGAGCAAGACGACACGGCTCACGTCTCCCACGACGGAAAGGAAAACTCCAATCCGCCACCACAAGCAAAACGTCGATTCTTCAGCGATGGCGCCCCGAGTCCTCCGCCCGCGACCGCCGCTGCTCTGCCTACCGCCTCTACTCCGGTCTCTCAAGCGGCGTCACAGCCTGTGAGAAAACCGAACGCGGCATCCAAACATGAAGACGCCCGACGCCACCACTCGTCGCCTGCTCGCGCAGGTAGTGCCGGCTCGTCGCCCACAGTTGCCTTCGACCAGGACATTTTCGAGGCCATCATCGGCCAGAAAGTCGAGCCCGACGCCTTGCAAATCATCCGGGAGAAGTGCCACAACAACATTGAGAGGGCTGTCAACATGTACTTTGACGGCACGTGGAAGGTCGCTAGGAAACCGAACTTGGCGGCGCGTCTAGGCCAGAAAAACAGCACCGGCACCGGCGACGGCAAAGCAACGTCTTCGCCTCCATCCGCGCCGGCCGGACCACACACTCTGCCCAAGACATCACCCCGAAAGCTGGCCCTCGAAAACCGAACACCGCTCCCCGAGCGCCGGTATATCGGCGCCTTTGGCGTCGAGGGCTGGGCGACCCGCAGCGGCGCCAACCTGCTGAAGCATGGCGACATTGTCAAGATCGAGCGCCAGAGAATCGAGACGCCACGCATTGCCGGCACAAACAAGAAAGTCTCGAAGCTGGGGCCGGGGGTGGTCGTGCGGGCCAACTCGGCGGCGGCCAAGCGTGTCGACGTCATTGTGCGCTTCACCAGCACCGCCGGCATGGAGATCGGCCGTCTGTCCAAGGACGCAGCCAGCTGGGTGTCGACGCTGATGGACCAGAAGATTTGCAAATTCGAAGGCGTCTGCGTTTATGCTCCTGAGCGGCTGCGCACAAACGACACTGTGTTTCTGCAGTTGCGGTGCTCGCTGCTGCGCTCCGCGTTTGACCAGAAGCCGCTCAAGCCGGCCGAGAACCGCAACACGGGGCTCTTTGAGGAGAAAGAGACGGCCGAGGAGCGCGATCTGCGCCTGCGACAGGTTGCCCTGGTGCGCCTGCTCCAGGAGATCAACCTGATGCCCACGCGAGTCAATGCTGCCGCCGCCAAACGGGGCCGCGAGGGTCTGCTGGACGCGGCCGAACTGGCAGAGAAGCGGGAAAAGGAGCACAAAGAGGCGTCCAAAGATCCTGCATCGTCGCCCTCGTCGGACGAGCCAGAAGACGGCCAAGAGCTTGAGCAAGACCAGCTGGACGCGCTCTACAAAAAGGCACAGTCGTTCGACTTTAGCACGCCCGAAGCCGAGCCGCCCGACACCTTTGCTCTCACTCTGCGGCCCTACCAGAAGCAGGCCCTGCACTGGATGCTGTCCAAGGAGAAGGACGAGGAAGACGAGGAGCGCGAAGCGTCCATGCACCCGCTGTGGGAGGAATATACGTGGCCTACCAAGGACGTCGACGACAACGACCTGCCCCAGATTCCCGACCAGGCGCTCTTCTACGTGAACCCCTACTCGGGCGACCTGTCTCTCGAGTTCCCCGTCCAGGACCAGCACTGCCTGGGTGGTGTCCTCGCCGACGAGATGGGTCTCGGCAAGACCATCCAGATGCTCAGTCTCGTCCATGCCCACAAATCGCCCGTGGCCATCGAGGCGCGCCAGCAGCAGCAGCAGCAGCAGTCGTCCGGCGGGAAGCTGTCCAGCCTCAACAGCCTGCGTCGCATCCGCTCCAGGCTTCCAAACGTCGTGCACGCGCCCTGCACCACGCTTGTCATAGCACCGATGTCGCTGCTGGCGCAATGGCAAAGCGAGGCCGAGAACGCCTCTGTCGAGGGCTCGCTGCGCTCCATGGTCTACTACGGCGCCGACAAGGCCGCCAACCTGCAGGCCCTCTGCTCGGTGGACCAAGCCTCGACGGCCCCGGATGTCATCATCACGAGTTACGGCGTTGTGCTGTCCGAATTTACGCAGATGTGGTCCAAGAGCGGCGGCAACGAAGGCCACCCGGGCCACGGTCTCTTCTCCCTCAATTTCTTCCGCATCATCCTGGACGAGGGACACACCATCAAAAACCGGCAGTCCAAAACGGCCAAAGCCTGCTATGCGCTCTCGGCCGAGCACCGCTGGGTCCTCACGGGCACGCCTGTCGTCAACCGCCTGGAGGACTTGTTCAGCCTGATCCGGTTCCTGCGCGTCGAGCCCTGGAACAACTTTTCGTTTTGGCGCACGTTCATCACAGTGCCTTTCGAGTCCAAGGACTTTATGCGCGCCCTGGATGTGGTGCAGACTGTTCTGGAGCCGCTGGTAATGCGGCGAACAAAGGATATGAAGACACCAGATGGTCAACCGTGAGTGACACCCGCCCTTTTCGGGGGGGCTTTTTTTTTTTTCCTTTCTTCAGTCTTTCAAAGCATACCATACTAACTGCATAGACTTGTCACTCTGCCGACTAAACACATGGAGATCGTCGACGTGGAGTTGTCCCAGACCGAGCGCGAAATCTACGACCACATCTTCCTTCGCGCCAAGCGCTCCTTCACGGCCAACATGGAGGCTGGAACGGTGATGAAGTCGTATACGAGCATCTTTGCCCAGGTGCTCCGCCTGCGCCAGTGCTGCTGCCATCCCGTGCTGGTGCGCAACATGGACGTTGTGGCGGACGAGGCAGAAGCCAGCGCGGCGGCTGACGCTGCTGCCGGCCTGGCCGACGACATGGACCTGCAGTCGCTCATTGAGCGGTTCACGGCCACGACTGATGACCCGACGGATGCCAATGCCTTTGGCGCGCACGTGCTGGGCCAGATCCGCGACGAAGCCGTCAACGAGTGCCCCATCTGTGCCGAAGAGCCCATGATTGACCAGACCGTCACTGGCTGCTGGCACTCGGCCTGCAAGAACTGCTTGCTCAAGTTCATTGAGCACGAGACGGACCAGCACCGACTGCCTCGCTGTTTCCACTGCCGGGAAGTGATTAACCGCCACGACCTGTTTGAGGTGGTGCGCCACGACGACGAAGAGCCCGAGGCCGAGGGCCAGCCGCCCCGGATCAGCCTCCAGCGCGTCGACGTGAAGGCGTCGTCGGCCAAAATCGAGTCCTTGGTGCAGCATCTGCGGGCCTTGCGGCGGGAGCGGCCGACCATCAAGTCGGTCGTGTTCAGCCAGTTCACGTCCTTTATGACTCTGATCGAGCCGGCCCTGGAGCGCGCCAACATCAAGCACCTTCGACTCGACGGCACGATGGCGCAAAAGGCACGCACGGCTGTGCTGGAAGAGTTCCGGCAGAGCACCAAGTTTACCGTGTTGTTGATCAGTCTGCGGGCCGGCGGTGTGGGCTTGAACCTGACGGCCGCGAAGCGGGTCTATGTCATGGACCCGTGGTGGAGCTTCGCGGTGGAAGCGCAGGCGATCGACCGGGTACACCGGATGGGCCAGGACGAGGAGGTGAAGGTGTACCGGTTTATTGTCAAGGGCAGCGTAGAGGAGAAGATGCTCAAGATCCAAGATCGGAAGAAGTTTATGTAAGTGTTTGTGGGCGTTTTTACACGTTCTTTCCATCTGTTCGCATCTAGAGAGGGAAGAGGTGTTTTTATTCTCTTTTTTTTTTCTTCTCGCAGCTCCAGGATCCGTATGCTAACCCATTTTCCTAGCGCAACCTCGCTTGGTATGATGTCGGACGAAGAGAAGAAGCTGCAGCGCATCGAAGACATCAAGGAACTTCTCAGTTGAGGAGTTGGTTTGGAAGACAAGCAGGCGGCGTGTATGGATTCCAGGGTATAACTATATTGCTTGGATACGGCTGGCATGACAGAATACACTCGGCGGCATCATGTTGTATTGGATGGGACATGTTCTTCTAATGACGGGTTATGATAAAAGAGATTCGACTCGAAATGCTACATATAAACGTTGATTGATGGCAAGGCACGCACAGGAACAATCTGGTTTCGAATGGCATTGTACAGACAAAGGAACGCGCAAAACGCAAACGCAAACGCAAACGCAAACGCAAAATGCAAAATGCAAAATGCAAAACGAAACAACACCAGCGGCCCCTCTATGCCAGAGCACCCATGGGATCCCACAGCGGCAGCACGATGGGGTCCTTCTTGAGGACGTCGACAATCTCGGCGGGCAGGAAGCGCGGGTCGACGACGGCCTGGTAGACAAACTCGTCGAGCCAGGCATCGGTCATCAGGAACCAGCCGCGGGCGCCGGGGTCCTCGCCCCAGCTGTTCTGGACGCGCCAGCGGACGGGCACATCGCCCTCGCCCTTGTCCTCGAGGTGCACGGCCGTCAGGACCATGGCGTGGGTCATGGCGCTCTCGCCGGTGCGCAGACGGGCGGCCTTGTCCATGCCGAGGACGCTGACGCCGAGGCCGAGCTCGTAGTCGATCAGCTTGGTGTCCATGATGCCGGACACGCGGTCGCTGAGCTTGCCGACGTCGCAGCCAAAGAAGACGGGCAGGCCGGCGCGCAGCATGGCAATCACGGCGGCCTTGAGCTGCGGCAGGGTCACGTTGACGTAGGTGATGCCGCGGCCGCCGACGACGTTGCCCAGGCGGTCGACGCTCAGCAGCGACAGCGGCGGGTTGCGGGGGTCGTGCACGAGGGAGATCATGCGGTCGATGCTGGCGGCGCTGATGCGCAGCGGGCCGCCGGAGCTGCTGTAGATGTCGGTGGCAAAGGCGAGCGGGGTGGTGCAGACCTGGCGGGCCTTGCCGTGGCGGTCGGTGAAGGTCCAGGTGAACTTGTCGCCGGCGGCGGGCGGGGGGCCGAGGGTCAGGGTGAGGACGGTGTGGATCTCGCGCATGATCTTGGCCTTGGCCGCGGAGAGGGCGGCGCGCAGGCTCTCCTCGCCGTCGCGGCCGGTGGCGGCGGCGGCGGCCAGGACGCCGCGCAGGACCAGGGCGCCCTCGCGCAGCTTGGTGGAGACGACCTGGTTGACGGTGGACGAGTTCATGGCGTTGAAGCTGTCCGGGTAGAGGGCCTGGGGCACGAGGCCGTACTTGGCGACGAGGTTGCGGACCATGTCCCACTGGCCGCCGTCGTTGATGGGGGTGCTGAGGAGGGTCTGGACGAGGCGCGAGTCGAGGTCGAGGTCGGCGGTCTCGAGGATCTGCTCGAGGAAGTAGTTGCTCTTCTCGAGCTTGTCCCAGAAGAAGAGGTAGGCCTGGGACAGCTCAAAGGCGTCCAGCTGGTACTTTTGCATGACGGCGACGCGGAACACGTTGGTCGACGCGAACAGCCAGCACCGGCCGCTGCTGCGCTGGTTCGTCATGGGGGCGCCCTCGACGGGGATGCGCACGTTGAAGACCTGCTGGTCGGCGACCTCGGCATCGCGGGACTGGAGCAGCTTCTTGGGCTCGTTGGCGCTGAGGGCTGTGAGAGCGAGTCTGGGGAGGAGGACAGGAAGAAGATGTTAGCCAAAAAAATGGTCAATTCTGTTTTTTTCTGGTTTTTTTTCGATTTTTTTTTATGTTCTCTCTTTCACTCCCTCGCTCCTTCGCTGTCTCTTCGTCGTCTCTTCCTCTTTATCTGCTCCCCCTGCCGTCTTCCGACTTGCCTGTTCTTGGGATCCGCCAGCAGCCGGTTCTGCCACTCCTCGACCTCCGAGTACGACAGCGACTCGGCCTCCCGCTGCAGCACAAACGGCGCCTTGCCCTTCTCGCTGATGGGCGAGCCCACATAGACATAGCCCTCGTCGCTCCGCCGGGCCTCCGGGCTCGGAAGGGCCGCGTTCAGGTGCTCCATCAGCGCCTTTTCGCGCAGAGCCCGGTCGGGCGAGACCTTGGACTGGGAGGCGCCCATGGTGTGTGGCAATGGGACTGGCTGGGCAATACGGAAGGGTGACCGTCGTTTGGAACCGTTGGGGCCGTCAAAGATCTTCAAAGATGGGGAGAGTTGTTTGTTGTTTGTTTCCAAGTCTTCCGGCGAGCGAGAAGGCAGCGGGCGCCCGTACAAGAGGGCCTCTTTATCACCCGCCTCTTATTCGCTTGTGCTGCCTTGCCCAATCAAGAAGGTGGCTGGTGCGATGCACCCTGTTGGGCAGGCCATGTGAGGGGCCGCCGCCGCGTGTGATCTGTGTGATCTGATAGCAACCATAGATAGCAGCTGTGGTCCGCCCAGCTGAACAATGAGATCATAGCAGATAGCATCGGCGACCGTTCGCCTTGGCACGTCTCGCCTTGCAGCCTGCTCGTATTATTAGTCGTGCGCGAAAATACCTGGGTCTCGCTACTATGTACTTTGTATGTAGGGCGCCAGTGATTACATAAGACAGAATGCCTCATCCTGGCATGACAACCACGAGCAACACAGACAGTATCCGACGTGTTTCCATGGTCGGCTTCTGCTGTGTCCTGGCAGCTTCGGATGCCAGCAGTTCTGCTCTGATTCTCCTGAGCGGACAATTTATGTGAGAACCCATATTGCAGGCAGCGTACATTGCGATTGATGCACCAGTCTTGGTCAGCTCTGCTCGTTGATTTTCTCTGCTTCGGCGTTCATAATTATGCCGTTTACTTTGCCGGCCTTACATATAGCTGTTTTATTGTACTTTGCCGGTCTTGCACAAATGCCGACCCAGCAGCTGTTTTATCGTATATCTCTACAGCTATTGCGGCTCCTCTGCCACGCGAGCACTGCTTCGGTCAAGAATTCGTTTCTGCATGGACTCGTATGTCTTCCCAGATCCAGGGGACCCTACTGTTAGTTTCCGCCGGCACCGCCAACACCAGAACGCGGGGAGCATGGGCCCTGTCTCTGGCGCTGCGGGGTTTTCTGGGGGGCTCTACCCTGGCGTTGTACGGCGTTTTTATCTTGCCCATGTCCTGCGGGTTTGCGGCCAAAAATATGCCAGAATCGTGATCAGGGCCGTTGGATGATGCCATTGCAGCCAATTTTCCAAGTATCGCCTATTATCTGCTCTGGAAAGAGGGCCTACGGCTATATGTCGCAAGTACAGGGGTGTTGCTCGCCATGGGTCGATTGCTGCGATTAGAACAGCGACTACCGCCATCCGGTGGATTCTTCTGTTGCCGATATCCGCCCCATCAACTGGACACCGAACTCGGAAGGCTGCTGCCGCAGTCAACAAACAGCTCTTGTACGCAATAACTATGCTAGCTGTGACGTCGGTCTGGCCCTGGTTGGTGCTCGTCCTCTGAAGTAGAGCTCCTGATAACATGAACAGCAGGATCAGGACAAATCTACCCGAAAATCAATCTTTATTTTGCACAGAATTACAATAAACATTAATTAAAAAATAAAAAATAAAAAATAAAAAAAGGCTGCTCTCTGCCCATCCCGGCAGCTCACAGTTCGCTGAACAACTGCCCACCGGGCGTGTGCGTTCTAGAATAGATGCCATACAGAGAGCTGAGGAACCGGCGCGTAGCCTCGAGCCAGGGCTTCTGGCCAGCTGTTTCCTGGCACGCATCGTCGCACACGGCGTGGTTTTTGCCACCCCAGACAATGAACCCAGCGATTTTCGAGCTCTTGCCCAGCGACTGCATGTGTGACAGCTCCCTCTTCCACAGATCAACGGGGAGGAACGTGTAGTTGTCGTGGTACTGCGGCCACGTATATGGGATCACCGGAATGCTGCTATCGATCTTTTCTGCTTGCGACAGCTTCGTGGCGAGCGAGGATGTCCATGTGTCGTAGCTGCTTGTGAAGGTGTATGCAGAAGGGAAGTAGGCGTGCGGCGTGTGGTTGGCGATCAGCTCGCGGTACAGGCCGTAGAGGCTCGACGGGGTGTTGCCAAGAATGCCATACCAGCCAATGATGGTGTTGGCTGGCAGCACGTCGGCCGTCCACGTCTGCAAGGCTTTGAGACGATCCAAGTTATCGGCTGCAGTCGACGCATCGTCCATGTACAGGTCCTCGCAGTCGAGGACAAACGGGTAGCCGGGGTAGACGAGCCATGACCGCACAATGGCTTGCCACGTGGCGGCTGTAGGAAGATCGCCGTCTTGGACGAGTGGCTTGCACTCATAGTTGGGAATCCAGTTGATGGGGGTCGAACCATAGCCAATGGATACGTTGGTGTAGGCCGTGTTGTCAAACACACGGAATGCCTGCGCAGAGGCTACGAAGGCCAGGGCAAATGCAGAAGAACGCATGCTTGCCGGCACACAAAGAAAAAGAAGCAAAAAGAAACAAAAATGAGATAAGCTGACCAGAATGCTGGTGTCTGTCTGCCTGTTTTGATCGCTTGGGCGCCCCTACCTGATCAGAACTACCGAAGCCATTTATACTACTCTTAGTAGATACGGAACGGCACCGTATGGCCCTTCTGGCTGTCGTTCTTCCTGGTTGTGCTGCGGATCGCGGACACCGGATCACGGACATCGGATCACGGCGTTCCCTAATAACCAAGAAATTTACAGAGGCCCTAGCTTAGTTATCTCATCATCGGTGGTATGACGTGCTCTGGGTTGCCAGCCTCCGATCCACTGGACCTAGTCATGAGTTAGTTGCCAGTTGTTAAGTGTAGTAAGACAGGTAAACTGAAGGCTTGAATGCTTTGCTTGCTCCTCTCCTCTCCTCTCCTCTCTTCTATTCATTTTCCGGCAGTCATAGCGCATGGAATTCGTCAGCTGCGTAGTTTTGTCGAAATTCGGAGAGCAAGAGATCAAAGCCGAGTGTCATCGTTGCCAAGGGACTCGTAACAATTGTACAAAATGATCGCAGCCAGCGATTCTGTGTATTTCGAGTAATCTGCATACACGCAACTGTTATTTTCGCACTGGCTGTTAGATTGGAATCAGACTTTCAGTCTGCTCTTATTTGGTTTTTTTTCATTCTTTCTTCTTCTTTGTTCTTTCTCCCTTCGTCTTTGTCCTTTGTCCTTTCTTCATTCTTTTCTTTTCCAATTCAGACCACCGTTAAGCTTCTGAGGGATGTGAGAAAGGTGCATCCTCCATCGGATCAGAGCGCATCAAAGTGATCGCATTCTCGGTTTGGGATTTGTCACCCCGAAACAGCTGTCTTGTCTTCTCTGCCCACCCATCGTAGTCCTGGTCTCTGCTGGTTCCCCTGAACCATATGAAAGATTCCTTGATCCTTCACAGAACATATCAGAGTTGCTATTAGTACCCCGGCTCTTCTTTGACGTCAACAAAACACAAGCTCCAGTGTCCTGCCGCTCCTGGCTTTGACCTGCCATATTTGAGCTGCTGCTCGGTAGTTTCGTTACCGTTTTGCCACACAAGGTTTGGTATCTTACGTTCTGTACGTGTAGACTTTCCGCTTCTTCCGGCGGCCTTTCTGCATTCTGGGCTGTTTCACTGTTTCACTGTTTTCTTTTTGCTCGTACCCTAACTTCATAATTATCGGTATTGTTCAAGCGTTGAAACTGGCCGTTCCGGTGCTTTTATTGGACCACTGCAACGTTCTGCCACGATCGAAGTAGACGTAAATGCAATTCGTATATGTTGCTGCAATATCTGCCGTGTCTACCTGTGTATCAAACCATGCCCCTTTATGTGCGGTTTTGGAAGGTTGCTGTGGGCCTGGGGAAGATCCACATCGAACCAGGTTTGCAATCACGATTGCGATGACCTCGCTACCCTGCCCCAGAAGCAGTATTGCTGGGATCAGAATGAGAATGAGAAACCGCAGTCAAAGACAGCATTGCACTAGGCTGATTTTAACTAAAAGTCAGGAATCAGAGTCAACCCCGGTGGCAATAGTAAGGGAAAACATTTCTGCGTCTTCGCATTAGTTACATATACCATCCAGTCCGATTTTCTCTTTGTTGAGCCTGCCAAGCTTGTATACCCCATTTTCTCGAACAAATCCATCTATCAATTTGACGTGGATTTTGGGCTGCAACCTATCCACTTCCTGCCACATCTGCCAGCATGGCCGGTGCGAGCGTGGGTACAAACCAACGCCTCACCATTGGTGTTATCACGACATGTCTGCTCCTGTCAGTCCTGTCTTTTGGACTGCGCATCTCCGTGCGTCTTCGTTCCGCCGCAAAGCTCTGGTATGACGACTACTGGATGGTGCTCGTTATGGTCCTCTGCTTTGCCATGACAGCATCTGAAATTGCAGGTAAGATATGTGTGTCGAATTTTTTTCTTTTCAAAAAAAAAAAAAAAAAAAAGGCAAATCCCCAAATCGACTCACATCTTCGAGGATTGGCATTTGGGTCAGGCAAACACGAGGACACTCTTTCAGCAGAGAATTTTGTGGGATTTATGAAGGTAGGACTGCACATAAGAATTCTTTGACAAACACCAACTGACGTCTGCCACGAACAGAATCTCTACGTTTACATGATCTTGTGGGCATTTAGTGTGTTTGGGGTCAAAGTCGGCATCCTTCTTTTTTACTGGCGCGTATTCCCCAAAAGAGAATTTCGCAAGGCTGTCGTAGTCGTTGGAGGCTTGTCGGTTGCCATATTGGGCTGCAACTTTTTTGCTTTTACCCTCCAGTGTCTGCCTGTTGCCAAGTTTTGGAACGATACCGTACCTGGCACCTGTATCGACCAAAACGCCTTCTACACTGCATCGGCCGTCATCAATGTCTGCGGTGACATTGCGGTTCTTTTCTTGCCACTCCCTGTTGTGTGGAACCTGCACGCGTCCAGGAACAAGAAGTGGTCTCTGAGCCTTCTGTTTTTGCTCGGCGCATTGTATGTTGGGCCATCGCACATTCACTAACAAACAAATCATTTTGAGAGCTGAACGCAAGCTAACCATCTGGGCAGTGTCTGTGTTGCCAGCATCTTCCGCATTGTGGCCGTCAGAGAAATCGACTACAACGACTTCACCTACAGCAACGTGGCGGGGGGTCTCTGGTCTGCTGTTGAAGTCGAGACTGGCTTCATCTGCGCCAATCTTCCGTCTATCAGGCCACTGATAAACCGCTTGCTCTTTTGCCGTCACAGCGAGAGCACTGGTGGTGGTAGTGGCAGACGCCATGCACGGGGATGCGGAGGTACCGGGGGTACCTCGGGGTACGGCCGGCACATCAGGATCCGTAGCAGCGGGACTGGGGGGACTTCGGGGTGTCGGACGGAAAGGACGACAAGAAACAACAGCCTAGAAGTACTGGCAGAGGGAAGCAGCTCGGAGGGGATCACCTTGGCCAAGGCACGTCGCTCGGGCAGCGCGGCAAGCGATACTGGGTCCAGCAAAAGCAGTCTTACTTCTGACAGCCGAGGGGACCGAAGTCGGCCGGGTAGTGGAGGCATTCATGTAAAGACAGAAGTCGCCATGACGGTGGACGACTGGAAAAGGAGCGATGGCGGCAATCAGCGGAACGTCGCTGTTTTTGCTTCACCCGTGTAAGTCACGCTGGGGCGTACAGCGTGTCCCTCGACTTAAACCGTGGGCCGGCACCAGTTTGTAAGATTCTGTGGCATTTTGTTTTTAGTTTTTCCATCCATTAGCAAAATCATCAATGTAGAAAGTTTCCTTGTGCCTGCCGCCTTGCTCGTACTCCTTCGGCACGTCGTCAGTAGACAGATGGCTTGCTCCCCGGCACTTGTTGCAGATGGCTACACAGCATTTGGCAGGATACATCACTCGCCTAGTGCCGATGCCATGGTTCGTCCTGGCCTCGTGTGCCGTCCACGCCCATATGAATCGACCGAATAGCCAAACAAGCCAGTGGCATTATGCATTGTGGAAACCCCTAACCTCAGAACTGTTTCGTTGCAGTTCCTCGGAAACAACGCAAAATGCCATGGCTGGCCTGTTTGCATCATGTGGTGGCTTCTCGGGGGTCCGGGACATAAGATTACCGGTGCCCTGGCAGACAAGTCATCTGGTGGTGTCCATGGCTTCCACGGCCCAAGTGGTGGCATCGGGAGGCCCAAGCATGTCAATGGCCGGGCCTCATCCAACGGAACATCCAACGGAGTCAGTCCCGCAACCTCTAGTAAGGCCCATTACTACAACATCAACACACCCCATGTACTTTCTTGGAACAAAGACGTGCTGCCGGCCTTCATACCGCGGGGCTCAAGTTTGAGGCTGTCCCCGCTAGACGAGTGGCTGGAGCGTCTGCGCGCCTGTGGCGGCATTCTTGGCCCAGAGGCGGCTATTCAGCAAGCGTGCCACGACAGTCCGACGCTTGATTGCCCCATAGTTTTGGATGGTGAATTGAAGGGCATCAGATGAACAGAGAATGGTA
The DNA here is from genome assembly GCA_002778195.1 of Raffaelea ambrosiae. Classification (NCBI taxonomy): domain Eukaryota; kingdom Fungi; phylum Ascomycota; class Sordariomycetes; order Ophiostomatales; family Ophiostomataceae; genus Raffaelea; species Raffaelea ambrosiae. Next base: position 3,609,889 of record PCDI01000004.1, on the reverse strand, counting down.
TGTCGGGGGTGCTGGAACTGAAAGAGCGAGTATAGCATGTTTCCGCACCTGCTACTCGGGCTAACATGAAGCCATCATAAAATCTCCATTCTCTTTACGCGTCGGGCTGAATAGTTGTTGCAAAATACAAAACCAAGACATGCGCTTTTGAAGACGCAGGTGGAAGTCGTGGGCAAGATCAGGCCAACTTTTCCCTTCTTGTCGTTGTAAGTCTGGAAGTGGAATAAAGCCCATAACCGGAGTTGGCGAATTGGATGTTATGTGTGGGTGGAGAAAGAAACATTTAGTGGGTCTTGGAGTACTTCCAGGCATTCAACACAGGCCCCGGGCAGATGTTGGTAAACCTCACACACTGCATTGATGTATGCTTGGGTGCCTGTGGGCACTCATGTTTGACACGAATGATTGGTTGCGTGCATTATAATAACTTCTATATTTAATAACACTATCCCATGATGCGCTGACCGATGAAAAGCCTTGCTCGCCGAACTGTTAATTATCTTGTATGGTTGTGTTCTCGAACTTCACAATGATTCAACAAAGCCACCCCCCCCTAAACTCCTGCAAACGTCGACTGTACCGTTCTATTTAGACGACTCTGTCAGAGATGGCTTCATGCGCACAACTTTGTCGCAGTTGAGCAGACAGAGAGGGTCAAAGGCCCTCTTGATCTAGAGAAGACATTAGCACACTTTCCACCTTCTCGAAAGGACGCCCAACCAAATATGCACACAAAGACGGGAGCAAAATATTCGCATACCTGGCGCATCAAGTCCACGGCTGGCAGGCCCAGCTCCTTGTCGAGGTAGTCTCGTTTGACCAAGCCGACGCCGTGCTCGCCGGTCACCGTGCCCTCCATCTCGATCGCTCGCTCCACCATGCGGTGCACCAGATCCTCGGCAGCATCCTTCTGCTCCTGGGTGTAGAACAAGAAACCTGCCTGTGTTAGTTTGGGGTTCCGTCAAGAGGAAAGCATGGCGGCCAAAACTGTTTCCGCGTCACTCCGACTCCCGCGGCGGGGTTCCGGGGTTCCGGACGTACAGTGGAAGTTGCCATCGCCGACGTGGCCAATGATGCCGCCACCGATGCCACTCTGCACGATCTCCTTGGCCGTGACGTCGACAATGTCAGCCAGGCGGCTGATGGGCACGGCGACGTCCGTGATCCAGGCCCGCTCGTTGTCGGCCTTGGAGCCGGCCGCGGTGAAGAGGGCCGCCTTGCGCGCCTCCCACAGCTGCTCCGACTCCTCCTCGTTCTTGGCCAGGTCGATGGCCTCGACGCCCTGCTCCCGGGCAATCCCCTGCACGACCTTGATCTGCTCGGCCACGCCCTGGGCCGAAGAGCCGGCGAACTTGAGGAACAGCGTCGGCTTCTCGGGCCACGAGCGGTCGGCGCCGGCGGAGTCGTTGATCCAGCGCATGGCGCGGCCGCCAATGAGCTCGACGGCGGCGACCTGGATGCCGGCGGCGACCAGCTTGATGACGGTGTTGCAGGCGCCGTGGAACGAGTCGAACGTGGCCACGGCGACCTGCTCGTAGGCCGGCTTGCTGGTCAGCTTGACGGTCGCCTCGGTGACGATGCCGAGCGTGCCCTCGTTGCCGATGAAGAGACGGGTCAGGTCGTAGCCGGCGCTGGACTTGCGCGGGCGGCGGCGTGTCTGGACGACGGTGCCGTCGGCCAGCACGACGGTCAGGCCGAGCACCCAGTCGCGCATGGTGCCGTAGTAGAAGGCGTTGGTGCCGGAGCAGCCGGTGCCGACCATGCCGCCAATTGTGGCGCCGGGGCCCGGGTCGGGCGGGAAGAACAGGTGCTGGTCGGCCAGCACCTGGTTCAGGTGCTCGTAGCCCACGCCCGGCTGCACGACGGCGTCAAAGTCGGCCTGGTGCACGGCCAGGATGCGGTTCATGCGCGACAGGTCGATGCTGATACCGCCGCAGACGTTGGCAAAGTGGCCCTCGAGGCTGGTGCCGGCGCCAAAGGCGACGACGGGGACGCGCCGGCGGTGGCAGATCTTCATGACCGCGCTGACCTGCTCGGTCGACGCCGGGTAGACCACAAAGACCGGGTTGTCGTCGTCGGCCTCGGCGTACGACGACCAGGTGCTGGACGTGTGGCGCGCCAGCTCGTCGCGGCGCTCCGTGACGGCAGGGCCGCCCACGACGGCCTCAATCTCGGACCGTGCAGCTCGGAGGTTCGGCAGGGACGTGTCATACTGCGCCTCGACGACCTGGTCGAGCGGCAACGTCGACGCGGTGCTGCCGGCGACGGCGCTCGCAACCTTGTCGGCCACAGAGACAGCAGGCTGCTCCGCCTGCTTGGCCGGCTCGGCGGCCAGCGACGACGACGGCGCCGTCTGTCTCCCAACGTAGAAGACAACCACAGCAAGAGCAGCGGCTCCTAGAATGCACAAGTCAGTCTGCGGTGGCTCATCAGTGGGCCCGGAAGCTGCCAAACTTGGCATCGTCCGAATATGCCGCACTCGGGTGGCTCTCTCCTTCTCTCATCAAACTGCCTACCTAGGAGTCCGTAAACCAGTCCGCCCTGCGTCGGGGGGGCCTTTTCGCTTTTCTCAGTCGAATACAGCCTCCGCGACGAGCACACGAGGTTCAATTCCTGCTGCGTGGCCTTGGACGGCCGGCCCAGCAGAAAGGACGGGAGCCGATGCCGGCCGTGCACCTGGCCGAGTTGTAGCACGGAAGGGAGGCCGCGCCCGGCTCCTCGCAGAGCACGAAACCGGTTCATCTTGCCCGCTGCCAGAGAATGCTTTGCAGAGAACCCCAGACAGGTTCAGTGTTTGGGCACAGTGCAAGCAATGCTTGCTTCCCGGACGCCTTTATATCTTCTATCACGACCAGCCAGACAGAGGCGAGCAAGGATACAACAAGGAGACGCACAAGTCTCCCCGGCTGCTGTCTTGCGGCCAAGACTGGGAGACAGTGGTTTAATCAGGGAGCGTGGTTAGTCAGCCACCCTAACTTCATGACCATTGCGCCCAAATTCACGGCGTATTTCGTCTCGGCAAGGGCCTGGGCCGCCCAGCGGCTGAAAACGCGAATCTAGGCCGGAAACAGACCACTTTCGCTTGCAACTACTTGGTACTAGGTACCGCGAAAAAGCTCACCGACATCTTCGTAACCACAACGGGCATACACGATTGGTTGCAATTTTCTTTGTAATTGTCCTTCCTTGTTTTCCCTTTATCTTTTTTCTTTTCTTTTTCTTCCGGCCCCCTTTTTCACTTCCTGGCCCACCAGCTGGCTGCCCACGCGGCCAGGCTGCTGGTTGGCGATGTCGGCTGCTTTTGCTTTTCCTCGCCCGATGCTGACGGCTCCGGCAACGAATCCTTCCGTTCGCCTGTCTGGTCCTGCCCATACAATCCCAATCTGCGGTATATTTCTTTTTGGAACGCGACAATTGTGGGCACCGCGATCCCGTCCACCGCCGGCGTCAGCTGCGAGGCAAAGATGCCGCAGACACCAGCCTTGCGATCAATCCACTGCGCGCGCTGCTGTTAGTTCGTTTGTGAAAGACCGCCCCCCATCATGTGTGAACTGGCAAACATACCCAGAGAATGTGGTACAGGCCGCTCCACGTGAGCGCGCCGTCCTGCAGACCCGTCTTTGACGCGCCGTCGATCAGCACACCGCCCAGCCCCCAGTCGTATTGGCCAGAAACAATGATGCTGCGACAAATCCAGACGGGCAGGTTCAGGCAGGCATCCAGGGGCACGCGCTGTTCGCGCGTCAGCTGCTTCGTGAACATTTCCGCCGTCGTCGCCCGCGCCAGCAGACGGCCGTCGTCCGCCAGCAGAGAGTAGAGGATCTTGCCGAAATCGTTGATGCTGCAGTGGATGCCCTCTCCGCCCATGCAGGCGTCTTCTCTTTTGGTGTTCGTGCCCTCGTCGTTCGTGTCGTCGTCGTTCGTGTCGTCGCCCGGCTGTGCCTCGGCGCTCGGGTCTGGCCCACTGGATAGTCGACCCGTCCAAGCACTGCGATGCGACATGCCGGCGAGGCGCGCCTCGATGTCAGGGTTGCGGTGTGGGAAAAAGGTCAAGGTGGTCAGACCCAGCGGAGCAGATATGTTCCGAACGAGCCACTGTTCCAGCGACATGCCACTGGCCCGCTCCAGGACCCGGCCCGCCCAGGACAGGGCGCTCCCGTATGTCCAGCCGTCGCCCGGGTCGTGAAGAAGCGGGTAGGCCAGACGTTCCTCGAGCGTGCTGCCGGTTGCGATGGCCTCTTTCCGCCAGACGCGCACGCGCCACAGCGGCTGCCACTTGAGAAAGTCGTAGCCAGCCCCAACGGTCTGGGACAAGAGACGGCGGATCGTAATCGTCGCTGACGGGTCCCGTGGACGTGTCAATGGTTTGCCGTACCAGGTGAAGCCCGTCAGGACGTCCAGCCCGGCCAGCTCGGGCACGTAGGACGCCACATCCTCGTCCAGGCCAAAGAGGCCCCGCTCCACGCCCTGGAGTACGGCAATGGTGGTCACCAGCTTGGATGACGAGGCCAGCCGGACAACCGTGTCCATGCTCATGGGCGGCCGCTTGGACGCGTCGTCGTCCTGCAAGCTCTCGACGCCCAGGGCCCGGCTGTAGACCACATGTCCATCCTTCTGCCTGGCCCAGAGGCCAACGCCAGCTAGTCCTCCTGTTTCTATTGTCGCCTCAATAAACTCGTCAAACGACGCCGCATCGGTAGCCTGTGCTGGTGCCATTGTTGGTAGCGATTTGTCTGGCTCCTTTGATAGGTTTCTAACCGAAGATGGTCCCAAAAATCGTGTCGCAAGGTACGTAGGTTGCCAATCTTGAACCGCTTCGATCTGAAATATCGAACGCAGGTACACAGGTTGCCAAGTCATGGGGAACGGCAAGACATAGCAGGATGCCACGTAGGCCGAGTCTTGGTGGTCTTAGCAATGCCGTCCCTGCTGAACCAGCCGCACATGTCCCGGAACATTGTCATCGAATACCCATCTCTCTTACCAGATCTCTTAATGGCAGTGACGTCCAGGGACCCAATGTGTACGCCTCCTTCTTCTTGTGGGTCTCTTCTTGTCCCTCCATCGTGTGACTCTTGGATGCTCCAAGTCGGCTACATTGTTTTAGGGCCCGTTCGGTCTGGTTCCGTCAATCTAAATGGTCAGTCTTCGAGATTGTGTATGGACAAAAAACAAAACGCTCTCAAGCTTCATTAGCCTGACATCCTGATTCCCCATCTTTGCGCCAAGCAGTGCCAAGTTGCGGAGGGAGATCACTTCTGCCGTGCCGGTTGCTGTTCTTTCCCAAATCGTCAATCACTGCCCTTTGCCGAAAAGCTTGGTTGACAAGACACGGCAAGGTATAAAACGCCTTCGATATGCATGCTAAATTCGGGTATTGTTTGAAACACGCCACTCCTGACACTTTGGATGCTCCTCCTTGTCCTGCCCGTCCAAGATAATTAACCAACGCGAGCTGCTCGCATCCCAACGAATCAGTTCTCAACTGTACACAGTCCGCACAAATGCTAATGCGTCTAACAAAACGTCGTTAGAGACGAAGCCCGTTGCTTCATTTCTTTTTCCTATGTCTCCGCTTTTTTCGTAAATGGAAAAGGTGTCTTCGTTGGAAGAAGGATTTGATGTAGTCGATCGATGAAATCATGATTGTGAAGAAGATGACCGGGGCCGCAATTTTCCAGCTGCGGGACGTCGAAATGTTAACAAAGGGTTGCTAATAATGAAGCAGATCCCAAAATAGACGGGCAAACGAGTGCGGAAGCCGGCTAGTACAAACCGCAATGTCAAAAGCACTTACAAGAATGGAATGCCTCTAGCAAGATCGCCAAAATTGTCGAAATTTTGGCCAAAGTATCCGGTCAGGAAAGTCAATGGCAGGAAGATAAACGTCACTATAGTCAACTGCTTCATGCTTTCGTTCTGATAGGCGGAAATCGTGTTGAAAATAAGCGAGATCATGTTCTCGGCCTGGCCCTTGGTTTGCTCCAGGCTGTCCGTAATCAGAACACAATGGTCGAGAACATCGGCCAAGTAGACATAGGTTATTCTGAAGTAGAGGGGGAACGGTCAGCAAGCGGGCGCGCAACCGGCAAATATGCCAGGAAAAAGGAAAACATAATGCTGCACGAAAGAGAAAACAGCGCGGGAAACTTACGGTGAAATGATGACACCTTTGTCCGGGTTCAACAGGTCCTCCATCTCCACAATCTCCGATTTGTGGTCACGAAGGGTATTGATCAGGTTCATCACAGGGTTGATAAAGCTCAGGACTTTGTTCATCTCGGTGATGGTGATGTAGAGCATCTTGGTGTGGTTCACGCTGGGGCGTGTCAGCACATCCAGTTCCAAATCGGCGATGATATCTCCGTAGCAAGCTGTCACAGGGATGGCCAGATCGATGATCGCGTCCAAGATGGCCTGGGCGACCAAGGAGGCGTCGCAGGACCGCCGCAGACTCGTGTCCGCCATGCTCAGACGCTTGAGGATGGGCTGCTCTACGTCCTCTGCCGAGAGCTCAAAAAACGAGATTACAGTGTTGTCGCTGGTAATGAAGATGGACACCTGCTCGGCGGCCACAGACAAGTTACGCGAGGTGAGCGCCGAGTGGCTCTCCATAAAGTCTGTCCGCGTGTCGTTTGGAGACGAGTGGTATCGCTGTAGAGTACGGAAGCGGTTCATTTGTGCCAACTTCGACAGGACAGCTGCCGGCGCGTCCCTGTCTCCTGCTCCGTCGTTGTTGGGCCCACTTTCCAGTTGTTCCGCTGGCAGGCCTGAAGTGTGAAAGGGCGAATTTACGTCATACTCCCGGCTAGACCGTCGGAGCAGGTTCTTGAGTGCATTTGGGACATCCTTCCACGAGGATCGACTGTCTGTGCTCTTGCCGCTGTCGTCGTCGTCGCTATCATCTGAGTCGGACCCTGTGTAGACTTCGACAAGCTTCTGGAGCGTCAAAACTATAAACGTATGTGTTGGGTACCTGTTGGTATTGATAGTGTTAGAGCTTCCAAACTGTCCATTCTCTTATGGCTCGGGGGGNGTGATTGGGGATCCCATTACCAGTCGGCCTTGGTCCGATTTCGCGTATCCATCAGATCTTCAATGGCTAGGCGATGGAGCGCCTTGTGGTTGCCCAGCATCTGGATCACATCCCAGCTCAGACCATTGACATTGATCCAGCGGCACTTTGTCTTCTGCGACAAGGGTTGGGCAAGAAAGCCGGCCAGGGTCTGGTTGTTGAGGCGCCAGGTGTTCATGTGAGACTGGCTGAAGTCGACAACAGTAATGTCGCTAGGCGCCTTCATCGATGGAAGCGTATCGTGGCCGCCGTCTGGCTTGGTCGTGTCGATGCCCGGCTCCGCGCCGGGACGCCAGCCCGGAGGAAAGTGTTCATAGTCCGAGTAGTCATCAACGTTGCGAAGGGTTCCGACTCGCGTGCCCCGACGTCGAATTCCGGGCGACTGGACGTTGCCCGTGCTGCCACTGGTTTGCGGTCGGGCAGATGGCTGGTTGGTGTCCTGGGGAGCTGGTGACTGGCCAGCTTGCCCGGCAGATGCCGCAGCCGCGCTGGTATCGATGGTTAGATCATACCGCACGTGGGTCGTGGGCGATACAGGCGACGAAATGCCAGATGTTGGCAGCTGCGCGTTGTCAGAGGGTGCCATTGCTGGGCTTGCTGGGTTCTCAGGGGCTGCAGAGGATGGATCGGCTTGCGGCCCAGAGCCTTCAGCAGACATTGTCGTGGACAAGTATTAGATTCTGGTGCTTTTGCTCATACCGCCGTGCCTGGCATGGGGAAGAAGAAATGGCAGGTGCCGGGCTGCCTGGATGCAGGGGAACTGAATAAGGAACGAGAGCCCAATGCAGAAAAGTCGCGCTGAAACGCGACAATAAGAGAGAAACTCCTCGCGCTAGAGGGGTCCGAGACCAGGGCAGGAGCGCCTAGCACAATGACATCGGGCTCAATGCTACGAAACCATTGCTGTCAAAAAAGACACACTCGACGCTGCGCAGGCTCTGTCGCGAAGGGGGCCCTGCTCGAGTCAAAGTGTTATGAAAAAGTTGGATGCAGGCCATTTTGGCATGACGTAGCCCCACCAGACCAACCGTTGCTCTCAGCCGCGAACGAGACGCAAAGCGGAAAGTGCACCACCTGCTAGATCGTTCCTTCCTCCATTTTTTATCAGTGCATACGACGAAAGCATGTGCAATTGCTTGCAGTTCGGTTGCGTGACAATATGTAATAGCATTCGCACTTACTAAGATGGTTGGCATCATCATGGCCAGGCCTCTGTTACGTTTTGACTCAAAATACAGCACGTAAGCAATACAGTTACAGGTAAAAAGTAACAAAAATAAAACAAAAATAAAAGAGCACCTCAATGTCAAAAGCACCCCCAAAAACGAAGAAAAAGAATCGAATCGAAGAGAAGTCGAAGAAAAATCGAAGAGAAATCGAGCTGGGGTCAAAACGTCCCATCCACTTCACAGTTTCATGGGAAAATGGCAAACAACTGAGAGCCGTCGGTGGGACAGTCGCCAGACACCAACTTGCCATCGCCGGGCAGAATACAGGTCTGGTTGTTCTCGCCCACCGGGGCGAAGGCGAAACTGAGTGCGCCGATGAAGGGAATGAGCTGGTCCGCATTGGTTTCGCCACCTACAACTGGTCAGCAAGATGTTCTACTCAGGGGGGGTGGAGCTACAGAACGGAGAACCGTGTCACAATACTCACCACCATCGGCACGGCCGCCGCAAGAAAAGACAGTCACCGTGTCGTTGACTGCCCGGCGGGGATCGAGGCTGATGCAACCGTTGGTGAGGCTGCTTACCATAAGGGCATTCCCGGGCTGGTCGTTATGCTTGCCGGACGTGATGACGTCCCATTTCTCGTTGTCGCTGCCGGAGCAAGTGACCAGGCTGATAGGAATGAGGTTCTCACGGAAGTCACCGGCGGTTGGATCCACGAAGAGACAGTTTCCGTCTGGCGCGCGGATCTCTACACTTGTAAAGGCCCGCGTTGCTGTGTCGTCCCGAGGATTGGCTTCTGCGGCTGCGGAAGGATTCAGAACACCGCCTCGTGAGACGGACGCAGTCGCTGCAATGGTGTCAGATGCCGATACGATCGAGGCCGAAGATGAAGAGAGGGATGCAGAGGAACTAAGGACAGCCACTCCCTGAGCAATGCCGGCCCCCAGTGCTGTCGTCGTTTCCACTACGGCTTGCTCAGTGGCCGCTGCGGTCGCCGTCTCTGTCACCACCACCGTGACCGTCAAATCAGACTCGCAAGGTGTCTCGCCGGGGAAGGGTTCTGATAAGGTCTGACTGCGGAAGGCAGCTGAGATGGTCTGGCTGCGAAAGGGAAGCGAGATCGTTGTGGCTGCCTGTGCCGCCTGGACAGTAGACTGGATTGCCGAGGAAGCTTCGTCTGACCCGCAATCGTCAGAGACCGACGACGACGACGACGACGACGTCTGTGCTGCGGCCGCCGCCTGTGCCACAGTGGCGCCGGTTGACGTTGTCGTTGTCCCCGATGCAGCAGCATTGCTTGTCGTTGTTGTTGCACTCGTCGAAGCTACCGTCGAAGCAGCAGAGCTGCTGGCTGCACTGCCAAACGTGAACGACTGCTTGGTATCCGCGGCATCACAGTCTGCGGCGTCGAGCACGCTGCCATTGGTTGATAAGCAAGTGCCACACGCGTTTTCGGGCTCAAACGTCAGCGGGCCGCCCGTTCCATTGAATGGAAACAGCTGAGAGTTGGTCACGTCGCCGCCTGTTTGCCATTGAGGTTAGCAAAGTTGATAGTAAGGAGAAGAAGACAAAAACCAAAGCGAAAATAGAATAAATGTAAAGAAAAGGCAAAAAAAAATTTGCTTTTTTTCCCCCCCCGAAAAGCAACAAAATACTCACTTCCGTCTGCACGACCTCCACAGGAGAATAGAATGACCTGGTTCCCAGCAGGACGACGCGGGTCAAAATTGAGGCAGGCTTGGGTCAGAGTGCTGACAATAAGCATCGAGTCATTGACGTCAATGTGCTTCCCGGCTGTGATGATGTCCCAACCTTGGCCATCCGTCGAGCCACAGGCGGCGATCTGAACAGGCGTCAGATTCTCGCGGGCGTCGCCAGAAAGCTTGTCGACAAAGAGGCACTGCCCGTCTGCAGTCACCATCTGCACATTCGAAAAAGCACGGGTAGCGGTGCCATCTCGCTGCTGAGCCTCTGCAGTGCCGGCCTCGTCGAGTGCAGTGACTGTCCGTGGCAGATGACGGACCGGGCCTGCAGCAGCCAGCAAGGCACAGCTAAGAATTGAGATGAAGGAGAGACAGGAAACCATCGTCGCGGCAATGTGGTAAGGAAAAGAAGGCACTACAAGCGAATACTCAAAAAAACTGCAAGGTTGAAGGAACGGACACCTGCGCTGCAGGAAACAAAACTCCCAGAGTTTCTGACGAAGAGAAAAGAAACGAAGCGACGAAAAGAAGAGAAAAGAATGAAGACAGCATGAGTCCTGGCGACCTTGTGCGGAATCTAGCCAAGACGGCCCGGGGCAAACAAATGGGGAACGCCTTGAATATATATGATTTCATCTCGTGAATCTTTCCAGGCACTTCACCGGGCGCTTCGGGTGCGAAACAACCTCACCAAGGTTTGTGTATCCCCCATGCTCAGTCTTGGAGCATGCAGCCTGGCTCGTCGGAGCATAGCGGCCTCATAGGCATGTCAAACACCACATATCATTGGCATCGCAGGTATCACCACCCTGGACAGGGGGATAGCGGTCACGACCGCCACAGAATTGGCCAAGCTTGTTTTGCCCAGAGGTTGCCAAAAGCGAGCCGCAACGAGGAACCTGCTTGTTCGGAGCTCACATCTGACATCCATGCCTTTTCCTAAACGGTGTAAGTGGAAACAGCGAGAAACCAGCCTGATAGGCTTCAGATGGGCCAGTTGCTGTTTTATGGGATCCCCTTTTTTTTGGTGGCCCGTGGCCCATGCAGATCCTAAACATGGTGCTGCAGACCGGGGAGAACCGCAGAGCACAAAAGAGACCCTGGGGCTGAAACGCTACAGGTCAGAACAGAGGCTGGCTGTTGGCGGTCGCTGCCTGGGTCATGCAGGTGCTGGGTGGAGCCGTGATGGCTGCCATTGGATGTGGTGATCCAGGAGGCTCAACGCTGAAGGGCGCTAGCTCTCCACTGAGACGATTTGGCCCCCCTTTTTCAGCCCCATCCCAACGACATATCAAGCGTAACCTTGCAACACATCACAGCCCAAGACAGGCATTTTAGGTTATCGACCTCGGGGATTGTCCGTGTTAATGCCTCTGATCTGCAGGTATGCAAATCGTTACTAGCATGGAAAATGCCAGCGTATCTGAATAGTCTGCACTCAATGGCCGAGTCTGCAGGGGGATTTTCTCTAGATGGCCTCAATCGCTGGCCTCAATTGTTGGCCCCATGGGTCGCGACTTGTGGCCTTGGCCGGATTTTGTTTTGTGTAATCCCAGTGTTTCTGCTCTGCTTGAACATTCATCTTTCTTCCCAGCGCCGGGTTGAACAAGCACCCAGCTAGTGCCAACTCAAAACCTTAAACGAAACTGTCTCGACCGAAACAATACCCCATGCGAGGTGTGTTTTTCTAAAGTCCTGCAATCACACTTCCTCCTGTCAGCGAGCGCTTCTTCTGGCTCTCACACTTGCCTTTTGACATAAACAGTTAGCTCATACAAGCATAGATCGTTATTTGGCACCGTGGGAATATTGTTGGTTACACTAGTCATTTCCAATATGCAAGACTGAATGTTTGGTAAAATGTATGTGCAGCGAGACTAAGTAATATGTCCTGACTCCCGCTTTGAACCGAGAATGCTAGAGGGTGAAAGGAACAGAATACGAATAGAAACCGTGACCTTCCCCTGCTACTGTGCCCTCTCTCAGAGTGTTCTTTCGACGCCTCACGCCCTCTAGTCACGAAAAACCCCTACACCTTTCTCTCAATGAACACTTCCAGTCCTTCCTGCACAACAAAGAATGTTGCATGGGCAATCAGCTCACGGTTGGGGTGCACCAGGGCAAATCGGTAATCGCGAAGCAGCCGTGGCAAAACCTTGTTGATTTCAAGTAGCGCCAGGTTGCGTCCAATGCACAGATGGGCACCGCCGCCAAACTTTTACCTGTTAGTATGGGAAGAAAGAAAGAAAGAAAAAAAGAGTAAAGAAACGGGGAAAAAAGTCTTACCTGGACCATGTATCTCTCCATACGCCGTGCGCGCTCTTCGTCTTCGGTCCAGCGCTCCGGGCGGTAGCTGTCGGCGTCGTCGCCAAATGTCGCCTTGTCGCGATGTAGCACCCAGCCATTGACGGCAATAGTGGTGCCGCCTGGGAAGTGGATGCCGGCCAGTTCGGCACCCTCTGGTGGCACATTGCGGGTGATGTTGAGGCCGACAGCCGGCCGTATGCGCATGCTTTCCTTCAGACAGGCCTGGAAGTATGTCAAACTCTGGCCCTGGGCCCAGGTGACATTGCCCGACGGTGGGATGGTGCCGCTGGCCACGGCTTCGTCGAACTCGGCCATCAGCTTGTCGTAAACTCGGCGCTCATGGAGGACGTGCCAGAAAAAGGACTGCATGGTCGAGGCGGTCGAGTCGGAACCGGCAAAGCTGAAGGATGTTAGTAGACAATTATTTTCTTTTCGTCTCCCTCTTGTTCTATCCTGGCTCTCCATCTTGTTTCTTCTTTTTTTTCATGTATACCCTCCTAGACGACTTACATGGCACCATGGGCAATGGCAAAAACATCGCCCTCATGGAACTTCTCTGGGTCCTTCAGATGTCCCTTGATCAAACTGGCCAGCAGATCCTGCCGGCCATCACCACCTCGCCAGCGGCCTTCACTCTCCTTATCGAAGGGCTTACGTCGGCCGAGCTCCTCAAGCGCCATGCGCGTGATCAGTGCATTCTTTGTGTCCAGTGATGGGATCAGCTTGCGCAGGGGATTGCGCCGCAGAAAGTGGTCCAGCTCCGGCATCTGGCCGACGATGCCGTTGTATCTCTGAGAGTCGTCAATGGTGGCAATGGCGTTCTCCACGTCACGGCCTTGTTCGATGAAGCCAAAGCTGCGACTAAAGGCCACCTCGCCGAGCACGTCAAAGGCAAACCAGTGTAGCCAAGCCCCGAGGTCCATCTGTGGTCCGCGAGAATCCTGTGCCTGCCCGCCTGCAATCGCGTCCAGCTTGCTCATGAGCAATTCAATGGTATCGTCAATGAACGGGCTCAGCTGCTGCATGGCCGCCATGCTGTACGGCACATTGGCAACCTTTTTCTTTTGGGCATGGACATGCTCGCGGACCTCGGTGAAGATGTCGGGGTTTTCGGGTGGTGGAAAGACGCCGTAAAATTTGGTCTTGGAGAAGTGCTTGCCGGCAGCCAACACCAGACGAGCCGCTTCCGGCGACGCAATTGAGACTTCATTGGGGGCAATGCGGACAACGGTGCCGTACTTGCGGTGTAGGGCAATATGATGCCAGTGAGTGTTGGTTGAGGCCGTGGACCATACCTTCCACAACCGGGTCATCGAGGCCAGAACGGGGCCAGGATACTGACGCAGAGGCGAGGCATAGCGCTTGTAGAGAAGACGGCTCACGATGAGAAGCGGAAGAATAATAGCCCAATAAGCTGCCAAAATGCCCACCAAGCTGGCAGACACGGCACGCACCGGCGAGATTGTGCCGGGGCTGACCGGTGGGTTTTCTAATCCGTCAGCCATTGCGAGAGACAGTGGGCGTTGTTTGTATGGCGCAAAAAGATGCAAAGAGAGGTTGTGAAAAGGGAAAGACGCCTCAATTGTGACCCTGTCACAAATAGACGTCGATTTTCTTGTTGACAGCCCCTGGAACCTCGATAAGAAGAGGTCGTCTTTCCCAGTCTTGTTGTTTTGTCTGGTATTCCTCTCTTTTTATTTTTTATTTTTTATTTTTTTATTTTTTTTCTTCTCTTGCGAGCACGAATTGACCCAGTATCAACTCTTCATTTCCAAAAGACTAAAGAAGAAGACTCTTCCGAAAACATAAGGGCAGTCCATACCCGGATACCAGATCACTTTAAATAACAACTTACATGGAACCCTCTTATGGTATAGGTTTCGCCGGCCCCTCTTTCTCAGGCACGCAGGGAGGTCAAACTCCATCTCAAGTCCAAGACCGGCTTAATTGAGTGCACGCAGTGCATGAACTGCCTCGTGCGGCTGGTGTATAGGCCAAGAATGGGTGTTTTGGGATAAGGCGGACCAACCAGAGAATTGCCGATGGCCTATTGGTGTCTGTCGTGTTCCCATGCCTCCCCCCTTCTTTGGTCTTCTGGCTCCAGCTCACTTAGGGAAATTGGTCCAACGGTCTAATGAAATACCCACAGATGTGGTGGCTTGTTGGTTGCATGATTAAGCATTATCAAGCCGCCAGTGGCAGAGAAAGTACACATCTGGGACAAGGCCGCACAAGTAGGGGCAAGGTGCTCCCGAGCTGCACGGAACCCAATGCTTTCGGTGACTGGCTCCAGATATGACAATGCTGCAGCTGTTACAGATCCGCTCACGCTGACATCGTCTTGGGTAAGCCGCCTGCGGTGGCACCACTTTTACACAGAACGCATTGCCTAGCAGTGCGTGTTCGTGCTTGGGCATTTGATGCTTCCGTGTACAAGGCCAGGAGGTTGGTAGAAGTGGGTGCAAGGCTCTACCGGCAATGGAATGCGGGGGAAAGAAAGGCAAATGCTTCCCGCATTGTACCCCGGTTTGCACTAAACCCCAGTTTTTTTTTTCGAGCGAGGGAACCCTGTACACGAAAGCTTTCCCACGGCTATCTGCGATTATTCTTGGGAGAATATGTAGCCCGGAATGAGAACGTGCGCTGGAAACTGCAGCCAAACTACCAGATGTGAAGAGCGCAAAGGATGCACAAAACTTGAGCGACAAAGCTCGAGACACCGTCAGTTACCCAGTGTCGACCTTTCCGGGGGTTCACTAGGACCTACGGCTCAGATTCTGCTCAGCAGGACAAAAGTCGGTGCGAAATTCACGGCCACTGTGGGCTTCGGGCACATCGTTCCGACAGCGATCTGTGAGATGGAAGAGTCGTTCTTGGTCGTCTCTGACAAGAACCTCCAACGTTCCCGGAGCGCGGGGAAATGTAATCGCGCAGGCAAGTTCCAGCAGCCAATGGGCTCAGCGGAGAAACCGTTTACACAAGTCCAGCTATACGACACGTGACTGGCACAGCAGACCAATCACAACAGCTCGTGAGCCCACTTGGCGGATGGGCTTGCTGCTCCGATTTTTGGCTGGTTTTTTGCCTCCCAAGTTTCCCCAGATAGAGATCGCTTGCTTAGAAATTGAACTTCTGCGATTCCCAGCATTGGCCAACAGGTACGGGGACAAAATGACTGCGGCTTCCAAAGTTTTTGAACCTGCGTGACCTCCCGTACATTCCTCCCAAATAAAGCATCAGCAGCTGGACCACCTCGTCATTCCACCCTGTCCATTCGCACCGGTTGCTTATTTTTTCCGTCGAACGGCCGCTAGTGCTGGTGAAGCCTCTTTTGCTCATACGGGTACGATCTGTTGCTTCAGCAGAGGTTCTTGCCAAAACAATGGCTACAGCACCGAGAGCTCTGCTTCGCATCCGGCGAGCAGGGCAAGCTATTCCGAATACCACCGCCAGCACACCGATCCTCGATTTTCTCCTGCCTTCGTATCTGCCTCGGGCCGCACCCGGTTCGACAACACAGGTCGGCGGTCGGTGCTATTCAGTCGCTGCCCCCGGAGCGGCGGCACAGACAAAGACTCAAGAATCACAGCCGCGACGAAGGACAGTGCCATTTATTGGCCACTGTGAACAGAGCACTCGTCGATTGTCGTCCAGCCTCGGACCGAATGCTGTTGCCAGTGCGGTTGCCAACAAGCCCCAATCTGTCTGGCAACAATGCCGCTCGTTTTCCACGACACGGAGGAGGGACAGGACGGAAACTGTACTGAACCCCCAGATGGATGACGATGGGAAGGAGATGAGACTGGAAATTACGTCGCGTGCGGCAAAGGTGGGTTTATTTTTTGCTCGGCGGCGTTGAGCGCCCTCCGTTCGTTTGTAGCGCTCCTGGATGCTGACCAACTATTTGCAGCGGCTATCCAAGGTCATGGAAAAGGACGGCAATCCACTCTTGGCGTTGCGTATTCAGGTGGAGAGCGGCGGCTGTCACGGCTTCCAGTATGTGATGAGTCTTGTGACGCTGCCAAGTCAACTGCCTGCACCCAATGCGCCCTCAGCAGATGCTCCCGATGCCGAGTCCGAACCGGCAATAGTACGGGAAGATGACACCATCTTTTCGTATGTGGCCGAGGAGGGCGAGACAGTTGCCGGCGATGGGGACCCTTTAAAGGCACCCAAGATCATTCTCGATACGCCATCTCTCGAGCTACTCAATGGGAGCAAGGTCGACTTCACCATGGAACTGATTGGCTCTCAATTCAAAATTGTTGACAACCCTCTGGCTACGAGTAGCTGCGGTTGTGGGACGAGCTTCGATATTAAAATATAAGGCGTGGGGTGTGGGAACTAGGCAGGGCGCAGATGGGACACGGATGAGACAGTCAACAGCACAAATTTGCGTAAACAAGCATATATACCACTATTGTACGACGCCGGGTTGCAGCATTTACACATGTATCAATACGACACATCACTTCACAGTATTATTACAAGGGACGGGAAGGCAGGCGCACAATCTTGATTGCAATTGCAAAGGGCAAGCACATCACATAGGTAGACGGGGTCACGGTAAAAAAAGGTAGGCATGTAGAAAACAACACCCCTCAAATCGGAGCAAACGAGAAATCTGTATCAAGTTGGTTTGGATATTTTTGATTTGACCCGAGTAAACAAAGCCATTTGGTGCTTTTCCACCCTAGAACGCCATGCACACTACTGCTACTGTCTTCTTAACCTGAAGAGAGTTTTGCTGTCTCATCCTATCGACATGACAAGAAAAAAAAGATTTCTGTTTTAATTTTTTTTCAATGTTTTACTCCCAGCCCCTCAACACCGCCTAGCAGACACGCGTAAGCGTGGCTGCTTTAGTTCATCTGGCGGATCAGAGCGTTGATGTTCTCCTCGCGGTTGCCGAGGTCACCGCCCTCAATGAAGTGCTTGAACTTGCGGGTGTGGAAGCCGCCGTTGGGGTTGGACAGCTTGAAGGGCCACAGGAAGTTGGAGGCCTGCTTGAAGTTGGGGCCAACAGTGAAGATCTCGTGGACCAGGTCCTCAATGCAGACAATGCCGTACTTGCCGAGGGACTCCTCAATGATGGCGTTGTCGGTCAGGGCAATGCGCTGCTTGTTGACCTTGCCGTAGCCACGCTTGTAGATGAGCTCCTTGACGCTCTTCAGGTTAGGGTAGCCGTAGGCGACCCAGGGCTCGACAATCTTGAGCATCTCAGTCGTGGCCTTGGTGACCTTGACGAAGACGCCGTTGTTGATCTGCAGAAGACGCAGCAGCTGCAGAGTCTTGCGCGGCTTGGGGGCAATCTTGTTGATACCCTTGATGCGCACGATGAAGATCAGGTTGTTCTCGGCCGGAATGTGGAACGAGTTGTTCTGCTTGGCCAGGCGGCCCAGACGGATCTTCTCGCGCTCGGCGGTGCGGTACTCCTGAACGTACTTCTCGGCACGCTTGAAGATGACGGCGCGCTTCTCCTTGTTGGCCTATCATTAAAAGAGTGCGTTAGCATCATGCTTGTTCTTGTGGAGGCAGCAAAAGATAGTAGGCACATAGTCTTCTCAAGACTACTCGTTCTTGTGTGGATCGATATCAGACCCGAAAGATGGTTAATTTTGCAACAGCATCGACATGTTGTCTAGTTGGCAAATGTTTGTTATACATCACTCGACCCCCCTTGTCCCCTCCAACTGCGCATTTGCTCTTTGCTTCTTGAAACTCTCTCGGAAGAGAAAATCCAAGAGGCAGAAACAACCACTCGGCCGGGGAACAGAAAGAAAGAAACTGAAAAGCCGGAACGGCAGCAAATATTAGGTAGAACCAACCTTCTTCTTCTTCTGGATCTCGGCGAGGCGCTCGGCGCGAGCCTTCTCCTGGCTCTTGCGCTTCTTCAGGAGCGTCTCGGGGACCAGGATGTCCTCACGGGTCGGCACGGTACTGTTTGCATCAGATTAGTACGTAGTCCAGCATACCGAAGTATGGCACATATAGGAGAGCGCCGGGTGGAGAATTGCTGCTCAAGCGCGACATTCTCGCGGTGGCTGACTCAATGTGGATTTAATCGGTGAGATTGCTTCTGCGCAGAGCAGGGAAACGTCGGGCTGACAAAGAAGAAGTTTCTCGGGGGTCCCGACACCCATTTCTGCGAGCCCAGCGACACTCAAAGCCGACAACACCTCAGTCGATAACGATCAACCGAGAAACGATGCTCACTCAGTATCACTGGCGCAACACACATTTCTGCATGTCTTGCCAATGGACGTGGCACTGATTTTAGAGAAGAAGGTTCTGCATTGAAGAAGATGTCCTTCGGTTCTCAACACCCAGCACAGCATCTCCTTCCAACATTCGGCGGCCAGAGACTTGGTTTAACCCGGTCTAGCTCGGCAAAGTGGAGAGAGAGGCGCCGGACAGGTCAACTGAATCCTTCGAATCGATGTCCATCCTGATCGAGGCGGCCAAAGAAAGGCGAAGAGATCCAGTGAAGAGGACCACGGATAATCTGCGAAGAAACAGGTTTGGGGGTAGTAGTGTTTTTACGAACTCGTGCCGAAGCACGCGAGCGCAAACTACTCAGGAAATTGCAAGGGAGGGATATCCATACGTAGTAGGAGCCATTGCGAATGATTTGTGTCCCTGTTGGTCGATGTTGCGACTTGGAGGAAACGATGGTCGATGTCGTGGTCGGGTTGATCGTGAAAAGAAGAGATCTTTTTTTTTCTCGAGCGACTAGAGAGATAACTTAGGAGAAAAAATTGCGTTAGCCCTAGAAAATTGACTCCACTTCTTGTCTAGGGCACACCAACCCTTTGGTGTTTTTGCACCTATGGGCATTTCTGCCACATAACACCGCTCAATTTCCAGACCAGCGAAACCCCACCAAAAATTAGCACACCAATTATTCGAAGTTTTTCTCTCGAGTGCCATTTTGTTGCTTCACTTCTCCCTCCAGCACAATCCAATCCACCCAACGATAACACACATCCCTCATCCACCATGCCTCCGAAGAGAACCGTCAAGCCCGCCCAGGAGAACATCTCCTTGGGCCCCCAGGTCCGCGAGGGTGAGTTTTAGACATTATGCTGGCTTTCAATGCTGGCCGACGATGCGATCGAATTCTGGAGAGAAAACAAAAGGCTGACAAGACGTGGTTGACAGGCGAGCTCGTTTTCGGCGTTGCGCGCATCTTCGCTTCCTTCAACGATACCTTCGTGCACGTCACCGATCTGAGGTAAAGAGAACCGCCCGAGATGGAGAGAAAAAAAAGACATCAAACCCAAAGAGTTTGAAATGTGATGGCAAATGATCAAGAAGGCTAACATTCTGGGTGATTCCAGTGGCCGCGAAACCATTTGCCGTGTGACTGGTGGTATGAAGGTCAAGGCCGACCGTGATGAGTCCTCCCCGTACGCTGCCATGCTGGCTGCCCAGGACGTCGCTGCTCGCTGCAAGGAGCTGGGCATCACTGCCCTGCACATCAAGATCCGTGCCACTGGTGGTAGGTTCTCCTTCTTTCCGAGCTTTGTTGACTTCAAGCTAGCGCAATATGCTAACATTCATCCTACAGGTAACGGTACCAAGACCCCTGGTCCCGGTGCCCAGTCCGCTCTCCGTGCCCTGGCCCGTTCCGGCATGAAGATTGGCCGCATTGAGGACGTCACCCCCACCCCGTCCGACTCGACCCGCCGGAAGGGTGGTCGCCGTGGTCGTCGTCTGTAAATGTTCCAGCGACTTCTTTTGTCTATTCCTGGGGCGTCGTGGCGTGTATTTCCCGCCTGTGTTTCTCTGGTATTCAGGGCATGGACATGAGGCCATTGCTCGGGTTTAGGATTAGGGTATGAGAACAAAAGCAAACAACAAAAAAGAGAAATGGAATTGAATGCATTTTGGGTTGTCTATTGTGGTGCTGACACTTCCGAGGGGAACGGCCAATATGCGCCTGGTCTCCATAAAATCTATACGTCGTCACATGTTGCTTCTGGCACAACCACAGAAAAGTAGGCAAGGGATTGGTAAACGGAGAGAGGGGAAAAGGGGTGTCGTGTGTCCATACGCGTGTGGGCATCATCAAATAAAAAGCCGAAAATAAATTTATCAATAGCTCGTAATTGTGGCCAATATTTGCTCTGATGATGGAAGATATGCGCATATTACATCCCGGTGCTTCCCTTTACTGGTATCGTGGTTTGAGAGACCAGATCGCCCGCATGCTCGAGCCGACCTTTTCCATCTTCGCGACCTTATCCAGTGCTTCTTTGAAGTCGCCTGCCTGTTGTTTGCCAGTGCAGTACTGGTTAAAATGGTCTACCAAGAGCTTAGAAGGCACTTGGCCCCCATGCCGTCGTATGAAGTTGGGTATCATTCTCTCAAAATCTTTCACAGATATAACAGCAGTCCTGTCTGGAGTTGCAGAGCGCGAACGTCCCGGGCTGCTGCTGCTTCCACGTAGGCCTTGTCGGTCAGCAATACCTGCCAGGATACCAGCCGAGCTCGGTCCTCCGCGGCCACGGCGAATATTGCGCGGCCGGCCGGCTTCTCCGACCTCACCAGTCCAGGTCACCGTGCCAATAGGTACTTGCCGGGCTTCTTCTCCGGCTTGCCGCAAATGGGCAGCCGCAACAGAGGCAACTCTGGTCGCCTCCTGTTCGAGAATCCGTCTGTCGGCCTGGACTTTTTGGCCACTGCCGCCATTCATAATTTGGTCATGCTCCAGGGCGCTGTGGATGGCAGATTGTGAAAAGATGCCGCGCATCAAACGGTCTTCTTCGCCACCCGGCCCATCTCCATCTTGTTGGTCGCCTTGTTGGTAATCTTCCATACCTGCTACGCCAGCAATGTTGCGCAGCTCGCCTTCGTCGTCATTTGTTCTTTCGGTCTCTTTGCCTTTGCCGTTATTTTTCTTCGACTCAGACTCGCCCATAGTAACAATGGGAACCGCGTCCGGACCAGGAGTGATCACCTGCCTCTTTGCTGAGGGAGGCAACTTTACTTCGCTGCCCTGGAAGAGCTCACTTGTCTCAGTGACTCCATCTTCATATGTACCTAGGGTGAACAGGTCGTGGAGATCGTGGAGACCAAACGACGTCCTTTGTTTCGGGTCCTTCAAAACCTTGTTTGTGAGGAACTGCTTAAAGATCTGTCGGTGGTAGATCTTCTCCTCGATGGTGCCCGCCGTCATTAGTCGGTAGATTGTGACCTCTCTCTTTTGTCCCAGTCGCCAGGCTCTTTCGCGTGCCTGTACATCTGTCGACGGGTTCCAGTCTGGGTCAAAGATGATCACCCTGTTGGCTCCTGTGAGGTTCACGCCCAAACCTCCAACCTTTGTCGTCAACAGGAAGACATTATATTGCGGGTCATTGTTGAACCGGTCAACAAGAGTTTGTCGCTCTTTGATGGCCGTCTTGCCATCCATGCGCAGGTATCTCATATCTCCCTGGCGCTGTACAAAGACCTCGAGAATGTCAAGCATTTGAGTGCCTTGGCAGAAGAGCAGGGTCTTGTGACCAAATCTCTTCCACATGCTCAGCAAGGCCTTGACCACTTGCATTTTTCCCGACTTGTTGGGGCTACCCCAGTAATATCCATCTTTCTTCTTCAGCTGCGGCTCAACCAGGTCTGGGTGGTTGCAAATTTTTCTGAGAATGTCGATACCATACAGAGATTGGCGCACCCTTCTGAGAATCGCGTTCATTTCGTCAGACTTGAGGAACAACTCGTAAGCTTGCCGTTGAGGTTCCGTCAGTTTGCAAAAGAGCACCTGCTCACTCTTCTTCGGCAAATCGGTAGCCACATCTGCTTTCAAACGTTGCAGCAAATACGGGCTGATAGCATCCTTGAGTGTCTCGGCACATTTCTGCGCGGTCATGATCTGAAGGTTGGTTGCATTCGCGTAGCCTCCAAGCCGGATCGGAATTTCGAACTGATTGCGGAAGTTGATCAAAGTGCCCAGCCGCATTGGGTAGATGAAGTCGAACAGTGACCATAGTTCAGTAAGGTTGTTCTGCATAGGGGTTCCCGATAGGATAATGCGGTTGGCCGTCCGCAATTCTTTGCAGTAGACAGTGATGGCAGTGTTTGGATTGCGGATTTTGTGACCCTCGTCAAGGACGGCATAGGCCCAGTTGACGGGAATGAGTATATCGCCGTATGTCTGCAAGCCGGCATAAGTTGTGACAAGGACGTGCCCCTGTTGGACAACCCGGTCGACGATTCTCTTTGCAGACGGGTTTGATTTTCGTTTTTCCTGGTGCCTGTCCCACGAAAGCTCCTCATCTTCGATGCGATCTTCTCTGTGGAGATTCAGCATTCCGCTGCCAGAGGAGTGCAGAATGGAAACCCTCAACGGCGGCCACCAGCGATGGAACTCGTTCACCCATTGTCGAAGCACCGTGGCAGGTGCAACGACTATGACGGGCTTATCCAGACGCTTGTTGTAGTGCAGAGCGGCAACAAAAGAGATGAGCTGGACTGCATTCACGATACGTTAGCAAATTAGGCGAGCAATGCACGATAAGCAGAGATTTGTCCAAATTCAAAACGTACCCGTCTTGCCCAAGCCCATCTCGTCGCCGATGATCCCGCCGACTTTCATGTCATAGAGTTCCGCCAGCCAACGGACAGCCGTTTTCTGGTATCCAAACAAGGAAGGATAGATATCGCCTGGCAACCTGAGCCCATTTTCGAAAACGTGGTCGGGCTCGTCTGGCGATGGTTTGAACCATTCTTCCTCTTTCCTCTCTGCCCCGGTCTCGGGTGGGAGGCCATCTCGCTCCCTGCGACGGCGTCGAGCACTGCTTCTTCGTGTAACCCAGTCTTCCAGCCGCACTTTATACACCTCTTCGCTTCCATCGTCGACTCCACTCAAATTGACTTTTGCAGAAGCTTCGTCGTCCCCTGTTTCGACTATGGTTGCCCGCGAAGTTCTCTTTCGAGAGGCAGGTCGTGTCCGAGCAGTCAAAATCGCGTCGTCCTCCGATTCGCCTTCGGAGGCCGCACTTTCCGCAGACGGTTCTGTCGGACGCCATTCATCGTCATCGTCTCCTGGATGGATGGCTGTCGATGTTGTTTGTGTCCTCCTCTTCTTCCGCGGTCTTAACGAGAACTCGGACTCGACAGCCGAGGAGGCAACCTGGTCCGCTTGGTATCCGTCCGAAAATCCCGGCAAGCGTAAATTTTGGTGCGACCGAGGTTCGTCTCGGGACTCTTTGGCCAGACCCTCGGCAACAGCTTCGTCCTCCGCTTCCAAAATTACATCGGCAAGGTTGCCCTCGACTCCTTCTGGTCTTGGACCGCCAATCTTCGCAAAAGGTGTGATTTTTCCAGTGCGGATCAGGAACTCGCGGTGTGTCTCATTGGGTAGTCTCGCATTTGCTGACTTGGACGCATCCTCAGCAGCGTCTGCCGAACCAGAGCCTCCGTCCACCTGATGTCTCTGGGCAATGCGAGCGCGAAAATCGGCGAGGTCTTTGTCGGCCGTTTCAATCTCGACAGTGATACGGGCAATCTCCTTCTCTAGGCGCAGCCGCAATGCGGGGTTACCAAAAGATACTGCTCTTAGTCTCTGTTCGTGTGTCCGTTTTTGTTCCTCGAGTTTCGCTTTCGTGCCGTCCAGCTTCTCCATGCGCTTCTCGTCTCGTTTGTCTTCAGCCTCAATCAGAGCCAACTCTGCCTGGTGGGTGATGTCGCGCTCGAGATCATCTTGGTCGCGGATGTTCTCAGTCAGTGCCTTGATGGCCGACTCCTCGTCCAGCATGGTGCTGTCATCGTGGCCATCGCGGTCTTCGTAGGCTTCGTTGCTGCTACCCGAAACAGCGGGTTCGGCCAAAGAGTTCGGTTGCGCCATTGCTGTGTGTCCTGTTTGTTTCAAAGGTGGTAGGGCTGCTGGCTCCTGCCGCTGACCCTGCGATCATACCATTTCTGCGTGTCACCAGCTTTGCAAGGGTCCAAAATCGCTTGATGTCTTCAAGCGAAATTTTAATCGGGCTTCTCACCTAATTAGTTGCCTACGGGTGGCGGGGTCTCGATCTCAAGGCAGTCGCGACGCTTCCACGCTGGCACGTGATCCGCTAGTTATCATCATCCTCGGCACGTGAGCGTCCTCATCTGTCACATAAAGCTCCGATATCGTGGCGCCTGCGAATTGCTGGAGAAGCTTCTTGGATTTTTGCAGGCGTGGAAGCTGCAATTAGATCGGTGGCGATGTCTCGCATATTCTGTTTCAGCAGCCAGAAACCTCTATTTATTCCCTACATCTGTCTGCCACGAAGTCCGTCTCCAGCCCAGCGGCGTTGGTCTTCTTCGACAGCCAAAGGCAAGATGTCATTCTCAGACCCTGAGACTAGGCCAGACTGGCTTCAGACTCTCCTCAGAAGCAAGGGAACTGGTCCAAAGATCTATAAGTGGACAGTGAATGACATTGAGCGACAGGGCAACGGGGCACTGACTACAGCCACATCTGACAACTCCACAAGTCCGGATGACGATGCACGTCGCCGCATTTACATTCTCGGTCTGGGGAATTTGGGTCGACTCTTTGCCGTAGGTCTGTCAAAACTGCCTAATTCGCCACCTGTTACACTGGTTGTTCACAAGAGGAGCCTGCTGGAACACTGGCAGGACAAGCCGGGCGTGACATTGCACCGCCAGGATTTTCTACAGCATCGATCTGCTTCAGAAGATGACACATTTACTGGGTTCGATGTGGAATTGTGGTCTGAAGAACCACCTCCACAGCCTTGTCCAGCTCTCGAAATTGGTTTCCCGAGTGCTTCGCCTACTGGTAAATTGCCATCCAGTAATGCTCGTATTTTCAACCTTATTATTGCCACCAAGACACAAGATGCCATGCGGCAAGCAGACTGGGTGCGACGATATCTCGGTCCTGAGTCAACCGTGGTCTTTGTCCAAAACGGCATGAACAAGCTCTGGCCTCCATACGGTCCGCTCTACGACAAGGCAAGATACCCGGAAGTTCACGAGCACAGTGTGGATGTGGCAACACGGCATCCACATTGGATGGCAGCAGTCGTCACCCACGGCGTTACTTCTGTTGGTCCATTTGAAAGCATTCATGCATCTCCTGCCGGTGTTGTCCTTGGGACTGTGAGCGGCGGCAGCCCCAACAATGGCCAGCATCCGACAGACTCGTTCCTTGTCAACCAACTGCTTGCCTCGCCGCTTTTGAATACTCGATACTCTCCTAGGCCGGAGTTGTTGATAGTGCAGTTCGAGAAACTTGTAGTCAACTCCATTATCAATTCGTTGACGGCAGTCTTGCGATGCAGGAATGGCGAGCTGTTCATAACGCTGGACGAACACGGCAGCACTGAAAACCAGCAAGAGATTGTGTCTCGCGTCATTGATCGACTACTTGAGGAATCCAGCAACGTGCTGAAGACATTAGTACAGTACGACAGCAGCAGTCGGGAAATTTTGCAGCAACCTTCGTATGATGAAGCAGCTACAGACAAGGGTAGCGACTACGAGACACGTCTCCAACGACTGAGCTTCCCTGGATTGCGCTCCATGCTTTACCGTGTTGCAGCAATAGTTGCAGAAAACAGGAGTTCCATGCTGCAGGATGTCGAGGCTAGGAAGCCAACTGAGGTCCGAGAATTCAATGGCTGGTTTGTGGAGACGGCAGCCTACCTTAAGAACTTGGACACGGATGCAACGCAAAATCTTGATGTCACAGCGCACAAGACATTGCTTGAGCTTGTGGAATCGCAGAAGATTCTGGATAGGGAGGGTCTCAGTGCTTACTTCCCCCAAGTTAGGCATATTTACTCATAATGAGGAACATATAATATAGCCCTACGAATACTCCCTTAAGACGGAATCTCCCAGCTATTGTGCATGGCTGGGCGGCATCCATCGTCAGTGGGTCGACTGTTTGGAACCCTCCCTACCAGACGGTTGCAACTTCGAACAGGAACTGGATGCTTTGGTTTCCTTCTCTTTCCTGTTTGAAACATCCGGGTAATAATCAAACAAATAAACCTCAGAAACTCCAGAGTGGTGGGAAACCCGAATTATCGTTGAGAACTGGTGGGAGGCATCACACCTTCCCAGCCACCCACCCTGCATCTCCACTGCCGTCATGTTCTCCTCGTTTGTAACAAACATAAGCGGTGAGTACATCTCTCGCAGCGGCGAGGTCGCCCTAATTGTCCTAGTCTGAATCCCATTTGTCTTCGTGGCTTCTCGGTATCCAGACAATCAATGTGCGAGCAAAAGGGGTGCTCGGATCAAGACTAGACTGTTGTGGTGTGTTGCGGAAGCGCGCCGGTTTCGTAATGGTCCCGTAGTCTGTGTGATGGGTGTGTGTACGAGAAGTGTGCGTTGTCTCTGCCCTATGAATTGTTACCGGCTGGATCGGGTGTGCGCAAACTTCCCTCTGGTTCTTGACAAATGCATCGCGACGTGGCTAGTCTAGTGACGTAGCAGGGCATGTGTGCGTATGTTTGTGTGTGTCTGTGTGTGTGTGTGTCGGGAGTGTGGACAGCGTATCCATTTCCAACCATTGCCATCCAGCCCTCCCACCCCCTACCTGGTCGTCCTCGCTGCCCTTTCTCGCCCCAGGGTTGTATCTTACAGCACGGCATAATGACATATACAAGCCAGATAAGACAGTACAGCCAGAGTGTGGGAGAACCACTCAAAGCTCACCACGTTGATATAGGTCTTCGTGTAAATAATAGCACAACGTTGTATCATGTAGTTGTCTCTGCAGGGCGGTGGTCGGTGGATGGAGACCCGAGGCACCCATACACACCCCCTTGTGCCCGCTTTTGGAACGACGGTGTAGACAACCCGGACAGCTGCCTGTCTTGAGACAATAAAGTCTCTATTCGACAATAATACGAGGGCTGGGTAGGGGAAGGGGGGAGGGGGGGGCGCGGGTTGAGCTTGGGTGGGATGAGTCTTGCTTGGTTATAAAATTTCCGGTACAGGGCGAAGACAACCAGTAAACGCTGCAGCACACGATATTCAGGAGGCTACCTGGTTCTTCGCGCAGAAAACCGACCACGGTTCACCAAAAAGGTCCTTTGCACTGGTTTACACCGGTTTGCACTGGTTATGGATCGGCCAGTAGTCCCGAATGAGCCTTAATGCAAACCGGAATCTTGTTATGCAAGGCCAACTTTGACCTGGTTTTGACACTCTGCCCCCTGCCACATACGGAGTTGTTTGTACAAAAGTGGAAAGCACCAGAAAAGACCTGGTTGTGTGGGCTCGGGAAAAAAAAAGTAGCTATTGAAAACGAAAAGAGACGGAATATTTTCTCGTGATTGTGGAAAGCGCCAACGGTTTTTTTTTTTTTTTTTCTGTCGGTTAGGTCACTAACTAGAGCCCCTAATGCCGGGCATTAAGAAAACAGGGGTTGCTTGATAATATATTACAGGGTTTCCTCTGCTAATATCAGAGTTCCTAGCCAGCAGACAATAAATCAGAAAGAACAGACGGCGGTTCAAAGGCCCTAGCCGAATGGAGCGGCCATTGCCTTTTGTGCCCGTATGTGCATAATGGTGGATAGGGTAACAGGGACTTTTTTTTCTGCTTTCTTATATTGCACATACCCTATGCGGTTTTTGTATATCTAGTCAATATATAGTAGTGCTCTTGTCGGACGCGTAACCAGCCATTCACAGGGCGCGTGCTGCTCGTAAACTGTACGGCGGAAAGAATGACACCTCTTTGTGTTTGTGTTGAGTTGGATATCAGCCGCAGGGGAACCCGGTGGTAAAAATAATTAAGTAAAATTTTGGGTAGTTGGAAAAATCAAACAAGTCACAGTTTGACAAATTACGTTCCGTCTCTTTACACTCGAGAGCAGAAGAATGAATTGTCTCGGAACAAACCCAACTCGCACAGAAACGGCTGCGCCACTTCCCAGCCCCAACTGATTATTATTTCACCAACGCGAATGAACGTTTGAAGCAGGCGGACAAAGAAAAGCAAAGGGGATGTAAAGAATCACAAAGGAGAATCGAGCAAGAAGCAGGGACGAGGGTGAAGCTAAATCAAAGCTATGATGATAGAGATGTGGTAAGACTAAAATGAATCATTGCAGGATATTGGAGTAAAAAAGGAAAACATAAAGCATGACAACATGAATTCAGAAACAGGACAAAGGAAATGGATTGAGAGGGCAATAAAGAAAGAGAAATAAAACAGACATATAAAACAGAAGGAGAGAAAGAAAGAGAGGCACAGTGGGAGGCTGAAGAAAGCAAGAAAACAAGAAAGCAAGTAAGCTAAAACGAATTATAACAGAAAGATCCGGAATAACGAGACCAGTCTTGAGACTCCAGGGTATCGTAATAGATTATTCTGCCTGGCCGGAATCCAAGCATGGCACTTCACTGCCTAATGTTTAATTCGGAAAACCTGTCCGGTATTTATATGACTCTTTCGCGGTGATGTCGTGGGCATCTCTTCTAGATGTCGTGATTTTGGTAGCTTGCGCTTCCATTGATTGCTCGGGGGAGCGGTGGGGGATTATGTTCGTTTGGTCGAACTGGAGCCAACAGTGTCTCCCAGTAATTTCAGAGCTGCTGAGAGTACATGGAACTTGCGACTACCGGGGATTGCTGGTGGTGGAGCTGTTGCTGCTGTTGTTGGTGCTCCTGTGGCTGTGGCAGCTGCTGGTGCTGCTGGTGCTGTTGGTGCTGTTGGTGCTGCTGGTGCTGCTGGTGCTGCTGCTGGTGCTGCTGCTGGTGCTGCTGCAGTTGGTGCGGGTGCTGGAGAACCCGGTGTTGAGGGAACTGCGTGGCATACATTGTGGTGGTGTCCCCAGACTCAGGAGCCGAAACTCCTGAGGGGGACATTGATTGCTATAAGTTCTCGCCGAACAACTGGGCCACCCGCTCCCGGCAAGCCGCAGGCGTGAATCCGGTTCCGACCTTATTGGCCACTATTCGCCATTTTTCGTTCTCGTAGTCTTGGAGAGCGGTTCGCAGCTTTTGGTCCTGTGTATTTGTTCTGTTAGCAAATTTTGGACATGGTAGTAGTACTAGAGGAGGCAAAAGGTGCTGCAAAACTCTCGAGGGGTACAATAGCTGGACGCCGAGAGGAAAACAAGCACGAGAAGACGCGGCTCCAAAAATCAAAGATAAAAAAAGGGGGGGGGTACGAACCGTCTCATCCGTCCATTGTGTTGTCTTTGCCTTGAGCTTGGTACAGTACCGAACCTGGAGGGTGCCGCTCGACCGCCCTGGGAAAAAGTCTGCAATCTGCTTCCACGTCAGGCTCTTGTTTTCCTTCAGGTCGATAAGCAGCTGGTCGTCTTCCGGCGTAAACTTCAGTTTGGGTCCGCGTGGTCGTGGTGCAGGGGGTGGCATGCCTGCCTGCCCTACTACACTCGGTGCGCCGCCGCCGCTGCCGCCGCCGCCGCTACCGCCACCACCCTCGCCGTCACGCCGCATCATCTTGGCTGGAGGACCGGTGTCGGGAAGACGGTGATGGTGGTGCGTTGGTGGTTGCGGCTGTGGCAGTTGCTGTTGTGCTGAAGATGCGGCGTGGGCGTACGCTGCCCCCAGAGACGTCTGCTGCATTGACTCAATGTCGGACTGCTCCAGCTCGGACAGGCCCGGCACGCCGAGGTCGAGGTCATCGGGGCGCGGCCGTTTCAGACCTTGCGGGCCTCCCGGGCCGGCCATGGACGGGTAAAGAGGAGCAACGACTGTATGTGGCGACGGGCCTGGTGCGCCGTAATGAGGCTGCCCCGGGTGGTGGCCCATATGGCGCGCACCGGGATGGTGTGTGCCCATCTGGGTCGGGTCCATTAGCACCTGGTGAGGGTGGTGGGCGGCTGGGTGGTGGTGAGACATGGCGTGCTGCGGCGTATGATGGGGGTGATGCGGCTCGGGCGGTTCATGGAGAGCGGTCGTGGCCTGGTGATGGAGCGATGCGCGGTGGTGATGTGTAGTGTCGTAGGCTTGTGACTGTTGACTCTGCTCGCCAGGGTGCGAGTCCTGGGGAGAGAAATCAACATTGTAGTCCGACCCTACTCTGTAATTGCCCGCCAGCGTGTCTCCGATGCATGGGTTCCGCCAGAGCGAAAGGCCCTGGCTGGCCACTGGACTCTGGATGGAGAGAATTTGATAGACTGGGGCCCCGAGGGGCTTTGTCGTGGGAGGTGGGGGGGGATCCTAGTTCGCGGAAGCTTGTTGAGCTTCGCGGTCGTCACCAGTTGCAGTTGCTGTAGCCGAGTCTGAAGAGAGCGAGGCCTCGTGCATGTGTAGCGATCCTGACAGGGCCGGCTGGCAAGCGTTTGGTTTGTTGCTGTTCCTCCGGAAAGAAGCCGCATGCGCTCGGAGCAAGTTGTGTCTGCAGGAATTGGGTTGACGGGCTGACGGATGCCGTGGAGACCACCCTACCAAGTTGGCCAGCGAGGATCAGAAAGGCTGGCCGCTCTGAGCTGCTCGTGTGTGCAAGAGTAGAAAGGGCGGCGCAAAGGTGGATGGTGACGGTCGCAAACGACTTTGGTCTTGAATAACGGAGATTGTTCTGCTTGTAAGACGCTGGAAGGGGGAGAAGAACACAAGAAAACTGGAGGGGCAGACGAGGTCGTATCAGGGTTTCCAAGTGCAAAATTCTCCTCTTCAGAGCCTCTTTCGGCGCAACTGGTGCCTGGCGTGCCCCTGAGTGGTCCCAACAATGCAGCCTTTTCACTGTAAGTCCCGGGCCGGTTGTGTCTCGTTTCCCTTGTGTATCAAGATCCAAGATGTCTGAAAAAACTAGAAGCTGATATGAGGTGCCGTGGATGTGGATAGCATTATGTCGTCCGATCTTTGATATGTCTTACTCTGTAGGAGAGACCGACAGCGCACAAGAGAGGATAACGAGGTAGACACGGCTAGCACATTGCTAGAACCAGAACCAGTGAAAGAAAAATAATAGAGAGGAAGGAATATCTTCTGCGCGTGGGTGCGTAGTGTAAACAGGGTGGTACGTAGACGGACAGGGCAGATATGCGGCGGCTCGTGTGTCGTTTGGAGTAAAGCGTCGCGGTGTTGTAGATTTGGGACCGACTTGATTTGTATGATACTTGTATGGTACTCGTAGCATGGGAAGACAAAACGCGGTGGGCAGGACAGTCGCGTAAAGGGCCAGGTTATAGGTCTTCTCTCTTTGCCCAAGAGTTAAAGCATTTAAAGTGAATCGTCCAGGGCGAGACAAGTAGTGTTCCTGGATCGGCTCCGTAGAGGAGGGGGGGTATGGTTTTGTCAATTACCTTGCCCAGCGACGATGGGGCAGCATAATTTGGCGATCTTATGCCATGGACACTGTTCCGGACATAGAAAGGGCGACCCCGGCCTCTCGATGTGCAGGGGGGGAGGGTTAGAGAAGAGGGGGGTTTACAAAAAATAGAACAGATAGCGACGACCGAGGAAGAAGCCAAATCAAAGCAGTTTTCTTCCCTGTCTTCTTTTTTTTTCTAAAAAAAAGAAAACCTGACCCAAATCATTGGCACACGTCGACTCTGGCCGTCCCCCAAGGCAGCAGATGCAGAGACGCAGGAGTAAGCCGGGTGTTCCTTTACTTGTCGTGCAGCTGTCAAGTGGGCCAAGGAGGCAGAGATCTCGAAAACGCATAGAAGAATACAAAACACGCACAGCAGGAAGGACAAGCACAACATGAAACACATCTTACCATGCAGTTGGGGATGAAGCAGACAGCTGACAGCAGCGGGTGGGCTGCCATCACTGGAAGGCAGCAGCGGTGACAATGACATCAGCAGCACCACACCACCAGCCCTCTTCTTCTTCTTCTCTTTTTTCTCTTGGTTTCCCTGGCTGTCCCGTAGCCGGACTGCTGGGAGGAGGGTCCATAGGTGGCGGCGGGTGGGGTGGACAAAGACCAGCCCGCCAGCCGGCGCACCAAGTGGACAGGAAAGTCGTGAAGCCCAAAAAGGACAGCAGACCCGTGCAGGCATTGCTCGCACGGCACTTCGGGGAACTAGGAAGGTCGTTTGCTCACTTCTGGTCAACAGGATTAGTGGAGACGACAAAAATAAAGAACTACAAAGTACAACAGAGAAAAGGGCAGAGAAAGTCGGGCAGGGGGGGTGGGACTGAGCCAGACGCTGTACTCATGCCTAGCAAGTGCAAATGGCTGGCCGGGATGAGGTGTGAGGGAGGTGTGGTTCGTTTCCGTTTATACTTCGTACACGTATTTTTTTTTCCATTCTCTGGCCCTCTGTTGGTCGGCGGCCTGCTTGGGGGGAGGGCCTTAATGCGACCCAGGGTAGCAGCGGCAGACTCAAAGTAGACAAGCCCGAGGACAGAAATATGCATCATATTGTCAAGCAGTGCGGGCGCGTGTGCTGTGCAGGGGATGGGGGGATGGCACAGGCTGCCAAAAACTCGGTAACCACATTGCCGGGGCGCCGGGGTGCAAGATGCATGCAAATGTCGACAATGGGTGGAGGCAGACAGGGGGGGCCGCGAGCTACTATGGCGGATGAAGGATGGGGATGGGGATGGGGAGAACGCGGCCTGAGTACGCAGCTTGGTAGCCGCAGCAGTGCCTCAGGGGCCTCAGGGGCTTCAGGAGAGCCTGATGGCGGTGCAAGTCCGTGAGAGTCAGACGAATAGGAGGCGAGGCAGCCCAACAGAGAACCAGCAAATGAAAGGGAAGACAGACAAGCAAAAGAGTCGCCAAACAGGAGGACTCGTGGACAAGCAGAGACAGCCCCCAAACAGGAGGCGAGGTAATAGACGAAAGAAAAATGGACACACAGCAGACACGCAGCGGACACACAACAGAGACACACAACAGACATGCAGAAACAGAGAGAATCATCTGCGAACCCACAAATGGAAAAGCAGCGCATGGTAAGATTGGCACCACATACTCGTACTTGTGAGATGCATCCTCGTGACCGTATCGTAGTACCACGGGGGATTTGGCTTAATGCTCCGCGCGTGCCCTCGTAAGGCAAGGAGGCCCAGGGCCAGGCTACGGATTCCAGCTCCAAGGTAAAGTAGACCGGCGGCTTCCCCATTTTCGGACCCATGCAAGATCCGACAAGGCAAATGACAAGCACGCAGCTCAACCGCTTCGAGGCTAGCTTGGGCCCTTCGGCGTCGCGGCCAGAGGCTGGCCGATGGAAGTGCGTCATGACGTGTGTGTGTGTGTGTGCAGGGTGTAGTCGTGCTATTATTGACAGCTGAAAGTGTAAGACGGCCGTGTAAGACACATAGTCGGATGCATGGTGTGTGTATGCGGTGCGAGAGATACTAACAGTGTACTACCATGTTATCGCATGTATCGGCCGGCCATGTGCTGCCGATGTCCTATGGCTGCATCGGAGCAGTCTGCCTGTCTGCGCAGACGTCGCAAAGCAGACACAAGGCCAGAAGGCCAGCAGGCCAATGAAGCCCACTGAAGCCCATGGCGGCCTGGCCAGACCAAACGGCTCGCTAGGCGCGTCTGCCCAGCAGAGAGCTAGACGGTCATTTCGGCGAGTCCAAGATTGCACGATTTCGCGCTGTTCATGCCAGCGCCGGCGCCAGCACCAGCACCAGAACCAGAACGCATCAGCCAGCATCCATGGCACCTGAGCGCCCTTGTTTCTTTGTTTTCGGTTTTGATTTTTATTGCGCTCGCATTGTTGCTCGTCCCTTAAGGGGGGGGTGTCGTTGGCGTTGCGTCCCTGTGGCCCCATTTCCAGCGCAGGCCCACGGCGAGCGACCGCGCCCGACAGGGATATGCATGAACGATGCATCCCAGCAATTAAAAGCAACATTATGCTTTCCTCCCTATTTGCGGGTCTTCTAGAACTGCAGTCGCCGGTTCTAGCGCCCGCCCGCACGCGGGCTCTTGGAGCTGTCGTGGTATTTGCCGTGGTACAGTGGCATCTGACTCGTATCTTGCATCGTGCGCTCAGCTCGGACAAGAGCATCCTTGCTAGCATCGGCCTTGTTTTCCTCCTTTGTCGCCACTGGTGGTGCGGATTGCAGTGGGATTACTTTTCTCTTTAATTGCCATCTTGTTCGATGTTCTATTTTTGTTGGCGTCATTTTACCGTTTTTGCTGTAGCAGCCCGGCGCCTTCCCTGTCCGGCCAGGATTGTGTAAATTGCGCTTTCCTTGTTAGTCGCCCTGGCACGAGCCACCTCCAGCCACGCAGAGCCACAGCTGGCAGAGCCGCAACGACGAACACCGTTTGCACCTGCCTGTGCCAGGTGTGTGCTGTGTGCTGTGTGTTCTGTATGCTCTTCGTTGCACTACAATAGGCATGTCAATTTTGACCTTGTCGCCCCTTGTTTTCCCTTCGCATGCCGCGCCTGTTCCGCACGTGTGCTTCCGATACCGACTCTGCGACTCCTGATTGACCATTTTACGTTTGACCTTTGCCTGAGGACGCCGTAGATGCGACGTGCTTCCTTTCTGTCTCTGCGGTGGGCTGCTGCCCACCTGTTTCACTTTGCAGTCCTCTAGCATTTCTGATGTCTGCCCCATCTCAGATCGTGCAAGTGTGCCCCTGTACGGGGTGCCCCAATACGGAGCAGCGTGGCATATCCCATGGTCGGCTGGTCCTGGGACGCGATGTGCCATGCCGCACATCTTGAACCAGCTGCTCCCAACGTATGTTCATCGTCATAAGCCGAAGCACTATTGCAGCTTCCTCTTTCGTGCAATATTGCATAACAAACCTATTATGAGAGGTGTGGGCTGGTAACGGACGAAAAAGAACAGACGAACGATTGCTACCCTCTGGCAGGTGTGTGGACGGGCACACCACTTGCTGTGCCCCGAATTAGCCAAAATGCAGTCTGTGGGTGCCTTGCTGCGGCTACTGGCTTGGGCCGTCAGGGGCACAATGTAAGACGCAAGAGCAGGTGCCCCATGGTCCACGTGGACGAGACAATGTCCTCCAGTCCTGGTAAGATCTGCCATGTCATTTGAGTAGCCCAATGAACAAGCTGTCGAGTTGGTACGTTGGCCGCATTCTTGGATCCTACTTTGTAGTACAACCGCAACCCAGAAGAGGCAATTATTGCGACGAGGAGGAACGGGGCTAACGGCGGTACCGAGAGGTTTCCAACAGATCGTAAGAGTCTCAAGGATTGCTTGTCATGTCGTCAAAAGAGAACGTACGGGTAATCATTACTAACCTCGAGTGCCCTGACTGTTTCTAATCCTGTTTAATTTGATTTCTCTGCGACGGCAGCCTCCACGCCCTCTTTGACAACATGACAGACAATCCTTCGTATTCTTAGAGCCATCCCCATACCGCCATTCGCCTGCCTCTTCAGACCTGCTTGTGAGTTGGATTCCTATTGCCACCCCTCCTTAGTTAAGCAATTGTGTTGGCGCTAAAAAATAGTTGGGTTCTGTGCCTGGCTGGAGGAATACGAGGCTGGCCACAGCCGTGCTTGGTAGCTGAACTCCTTACTGTACCCGCAACGCATAAATGCATGAATGCTTGTAATTTATCTGATCATCATTCTTGAGTATTGGCTGTACTTCAGCCCGGATCAGAACCCCATTCTTGCCCAATCTTGCGTATCCACCATCGCGCCGCAGTCGCTTGCTCAGTTCTTACCAAGCCGGGCCCTTTTGTCTTTCTACGTTTCTTCCTCGCGTGCTGTCTAGAGACGGTAAACCATACCTGTGGTGTCAGTATCCATACCGAAAACCACGGCACAGTCTCTTCGGTTCCAGACGTTCCCGTTCCCTTGCCCCAGGCGCCCGCCCATTGCGTGCTGCATCTCTGGGGCCGATTGATTTGCATCGCAGATGTCGAAATAAAGCTAACCAACCTAGGTGGACAAACATAAACAAACAAAAAAGGTTCCGAATGTGCGATAAGTCAACCAGCCCAGTTCGGAACCAAACGAGGGGCACAACGTGGCTCTCCGTAGAGCCATATGGCCCCTCTTACAGACAAGGACGAACGGCCTGTCCCTTGGTCATACTACCAAGGCTCTCTTATAGCTTGTAGCATCACAGGTTCTTGCGGAGGTCTTTCATCAAAAAAATCAAAAAAAAAAACCCCGTTGACATTCTTTTTGGTACATAACGCAATACTTTTTGTTGTCTTCTACAGTCGCAAGGCCAATCCCATCTTCAGGTATTCTGAAACGCGAGGGCATTGTTGCCAAACAAGAGCACCGCTCGGCCCGACGGCATGTAACACGTAAAATCATAGAATGTGGGAAAGGCACAATAAAACAGGTAAAAAATACAGAACAAATGAAGAACAAATACAACTCCGAACTATCAATAACATTCCCACGTGCTTATTTCTCCCATAGCTGTCTAGAAGCTTGACAGAAGTAGATCAAACCTCTCTGATAGACCAGGTGCTCCCTTTCTGTTGTTTCTCACTCTGCACTCTCCGAGCAGCCGAGACACATCCTCCTTATTTTGTGTGTGTCTCTGCAAGGCTCGGCCTCAATTTTCACCAACGGAACCGCGCGACTCCCTTAGGCAAAGTTGTCGCTACGGTCGACCCAGATATCCTCCAGCTCGGCAAAATTCTGGAAATGCAGCGGCCGGTGCTGGTCGCTGTAGAACGGCTGGGGCGTGTCCAGCTTGACGTGAACGCTCTTCTTTGCCAGGCCGGTAAATTCGGATCCCATGAAGCTGTAGTTCCACTTGCCATTTTCAGGAACCAGGAAGAAGCCCTTGTATTTGGGACTCAGCAGCAGCTTCCTCTTTTCACCCATGCTCGTTGTGAAGCCCTGCGGCTGGTCGCTTTGTGTGTCCTTGTTGTCCACGCCCCATCTCAGGCCTTGCGGTGTCAGGCCCCAGGCTGACAGAGACACACTACCCGGAGTGAACGAAACCGAAACAGACACGGGTCGGCTCCGGTTCTCACTCCACGACTCGTGCGCTTCCTGGAGACGTGCCATCTCTGTCACATCCGATGCTGACATGTAGGGAAGCTCGTTGCCAGACACCGTGTGAATGATGCCTAGAGGCTCAAGGTTGTCGAGGTATTCGTGCTGCGGCAGAGCCTGCGGAAGCTGGACGCTGCGGAGACCACCAATCTGAGGCACCAGGACAATGCAGCGAATCTCCTTCACTTGGTCGGTCTCCGGCGGCGACGATCCGTACAGGTAGCCGGCCACCTGGACACGCAGGTCCGCAATGGTGATGAACTTCTTGAGGATGTTGTTCGGCATCACATACGTGATGTCATCCGGATCGCCATCGGCGGCAGACACGTAAACATTGTTTGCGCGTGTCCGGAGATTGGACGTCGCAATCGCGCGCGTGCGCCACTCGGTCTTCGACGCAAACGTCTGCTGCTCAAATTGCGACGTCGTGGTGACAATCATCTCGTCTCCGTGCACGTTGTGCGTCTTCGTCGTGGTCGCCGTGAGCTGCTGCTGTTCTTGCTGCTGCTTCTCAATTTCGGCCGCCTGTTGGCGTTGCATAGACGGTGCCGAGATCTCCATACCCAGGATGATGTCACGCACTTCACTGTTCGTCAGGCTGGACACATTGACATTGTTCTTCTTGCCGTAGTCGTTCAGGATCAGGTCTCGAAGCTGAGCCTCCACCTTGATCCACTCTTCATCGGACAGGGTCGGCCAGATGTGATGTTCCTGGGTAATGACTGTCTTGTCCGGACGCAGGATCAGCTTCGTCTTATCCTGATTGACGTGCAGGGCTCGCAAAATCATAATCAAGCGGGAGAAGGCAGTGTACGACGAGATTCCGCTCTTAAGCCACTCATCGTACAAGTTGAAGAGAACCATTTGCGGCTCCGTGGCACGAAGGATCATGTCACCCAATTTCTCCACTTTCATGGCAGCCTGGAAGGGAAGCTGCAATTCAGATGCACGGATAGCAATGTTGGGGAAGTCCAGCAGGTTGACCTCGAGGGGATCGAGCAAGCCCTTCCGTGTAACGATCAGCTGCTTGGGCTGTTCTTCAACAGGCAGAGAGCGAATCAAAGCAGCCACTTCTTCGGCCGTCTTCCACTTGGCCAGCTGGCCAAGTCGCTTCTGACCAGCCCAAACGCTTGTGTGGATAATCTTGAGGAAAAGCTGGCCTGTCCGCGGGTTGAAGATGAAGATGGCACCATTGATGGGCTTCGTGGTCAAATTGCCTTCGAAGGTCTTGTGGATAGTGACACGGTAGACGTTGGTGTCGTCGATAAAGAGCTGTGTGTTGTTGCTGAACAGCTCAGAGTAGTTCTGCGAGTTCAAGAACTCCTGGTTGCTTTCAGAAGCATACAGTTGCAGACCTTTCCGGATACGCTCACGCAAGACGTAGAGAGCAGGATTGGCTTTCATGATCTTGGCCATTGCCTGCTGCATCAAGATTTTCAGACCAGGGAAGTACTGGCCAAAGGCCGAGTACAGGTTGTACGCCAGGTCAATGCCAATCATCAAACCAGTGGGCGACGGGTACAGACTCATGCTGTCTGTTGTGTAGTCCAGGTACTTTGCGCGGACATAGCGTTCAATGTCATGCGAGTCGTAGTCGCCGTACCGGAGCTGCACATCAATCCAGAACTTGTCTGTCGTCGTTGCTTCGATCGTGTCCTTGGAGTCAAAAAGAAGGGACGGCCGGGTGACATTCCACCTCTGGTTGGGGAAAAGCTGAATGTCGGCACAAGAGCTGTTCATCTTGTACGACTTGCGAGGGTGAATTGTCTCCTTCTGCACAGACTCGATACCCAGGGATTCCAGTTCCTGGTCGAAGACCTGGCACAGATCCATGACCACTGACTCGTGAATCTTTTGCCACAAATGAGCGCGGAAGATCTGGATTAGGGAGATCTTGAGAGTTGGAATTTTGCCGTGCAAGAAAATTCCAGTCAAATCCAGCCTAGAGATGGGAATTAGCACAAAACCGATCAGGTCGCGAAACAACTGTTGGGCAGGGAAATGGCACTTACTGGACTTGGAAACCAACGTAGACGTTTCCACGATTGATCGTTCTGTTTAACCGTTAGCAAATGCTGAATATATCATAAACAGTTCGGAGCAGTCCTCCTTTTAATCATCTCCCAAGACGGACCCCCCCCCAGCAGGAGAAGCTCCAAGACGGTTTCTCCAAACAAAAAAAAAACAAGGAGAAATTCTGCAAAACAGGTCCAATTGGATCCATGCTTCGAGGACCCGGAGGGTTATGAAAAAGACATGTAACCGCGTTTGGAACCCGTTGTTGCCGCCCGAGAACCATGCATGTTCACAGTCTGAAGAAACGTCCCACTATACCAAAGGGAGACACCAAAAAGGAAAAGGGGCAAATCACTTACGGAGACCACCACAGAGTAAACCGACGGTTTGGAATTTGGTTGAGACCTGTAAGCAAAGAATATTAGTCATCACATGACCGACTACAATATTTCATGATATCGCGAAAAAAGACAAAAAGCACTTACCACTTCGTTGGGCATTGGTGAGCTTTTTGAACTTCATGGACTCTTCAAACCCGCTTGCCCTTTCCCAGAAAAGACCCTCCCAGCTGGCGAATCCAGTGGCCTTGAACAGGGTGTGTTCCAGGATCGTTTCGACACCGCCGAGTGCTTGGATCACATCAGTCCGATATGCGTTCAGATTCCACAGCTTGCCGTCGTGGCGCTGGCTGGTCCACCAAAACGGATTGCTCTTCATCAGCTGGTAGATCTTGAACTCTGCGCGTGTCCGGAAACCCTTGTCGAAGCTGAGCGTGCTGCGGTCCTTCTGGAAGAGAGTGTTGATCCGCGGCAAGCCGCGGTCCCAGCTGTCTTCCAGATCCTCCAGTGTGAGCCGGCGATTTTGCTGGTTCGCCTCCAGACGCTTCTGGGAATACTCTGTCCAGACACGCTGCGAGTCAATGAACTCGGATTCCCACGGAATGATATACCGGAAAATGTTTGGGATCAAAGTTTCTTCGTCGTGCGTCATACCAGCCCGGTAGTGCGTAACGCCGACATCTGTTTGCTTGGACCACCGCTTGTCGCTGGTCGGAATGAGAATGTGCGACCCGGAAATCATGCCGAGACCACCAAGTTCCTTCGGGGTGTAGAAAACTGCCGGCGGGAAACGGGATGGCATCTTGGAGTTGAGACCAATCTTGACACGCGTCTGGATCTTGGTCTCGCACTTGACAATCGTATCCAACAGGTTTACGGTGGAGACTGCGGCTTCGCGGTAGTATGTGAACAGGGCAATCAGAGCCGTGTTCCACTTGTTGGCAATCTTGGTGAACGTGGTCGAACCCGACGACATCAAAATCTGGCGAATTCGGTTGTTGAACTTCTGAATGTCCTCCTCTGTGACTTGCAGGAAAGCATGAGCGGTCCGTTCCTTCGTGGTGTTGTCTACCAGAGACCAGACACTGTCCTTAACGGAGAACTCATCGTTTTGATTCCGAATCTTTGGCAGAATGCGCACCTCGAAGCCGCACATGGAGAAAAGCAGGTTCGGATTGTCGCGGCTGTACACGCTGGCAAACGTGTCGTCCCACTCGATCGTCGTCACGGAGCGTGGCAAGCGGTTCTTCAGATCCCAGAATACGGCGCGACCCAGGTTGACGTCGTGGCGCATCAGCCGCATGCGCGAATCACGGGGCCAGCACTTCTTTGTCTTGTACCCAATGACGTTTTCAAAGTTGGGGTCGGGCTGCTCGGTCAAAAAGCGCTGGATCAGGTCGCGCGACTCCTCGGCGGTAAATCGCAAAAACACCCAGATCTTGTCGATGTAGCGCGTGTATAGGCGGATGGGGTGCGCCGTCTCTGTCTCGCGGTCCTGGAACTGCAAAAAGTCGTTGGGGCTATTGGGGGGACCGGCAATCTCGCTGGCACGCTGGGGACCCAATAGGAGCAGATCCAAAATCAGACCGTAGTACTGGAAGACAAAGGCGGAGAATTGCAGACCACGGATCATGCCGTAGCTGTTGACATGGCTCATGTCCTTGTAGGCCAGAGTCACGTTGTTCTTGGCGGTGATGTAGTCAGCCAGGTTGTGGTCCATGATCAGCCGCAGCAGCGAGTTGAGCAGCGTGAGCTCGATCTTCTCGTAGACCTTGGACAGCTGCGTCTCAATCATGACGTTGCACTCGCCGTCCGCAGTCGCCCAGACATTTTGCAGATTGTTGACGCCCTGGGTCCACTTGTACACCAGCAGTGGCGGCACCTCCGAGTCCGACGGCTTGATCCAGGCAGGGAACAGGTGCCGCTGGTCGGCCTGGTACCAGAGATACTGATCAAGATAAGCATCGCTGATCTTTTCGATCGGCTCAATGTCGTAGACCGGGTTGATTGTGCTGTAGTTGTCGTTCATGTCGATGCCCACCTCCTTGAAGGCGCGCTGCGTCAGAAGGAAGCGCTTGATCCGCTCCAGGGTGGTGCCAGGGTTGTCGTACGCCTGCTCGATCAGCGCGAGCTCCTCACGCTGGCTCTGATTCAGGCGGCCCTTGGTCGAGTACGACTCGCGGAGTCTCTCCAGTGCCAGGATGAGGATCTTGGTGTCGTGCTTGTAGGACACGCTTGGGAAGGGAATGGGAGAGAACTTGCGGGATTCCAGCCAGTGCACAGTGGTGGTGTAGATGGCCACAGCCTCCTCCGAGGACACATACGGGCCGTCCTTCATGTGGTTGTGCTGACGTTCCTGCTCGGCCTTCAACCACAGACGCGTCAGGCGGCCAACGTTCTTCTTGGCCACCGTCTTGTCCACCGTCGCACCACGCCGGATACGCTCGCGGTTGTAATGAGCCACCGAGATCCACCAGTCGGCCTTGGCCTTGACGTACCGCAGGATCACATTCTCAATGGGCGCAGGCAAGCCAGGCACCTTCCAGGGAATGTTGCTCTTCCAGCATCGCCAGGCCTCAGAAAGATGCTGCAGAACCGTGTTGACCTTGCTCTGCCGGATGCCCTCGGGCATCATGTCCATCAGGTCTGCCATGACCGACGCACGGAGCTCGAGGTCAAAGTGCGACTCGACACGCTGTTTGGTGACGGTCTTGGCCACACCCTTGCTGTGACGGCCCTCGAACTGGCGCGACAGCAGGTTACCCAGCCAGCGCTCCAGGAGAGGAATGATACCGCGCATGAAGAACAGCCACACTCGCCAGGCCGGGGCCCAGATACCGCAGCCGGGACCCTTGCCAACAGAGCCGACGTTGAACTTGAAATACACCAAGTGCTTCAAATCCTTGCACGACCGGATCTGGTGCATCAGCTTGTACTTGTAGCGGTACATGCCGGTCAGCTGGCCGACGTGGTTGAAGGCGTACAGAATGCCGTCAGCCAGCTGGAAGGCATCGATGTTGCCGAGCCGGTACTGCACCTGCGCATCGACAATCAGCTTTGTCAGGCGCAGGATTTCGCGCATCAGATGGAACGCATTGCCGAACCGGGACTTCTTGCGCTCCTTTGTCGTCAGGGTCTTGACGGGCTTCAGGTTGAAGTTGTAGTCGAGATGGAGGTAGGTGAGGTTTTTGCGGTGGATGAGCAGGTTCAGCATGTTGAAACCCTGGCGGCATACCTGCAGACCCGCCTCGACCCAGTCGATCGTTGTCTGTTGGAAGAACTTGGTCTGCTTGAGCGTCTTGAGCAGATCCTGACGCTTGAGCGTCTTCGGCCGTTTCTTGTGCAGCTCGTTGAGAACGTAGGTCTTGAGAAGCTTCTGGTACGACACGTGGATCTTGACCGGCAGATTCGGCGGAGGGTGCTCCAGGTAAAACTTCTTCACGAGAGGCACGTCCTGGGCGCGGACCATGCGGCCGGAACGGCGGTCGAAGGGGTATGGCGCCCACCACAGCTCGATCGCCGACGCAGTGTCGTCCGTGGCGAGCTCTTCGTCAGCGAGGAAAGGCTCCAGGCCAGCCGGCAGCT
The DNA here is from genome assembly GCA_002778195.1 of Raffaelea ambrosiae. NCBI lineage: Eukaryota > Fungi > Ascomycota > Sordariomycetes > Ophiostomatales > Ophiostomataceae > Raffaelea > Raffaelea ambrosiae. Next base: position 3,566,834 of record PCDI01000004.1, on the reverse strand, counting down.
CGAACACCTCGTCTTCAGGCTCAGCGTTGCTCCCTGGTCCAAAAAGGTCGTCTTCGTGGGTGACAGTGTTCTTGGGCACGGTTGACCGCGATGAAATCGGGTTGATGGACGATTCGAAGTGGAACGTGGGCAGCTCGGCGTTCTCAGAGGCCTGGTACACGCTCTGGGGGTACGCGTACCACGAGTTCCGCACGCTTCTCGGCAGCGAATTGTACAGGTGTGGGAAGGCGACTCGCGACTCGGTGCGGATAGGGCTGCGGAAGATGATGCGGTCGATCGCATTGAACTCGCCAAAGTCCTCGTCATTCGGGTCGATATCCTTGTACAACGGCTCGAAGCGCGGTCCACCAGGGAGGGCCACATTCAGCGCCTTGGCCGTGAAGAAACTCTGCGACTCGAAAAGATAAAAGTAGTTCTTGTCGTGTGTGTCGGTGAACAGCGTGCGGCTCAGCCGGTACAGAGCAGCCATCTGGGGCAGAGTGAGGTTCCAAGTCTTATAGCTGGGCCCGTTGACGTGCGATGTATCAACAAGGGGTCGGTTATCGTAGAACCACTCGTAGACGGCCTCGTCTTCCTCCTCGTCCAGTTCCATCTGGATGGGCTCCAGGGGCTCGACATCTTCGATGTTCTCGGACCAGGACAGGGGCGGTTCTTCGTCATCAAAGGGCGGGAAGCGCATGCGCTTGAACAGTCGTCTGTCACTTTTCTCCTTGCGCATCGTCGTCCACATGGTGGCCCACTGGGCGTGAAAGACGGGCTCGATAACGCGGGGCACCTCGTTCACGAGCGTCAAGCAGCCGTTGACGTGGTAGAGCACTTTGACCTCGCGCGCCGACTCCCACGGCATCGGCATATTCTCCAACAGCTTCAGCACAGCGTGTGGCATAAATTTGAGTGCGCCGAGGTAGCTGCGCTTGTCGCTGGTGTACTTTTTCTGGGAGACGTCGCCAATATCTTTAACGATCTTGCGCAGATGCTCAGGCGGCATGTCCGCCTTCTGCGTCTCAACAAAACCCCCTCGTCTCTTCTCGCCAAAGCGGTTGCGTTGCAATCGAATCCATTCGTTCTTCTTCTGCTCAAGCTTCGCGATATCAGCACTGCTGGGAGGCTTATAGCCAGGCGGCGGCGGCGGTGGTGGTGGCACGGCGGGTGGAGGAGGGAGCATCGAAGAATCCGGCGGTGGCGGCGGCGGAGGAGGCCTACCCCAGCCGGGCGGGGGCGGAGGGAGAGACGACATCGTATCACCCAGGCCTGTCGCAGCTCAGAGGCGACGTCTTTCCCGGTGTCTGGTATCTCCGGTACCTCGCCAATGATGGAAGACAGCGAGGTATCACCAGTCGCAGTTGTTGTTCAGTCACGATCCTGCGAGATGGTCGTCGGCAGGGCGGTTCAGGGTCTCTTGGGGCACTCTGACGCGTCGCGTAGACTCAGAAGGGTCCAACTAACACGAGCTTGACTCACAGCACGTATGCGATGAGAGATTGCACGTTGCGGCCGAGAACCAGGTTGGAGACGGTTTTCGATGGACGCAAGATCGCGTATCTTTTAGTGGCAAGATTTTCCCGTCTTCCATACCAGCCTGTAATGTTTGTCACATGACCCAATCCGCTTTCTGTGCAGATGGTACTGTGAAGTAGCCGTGCTGGCACTACACCAGAATTGGTAATCAACATGACTCTGAGAGTGAGTCTAGCCACACTAGCAATGTCACGTGCACTCCAAAGAAGCCCCAGCGACCCCACCAAAACTTTGTGTGAAGTTGTGGGCGGTGATTTTTTTTCGTCTCCCCTCTCTTTCTGATTTTCGCGTTTTCCAGCCAATACAAAAAGTGCCAACCCGCTTTCCACATCCGCACTCAAATCAGAATTGTACCGATATCCACGGATCTGAAAACATGGCATCAACTTCGAGATTTTTCCACGGAAACGATAGCTCCAGCGAGAGCAGCTCCGACGAGGAGGAGCTCTACTCCGAAGAGGAGGAGGAAGAGGAGGACGACGACGTCGAAGACGACGATGACGATGACTCCAACGACTCCGACGAAGATGACGATGAGTCGGACTCTGGGTCCGAATCTGAGACCGGAAAGCCCCGCGGTGCCAACGCTTTCTTGGTGGACGCCTCTTCCGAGAGCGAAGACAGCGGCGACGAGGGCACCACTAGAGTGAAGAGCGCAAAGGACAAGCGTTTCGACGAGCTGGACACCACCATCACCACGATTGAGAACGCACAGAAAATCAATGACTGGGGCTCTGTGGCGACAGGTGTGTGGCAGCCACAGCAAGAATGGCTCTGGTGCATGTGCTAACGTTGATTCTGTGCAGAATTCGACAAGCTGAACCGGCAAGCCGAAAAGCTTCGCGATGGCCTTAAGGCGCCCAAGATCTACATCAAGGCCGTTGCCGATCTCGAGGACTTTATGAACGAGACAATCTCGATGCAGAAGGTGTCAATAAAGAAAATGAACGCGACCAGCGCTCGTGGTCTCAACGCAGTGAAGCAGCGCATACGCAAGATCAGCAAGGAGTACCAGGCCCAGATCGACGCCTACCGGGCCGACAAGGAAGCCTTTTTGGAGTCTGAGGACGAGCAGCCTCTCCCTACCACCGCCAAGAAGGTCAAGATTGCCGACATTGCCGCCTTCGATGACGCTGCAGACGAAGGCGATTTTGTCAAGGTCGGCAAGCACGGCCGTGCCGAGCAGTACACGCCCGAGGGCATCTTCAAGCACCTCCGCAGCATCATTGAGTCTCGTGGCAAAAAGAACACCGATCGCCAGGAACAGATCAAGATCATGGAGGAGCTCAACAAGATTGCCGTCACCCCGTATCAGAAGATCCGCGTTCTCCTCGCTCTTGTCTCGGCCCGCTTCGACCTTGGCTCCGGTGTTGCCACCTCTATGCCTCTGGACCACTGGAAGGCTGCCGAGCAGGAGCTCGGTCTGCTCTTCACTACGCTTGAGAAGAACCGCGAGTATATTGTCATTGAGGGTGCCGAGGAGTGGGAGGATGACGACAAGCCCCCTACTCTGGTGGAGGGCCAGAAGTACATCAAGATTCCCGGCAGCATTGTCTCGTACGTGGAGCGCCTGGACGATGAGCTTGTCCGGTCACTCCAGAATATTGACCCGCACACGTCCGAGTACATCGACCGCCTCTCCGACGAGGGTTCTCTGTACAACATCATCTTCCAGGGCATGCTGTACTACGAAACGCTCCGGAAAGACGAGACCCTAGAGACGCCCCAGGAGAGCATCAACCGGATTGTCATGCGCAGACTCGAGCACATCTACTTCAAGGTATGTACTGGGGGTTTATTTCTCCACAAGCTCACAATAATTTTGCCGTATTTATGCAATGCTAACTGGTCTCCTTTTCTTTGTAGCCTGCCCAAGTTGTCAAGATTCTGGAAGAGAACAGCTGGAACTCGGTTTCTTCAGATGTTGACTCCACCATCACCCCACGGTCCACGACTGACGACCCGGCCGAGCTCCTCAATGTCCTGTGCAGCTATCTGTTTGCCAACAGCGAGGGCATCATCCGGGCGCGTGCCATGCTCTGCGAGATCTACTTCCTGGCTCTGCACGACGAGTACTACCGCGCCCGCGACATGATGCTCATGTCCCATTTGCAAGAGACAATCGGCAGCTTCGATGTGCAGTCGCAGATCCTGTACAACCGGACGCTGGTCCAGGTCGGTCTGTGTGCGTTCCGCAAGGGTCTCGTCTACGACGCCCAGAACACGCTGCAGGAGATTTGCGGCAGCGGCCGGCAGAAGGAGCTTCTGGCTCAAGGTGTTATGATCCAGCGGTACAGCCAGGTGTCGCCGGAGCAGGAGCGGATCGAGAAGCAGCGCCAGCTGCCATTCCACATGCACATCAACCTTGAGCTGCTGGAGTGTGTGTACCTCACGTGCAGCATGCTACTGGAGATCCCGCTGCTGGCGCAGACGGGCTCGTCGCCGGACATCAAGAAGCGCATTATCAGCAAGACCTACCGGCGTATGCTCGAGTACCACGAGCGCCAGATCTTCACGGGCCCGCCGGAGAACACGCGCGACCATGTGATGCAGGCGTCCAAGGCCCTGGCCGCGGGCGAGTGGAAGAAGGCCGTTGATTTCATCCACAGCATCAAGATCTGGGAGCTGATGCCGCAGGCCGAGAGCATCAAGACCATGCTGGCCAAGCAGATCCAGGAGGAGGGTGTGCGGACATTCCTGTTCACGTACGCGCCATTCTACGACACGCTGGCTGTGGGGACGCTGAGCACCATGTTCGAGCTCGACTCGGCCAAGGTGTCGGCCATTATCAGCAAGATGATCAGCCATGAGGAGCTTTCCGCATCTCTCGACCAGGTCAACCAGACCGTCATCTTCCGCAAGGGCGTTGAGCTTAGCCGGCTCCAGGGCCTGTCCCTCACACTCTCTGACAAGGCCAGCGCACTCATCGAGACCAACGAGCGTACTCTCGAGCAGCGCACGCAGGGAACATCAAATGCTTTCGAGAGACAGGGCGGGCGTGGCCGGGGTGGCCAGCGGGGTGGCCGGGGCGGTGGTCGGGGTGGCCCACGGACGGGCGGCAACACACAGCGCCAGGCGGGTGGTACACAGTTCACTGGCGGTGCGCTGGGTGCAGCCGTGCGTGCGTAGAGCGAGGATGTTTATTGTTACGGGCTGTTGGCTTTTTTTTTCTGCTTTTCTAAATAAAAGAGGTTGCGTTTTCCTATTTCTTCCCTGTTTTGTTTGATAGGTTGTAAACCAAATTTTCAAGGCCGGCGGGTATGGTCTGTCTTTATTTTGCCTTGGCAAAAAAAAGTTATCTCTTTTGTACAAGACAGAGCGGGCATGGTTAGCTGTCCCACCTGGTTCAAAATTTACATTTGCTTCACTATATGTCCCAACTCGGAGTAACCATATGAGATTCATCTGTAGAGCATGTTACGCCAAACCAAGCATGGACCATTAGTTACTTTTCAGGATCAATCAAAACGCATAGTCCGCCAGTAAAAGATACCAAGAAGACCACATTCAGATCAACATCAGGACTACCTATGTATTCTTTAGATGGATACAGGAAATTATTCTGATTGTGGTCGTTGTGTCATAGTTGCAGCTCGATTTACAATGTGTGGCCTAGTCTTGAGGAGCTCAGACGTAGCTACTTCATAAGCAATTTTAGTGTTGCAATGAAACAAATAACCGGGGCCGTAGTATAGTGGTGAGTACGTTTCGTTGTGGCCGAAATAACGCGCGTTCGATTCGCGCCGGTCCCAGATTTTTTTTGCACTTTTTTTATTTTTTATTTCACCGACCAGAAGGTGTTTTAAATTCTCCGCATGGCAGAAAGTGGAACTTCTTTCTGAGGGGCTTAAATTTTTTTTTACTCGTGCATCTTACGTTTTCGCAATGATCGCCAGTCGGTCTGGTACAGCACCATGCAGATCAGAAGAGCCTCTTGATGTCATTATGAGCGCAAAGGGTCTATTAACAGACTGCCTCCTAATTGCACCCAATATTTTTCTCTTTTATTTTTATGTCCAAGTTCAAGCCTGCGGATTTCAAATTCTAACTAATTTGTCCTTGGACAATAAGCACTACAAATCGGACTGGGCCAGAATCAGAATGACGGGAAACACCCCGGGGATGAATTAAAAATGCAATAGGAAATAAAAAGAAAAAAAAGAAGCCAAACCCCCAAATCGCCAGGTTCAGGTTCACACCAGTCCCCAGATAGCGGCCAGGCCCAAAATCAGTGCGCTTGCCATAGCGGACACTTGCAAGTTGCCGGCTGCGCTACTGGAGACCGTGGTCGGCGTCGAGGTGGACACAGTTGTGTTTGACGTGGACGCCGCTGTTGCCGAGACGGAGGTAGAAATCGTTGCGTTTCTGGCAGCGCTGGAGGCAGGTGCGAGCGTGCTGGTGACTGGCTCGGAAGTGGTGCTGACCGGGGCCGTTGTTTCGGCACTCGCGCTGCCGGTAACGGCCGTCGACGTGGACGTCGTCACGACTGGTGGCGAGGTGTTGTTGGCCGTCACCGTCACCGTCGTGCTGGTGGCCGCGGATGCGGATGCACCGCCGACGATTTGGAACGGGTTGGAGTACTGGAAATGGCTCGAGTCGGCATCGAGCGAGATGTTGAGACCGTAAACGGTCTCGCTGCCCAGGCTGGCGTCGACGGCCCAGGCGAATTTGCCCGCATCATTGTTGACGTCTAGAACAAGGGGGATTAGCAACAACAATGGTTTTTTATTTATTTATTTGTTTAGATGAGAAACGTACGGCCAATAGCTTTGATCGGGTTCAGGGCTTGCGTAGACTGCCCGCCGATGAGAGTGATCGTGACGGGACCCGTGGGCGTGTCCGGCTTGAGCAGCGTCCAGGTGATAGTGTACGTTTGGCCGGCATTGATCTTCTCGTCCTTGAGCGGATGGTCGATGGAGTCAAAGTTGGGATCCTGAGCCAGGACCCCGTAGCTGGCAAAGGCTGCGAAAGCAGCAACCAGAGCGCTGGTAGAACGCATGGCGACGATATGGTGCAGAAATTGAATGCTATGAGATAAAAATTAAACAGTTGAATAGAAAAGAAGTTTGAAAATATTATCAAAGAAAGGCCGTGTTAGTCAACAGCAGAAAGCGAGTGACTAGAAGCAACAAATCGTAGTTACTGGACAACGTTTACAACCAAACGGCCAAAAAAAAAGAGAAAAAGGAAAGAAATGCAATGAAAGAAAAGAAGAGGAAAGACAACCTGGCCGAGGCAGTCTTCCGGGCTCCCTGGAGCCGTCCCCCCCTTTTTATTCATAGGCGCCCATGCCACCCAATTTCTATCTCTCACGGTTCTCCTCTCCTGTGTGTTTCCCTGACCCTCCGTCTTTTTTTGGGCTCCTTTGCCTAACAGCTCGTTAAATGAGTCGCCCGCCGCCGGACTCACTAAAAGCCAAGAGGACGCATCATGTGGGTTGCAGTCGTGCGCTTCGGTGCCTTCCAGCCTCAAAGATGTAAGACGGCAAGGTTGCAGTCGCTTTTCTTTTGGGGCTCCTGGACCTCTGTATGGACCTTAGATCAACCAAATTGGGACGAAAACGCAAGGCGTCGCACTGGACGCCCGATTCGAACGGACCGGTTGCCCACTTTCTTACTTACGACACCTTGACAAACTCGCTTGCCCACGCCCAGGAATTAAACCTCTCTTGGCATTACTTTGTGAGCTTAGACCTCGGGAACCGAAGTTTCTGCTTTGTAAATGCGGCCTCATCCCTCGCCCCATCTCTTCCCCTTTGGTTCGGGGTAAGTACTTCTGAGGCACAGCGCAAAGAGAATAAGATTGAATATCCCTGTTGCCGATAATAAGGGAAGAAGAGGGTGCCACGCTATAAAACTCTAATCAGACAAGGGAGACGAAGCAGAAAAAAAGGCCAGACCAACTAACTAATGCAGGGCTGCGGAGACACATACAAGCGTTGCGGAGGGGAAACCGCCAGACAGGCGGCTCGGGAAGGAAGATCCATTTCACATAGGAGGGGCAAAAGGACCGTTGACAAAGAAAAAAAAGGAAAAGGAAAAAGACGAGGGCAGCGTCGCTGTTGGTTTTTCTCGCCTAAATAACGTAGAGACCTTTTTGGGGAAGAGGGGGCTGTGCTCTTCCCCAGACACAGCCATGCGACCGATATTTTCTCTTCTTCTCTTTGGTTTTTGGTTCCGGCTTTCTGGAGGGCCCTATATATGCAACGTTAACTGTCTCGCTGGTGCCTTGATTATATGACAAGCCTGCTGTGGCGCTGTCTATGACGGTGCCATTGTGAAAATGGTTCCATGCTTTGCCCCTTTTGGGCATATGACGCCTGTATCGTATTACTCTGCCAAGTGCCCGGCAGATGCACAATGCTTCCATTGGTTCACAATGAGGAAAAACTCGTAAAGGGTGGTGTCGCCTATGCAAAAGAGTCGCCCAGGTTGATTGAGCGGCGCACTGGCTGAGTCGGTTTATTTTGTGCATGCCGCACGTGGATGGTAAAAGCAGGCCCGGCTGCCTAGTATGTGCCATAGATTTCGAGATGTTCAGTCGTCGTCTGTGGCGTGATGCTACCTGCATCACCGTGCAAAACTGCCTGCAAGTAAGCACCTTCAGCTAAGAACTTGCCCGTATTAGTCAGCACGAATATGACTGCGGGAAATGCACAAGGCTTGGCACAACGAGGCTCTGCTCTGGTATCACCTTGGCGTTGACTGCTGCAATGTTTGCACTATCCCAAAAGAACTCCGGACGAGAAATGGTTTGCCCGTACTTCGTCATGTGCTGATTCGCAAAGGTCAGGCCAATGACGAGATGGACGGCGTGTGAGCCTCCGTTGTCCGTCACCATACAAGGCTAGCGAGGTAAAAAGAAATAAAAAAAAGCCAAGAGGTGTGGAAGAGAACATTGCTGCTAACTTAGTCTCTTTCTCTTTCGGGTTTGCTTTTATGTTTATTTTTAGTCCCCTTTTCACATGTCTTTCTGTTTCTTTGTCTGCTTGTTTCTTTGTTTTCAATTTTATTCTCCCCGATGGGTTTCCTACATTGTTCTCCTACTTATCTCAAGTCTGCAAGATACACTCGCTCTAGTAAGAGTTATACAGTGATTGGCCCATCGGCTTTGCTATTTCACTTGCCGACTCGTAGAAAAACAAGGCCACGGCAGGGTCCATTAGAGAGGCTCTAAGAGCCTGGGGCGCTTGGCCTGTGAATATAAGGGCCTTGACAGGCCATGTACGGGATCTTCAATTGCCATATTCTATCAAATGAGATGGATTTATCTTCGACCAAGTACACCTCTTGTGTTGGGGCCTGGAATGCAGCAAATCATTGACCGGGAAGTCGAAACAATGGGGATACCACCACAAAGCAAAGCGTGATTAGAAGTGAGTAAGAGTAGGACAAGCAACGCGGGGGGGGTTGCCTCAAAGTCCCGTGTTTACTTTGTAGTTATACGGTGCGATGTCGATATTGACTGCTGGATAATGGGGTGTCAGTCAGCTGGGTCGGGCAATGACGTCGGCCGATGGAAACACCGTGTTCCGGTAAGAAATGTGCGAGCACTCGTAATTACATAACTAGTACATAGTAGACGCGCTTTCAGTGGAGACGGAATCTGGGCAGCTGGATGTCCGGGCGGGACGCGGCGGCGCAATTGAGGAAGGTGCGATTGGTGGGCGAGCAAAGGAGGCACAAACAAAAGTACTCCATCAAGGCAAAATAGACGAGCAACAGACGATGACAAGCGGGGCGGCATGGAAAGGAAGGAGCAGCCTAGTGGTTATGGCGTACTGGTTTCTTTATTACATACACCGTAGTAAATTTTTTTCCTGAGGCATTTTCGTTCGGTCCCGCAGATCCTCGCATTTTCTTTTCTCTTCAGGATGCGAATAGCCAGGGTCAGTACGGTGTAATCAGCGGCGAATACACCAGATCGCGCCAGCTGCTCCACCGCCGATTGGCACGTTATCTTTGACCGGTGGTGAATTTCTGGGGGGGGGCGGGGGGAGGATTTTGGCCTTTTAACGGTGGATTCTGGAGTCGACTTGTTTTCGCGTTTGTTGGACTCTTCTTCTTTGTTTCTTGATCTGTATACCTTTTATTGGGGCCATTGCCAACCGCTCTCGCCAATCCACGCCATTGCAGCCTCCCAGGACAATCTGGTTCGCCACCTTGTGTCCGGTCGTGTCCGCTTGTTTCCCGTATTCTGTTTTCGTTTTTTCTTTTCTGTTTGTTTGCTTGTTTTCGTCGGGTTGCGTGACTCTTCATGACGACGAGCGTTCGATGGCGGCAGACGCGTAACGACAACATCTCCTCCAACAAACAAAACAAACCTCGGCCATTACCCCAGATCTCGACAAATCGGAGCAGACCCTTGGTCCAAGTGCCGGCTTGGCGCTCCAATCAGGCATTTGTGGGCGGCTTCGTAGCTGTCCACGACAAGCTTGCAGCAGCTTGCAACAGCTTGCAACGGGCTTCCAACAGCTCTGACGATAATCGAACCGCGACTGTCCAACATCGAAAACCGGGGTCAGTTCGTGACCAGCATTGCCAGACGCTCGCTACTGAGCTGCGGGACTGCCAAAGCACAGACGGGTTATCTTGGCGCAGCCGGTCGTGCGTGCGCACTGGCCGCCGAGGTACTTGTGCCAGACCCCGCCCGAACAGCGCGAGAGAGAATACATAGACGACGACGACGACGACGACGACGACGACCATGGCGGACACAAAAGCCGCTGCGCAAGGCGGCGGCAGTGACGAGGGAGAAGCCATTGCGACGGCCAAGACGAACGACACGGTGCCGTTGGCCGCAATACGGTCGGGTCCCGCCGACCCCAGCCCTTATCAGGCAGCGCAGCGGATCGGGACCATCGAGACGGCCGACGATATCGACGAGCGGACCGTGCCCGACGAGGAAGGCGGTTACAGAAGCGCAGACGACGACGCGGCTGCGGCCGCGCCAGCGAAGGCGCCGAAGCAGCCGTTTGTGACGCGGATGCTGGCCAAGATTGGGCTGGATCCGCGGACGGTGAAGCTGATGTTTAAGTAAGTCTGATATGACAATTATATGGGATCTTGGGATCTTCTCGGGATTTCCTTGCGATCTTCTTGGGGCCATGCGCGAAATTTACCGTTTTTTATTATTTTAGAATATTTTCTGTCTTGCTTCTGTTTGGTATTCCACTGTTCCTTTCTGATCCTGCTCTTCTTTCCCTTTTTTGCCTAATCCACCGCCATGGCCTTGCTCCTTTTTGTCTCTGCTTCTCCATCCTTCTCCTGGTCCTTCGTTGCTGACCCTCCAGGGGCTCCCTTCCTCCCACCATCGCCGTTGCCTGGTACCATTCCTCGACCATCTCCGGCATCTACGCCAACTTCGGTTACCTCCTTCCGATCATCAGCATCATGTTCTTGGCTATCCTGCCACGCGGAAAGTTCATCCAGATGTGCATTCTCAACTGCCTGGCCATCTGCTTCGCCGGCGCCTTCACCCTGCTGGCTATGTATTGCGGCGTCAAGGCCCGCCAGCACACCGAAACCCTGACGCAGCAGCAGCTCCTCGAGATCGCGGAGACCAGAGTTGTGCCTTACAACTCCAGTCAGTCAGCTGTCTGCGGCATCTGGCTGATGTTCCTCATGTGGCTGGCCAACATGATGCGCGCCCGCAACCCCCAGTTCACCTTGCCCACCATTATATTCACCATCCTCGTCAACATCGGCTGCACCTACGGCCCCTTGCTCATGACCATGGCCCAGTCCGAGACTCTGATCCGCCAGGTGATGAGAGCCATGCTCACGTCGGCTGCTTTCGCTGCCGGGGTGTCGCTGTTTGTCTTCCCCATGTCGAGCCGCCAGATCATCATGGTGCAGTTCGCCGGCGTGCTGGGGCTGCTGCGGAAGAGCGTCAGCCTGCAGGGCGCCTATCTGCGTGCCATGGAGCGCGACGACATGTACGCGCTGACCAACATCGAGACGGCGGTGGGCGGCCTGGGGCCTGCGGTGGACAACGACGACGGCGACGGCGAGAAGAAGCGTAGGTGGTGGATGCTGTGCTTCGGCCGCCGCCGCACCCCGGCCAAGCCGCCCCTGACCAAGGAGCAGAAGTCGGCCCAGGCCCTGCGCGCGTCCCTCGGCGCCCTCTACGAACTGGTGGCCAAGATGCAGCTGGAGCTCAAGTTTGCCAAGCGCGATGCCGCCTACGGCAAGCTGTCGGCCCACGACCTCGGCGAGATTGTGCGTCTGCTGCGCAACATCTGCATCCCCGTCACCGGCATGAGCACCGTCATGGACATGTTCCGCCGCACGGCCGAGCGCCGTGGCTGGGCCGACACCGCCAACGCCTCCGAGGACGAGGTGCTGGCCAAGGAGGAGGAGCGCGCCCTGTGGAGCGACATCATGAAGCAGCTGCATGAGCCGTTTGCCGTCCTGATCGAGGCCGTCGACGAGAGCCTGCAACACGTCGCCCTGCAGCTGGAGCTGGCCCCTCGCTCCAAGGAGCAGAAGGCCAAGGCCAAGGCCGCCCGTTTGAGGCGCAAGGCAGCGAAGTACAGCGGCAGCAGCGGAAACGGAAACGAAAACGAAAGCGAAAACGGAAACGGAAACGGAAACGGAAACAGAAACGGAAACGGAAACGACCGCGAAAAGGACCGAGACTCGGACCCGTCCAACCCGTCCAACCCGGCATTGGCGACTGCAACATCCGACGCCGACGACGTCGAGGCCAATGCAGGCGCCTCGCTGCAGCCTGGCGATGAAGGCTTTGCGGCCGTCATTGACGCCAAGGTGGTCAAGTTTGCCGCGCTACGCAGCGAGACGCTGCGCTCTTGGGCGCGCAAGCGCATCCCCGTCGAGGGAGGCCTGGCGGCGGCGGCGGCCGCCGCCGCCGCCACCGTCACCGACAAGGAGAAGCTGAGCGCGGCCAAGGGATTCGACCCGGTCGTGGGCGGCCCGCAGGCCCAGCTGTTCGTGCTGCTGTACATGGAGAAGCTGATGCACGCAACCATTGAGGCGACGCAGGACATGGTCCACTATGCCGAAAAGAAGGTCAACGACGGCACCATGGACAAGACACGCCTGCTCTTCCCGACGCTGCGGCGCCTGAGCAAGTGGGTAGCCGCGGCCTTTACGAGCCCCGACGAACCTGGCAGCGACGACGCAGCCCAGAACATGGAGCGCGACATTGCCAACAACGTCATCTTTGTCGGCGACGGCTTCAGCCAGAAGAAGGACCCGGAGCGTCTGCCGCCCAAGAACAACTGGCAGCGCTTTGGCAACTACGTGCGCCGCTTCTTCGGCTTCTTCGCCTCGCGCGAGTCTGCCTTTGGCCTCCGCGCGGCCGTGGCCGTCATGTCCATTGCGATTCTCTGCTATCTGGAGAAGACGCAGCACTTTTTCCAGAAGCAGCGCCTGCTGTGGGCTCTGATTATGACTGCGATCAGTCTGACACAAAGTGAGTGTCCAATTCCGTTTTTTTTTTCCCATGGGTTGTTTTTGTTGTCTACGTCATTCTCGTCGTTCTCGTCGTATTCGTTTTTCTCGTCGTTATCGTTGTTCTCGTCGTTTTCGTCATTTTCGTCATTTTCTCTTTCCTGTAATTGAAAAAAAAAAGACTAACAAACCAGCCTCGGGTCAATCCATCTTCGGCTTCCTCTGCCGTGTTGGCGGCACCATCATCGCCATGACCCTCTCGTACATCATCTGGTACATTGTCGACGGACACACTGCAGGCGTCATCGTCTTCCTGTGGTTCTCCATCTTCTGCTTCGTCTACTTCCTGGTCAAATACCCGCGCTTCACCCCCGCCACCATGATCTCCATCATTACCCAATTCCTGATCCTGGGCTACGAACTGCAGGTCAAGCAGATCGGCGTTGCCAAGTCCGAGTCGACCGGCCAGAAGTACTACCCTACCTACGAGCTGGCGCCCTTCCGACTGCTCACCGTCATTGCTGGTCTGTTTGTCGCCTTTGTCTGGACCATCTTCCCGAAGCCTGCGACCGACCGCGCCTGGCTGCGCAAAGATCTCAGCGCCACCATGTACATGCTGGCCAACTACTTCTCCGTTGTCAACGAGACGCTCAAGGCCGAAACAGCGGGCACGGCCGGTGACCCCTTCCAGCCGGGCACGCCCGCCTATCGCCTGAGCCACGTGCGACAGAAACTGTTCACCAAGCTGATGCGGTTGCTGCTGTCTCTGCAGGTGCACATCGCCTGGCAGAGGTTCGAGCCCACCATCGGCGGCGACTTCCCGCGGGAGCAGTACGAAGATATCATCCTGCGCTGTGGACGCATTCTCAACTACCTGGCCCTCATCTCGTACACGGTCTCGTGGAAGCCACGCCACGGGCCGGAGCGCAACGAACACATGTGGAAGCGGACGCTGGGCGAGCTGGTGCGCGCCATTGGGCCCACGCACTACACGATCCTGTCGACGCTGTCCATGCTGTCCAACTCTCTGCTGTCGGGCCAGTCGCTCCCGCCATATGTGCCGCTGCCGCGGCCGTTCGAGCTGACGCGGCAGCTGCTGGTCGTGAAGAGGGAGCACGAAGAACGCACCGGCACCCTTGCCAAGCGCTTCCGTCGCAAGACGTGGCGCCACTCTTTCACCAACCCGAAGCCGATGGGCAAGGGCATGTACCATCTGCAGAACGAGACGGACGACACGGACGTCAATGAGAGCAATCCGGGTGGCTGGAAGCTGCGGGAGGAGGTGGAGGCCGGGCGCGGCGCAGCCCTGACGCGATCCATGACGTTCGACCCCCAGTACGCGTCCAGGGCCATGGCGCGGCGTCTGCAGACACGCGAGGCGATTGAGGAGGCGAGCGAGCGGAGCGAGCGGGCCTCGATGATGGAGCACGCCATTGAAGGAGAACGAGAGGAGCAGGAGGAAAAGCAGGACCAACGGGAGAGCAGGAGGAGCAGAGAGAAGGAGGAGGAAGAGAAAGAGCGTCGAATCCGCGAGGCCGAGGAAGAGCGGCTCAAGACGGGCGGCGTGAGCACGAGTGGGTGGGGGGACATGACTGGTCCGGAGCTGAACACGGCCACGGGCGAGGCAGTGCTGACGCGGGTGGAGACGCAGCGGGCGCGGCAGCTGGGCGCATTGCTGGATGCGCAAAACATGGAGCAGCAGGGCTACACCGAGTTTGCGGTGCTGCAGGTGTGCACGGCCCTGGTGTGCGACGAACTGGAAGGCATGATCCAGGCGGTCAGCGGCCTGGTCGGTGTGGTGGACTTTAGCTTCCGCGTGGACGCCAGCGACAGCAGCCTGTCTGGAGACGAGAAAGGCAAGGGAAAGAAAGACTAATGTGTGTGCGCGTGTCTGTGGGGAGCAGAAGCCATGGGCCAAGGAAGTGCCATGCGTGGTGGTATGGGAGAGGCCATGGGTTTGTAATATGTAGATATGGCATTTTTTCTTGTTTTTTTTTTCTTGTTTTTTTTTTTCTCGGCTTTGATTATGTTTTCTTTTGGCCTTAATTTTTGTTGTACAGATACAGATCTACATGTTTGGATTGGAAAGAAGGATGTCATACGGAGGACAGACTGGATTTGCATCGGTGGGCGAAGTGGTTGTTTTTGCATTGGATACCAAGAAGGGCATTTTGGAAAAGAGAAGAGAGAACAGGGAACGGAGAACGGAGACAAGAGCACATACCCAGAAGCAAAGCATTGCAATCATCATTGGCGTCGTCAAAAGGGAGTCAACAGACAGCCCACGTGCTCGGATGCTGGGCGTTCTTTTTTTTTGGTGATTCCCCGTCAGCACGAGATCGTCGAAGCAGTTGACAACTTTCGCTTCAGGTCGCGTTTACAACTCTAGTGTGAAAACACACGTGTAGACCTCCCCACATTAGCTAAACGAGACGAAGGGTTTCCGTGTGCGGCGCAGGAGGAGGACAGTGAAATGCCGGTCAAAAAGACGCACAGTCTTAACACATTGGAAGAAAAAAATGAGAGAAAGGGGACGGGAAGGATGAAAAACAACGTGAACAGAAGCAGAGACAAAAAGACCAAAAAATCCACAAACGAAGCCAAGCTTTGACGGCCTGTGCAACTGGCAGCCATGCTGCATAGACTGTAGACTGGGAACTCGACTCGGTCTACAGAATGGGCATAGCCCATCACATCGAAAAAAAAAGAAGCTACAAGAAACAAGCAGATGAGCAGAGTGCACCGTAGGCACAGTAAGCCTTTCTTAGCATGGCGGGCGATCCCTTTCTGTGCGCTCCCACCAAGCAGCCTCAGCCGGCTGTCCGCCCCCAAAGTGTGGAGGATGCAGGAGACGGGATCGACTGGCTGGTCCGTTGCTTTCCTTTCGTTCCAAGGCTTGCCATAGACTCGCTAGCATCCACCGTGCAGCACACAATGGCCAGCGATCTAGCCCACGTGGGTGGTCTGGTTTTGTTTCTTTGGTTTCGTTTGTTGCTCTAGTGTCTAGTTGTCGACTACACGCACCAACACCCGGGAAACCCTGGGTGGTCTTTGCCCTTTCCCAAGCCCCTCGAGATTCGGTCTGCATGTTCTCTGTACTTTCTGTGCTTTTCGCCTCTCCCTTGGTTCCCTGCACTATCATCTCCTGGTTTGGGACGAACCTGGTCACCGAGCCAGAACGGAGTATGTTCTCGCTCAAGCTGCCCCGTTGGACCTGTGGTCCAAGGGTTTTCAGTCTCAGCTGGGTGTCCACACACAAGTGCATTTCGAAGATTTCGAATTGGCTCAATGACGTATCCACCCCCCCCCCCCCCCTGGTCGATCGTTCTCTTGCACGTGAGGAATAAAAGTCACCTTCCACAATGGGACAACGGATCATAGAAAAGCATCAGTGCTTCCTCCTTTCCAAGACAGACAGAGAACGGAACGCGCTGGGAAGCTGGTTTTTCATCTTTTTTTTCTTTTCTTTTTTTTCTCTTTTTTTTGTTGGCAGAATCAAACTTGCCCTAAGCATAATCGTCGGCCTTCCTTTCACCATGAAGTCCTCTCCTCTGCTTCTGCTCCTCACGGCTTCGGCCGCCAGCCTCGTCACCGCCAAGTCCGGCCCAACCGTCTACTTTATCCGTCACGGCGAGAAGCCCTCGGACGGCGGCAACGGCCTCAGCGCCGCCGGCGTCCAGCGCGCCCAGTGTCTGCGCTCCGTCTTTGGTGCCGACAGCAGCTACAACATTGACTACATCATGGCCCAGACCCCCGACTCCGGTACGGTTTTTTTTTTTTTGTTTGTTTGTTTGTTTGTTTGTTTGTCCTCGCTTCACTTGCATGAGTCGTATTCCCCTTTCCATTTCCTCGCTTCGCTCAAACGGGCTCATCTTTTTGCTTTCCCTCTTGCTCGTATCCTTTTATTGATCCTCACCTACTATAGATGGCTCTCGCCAGCGCCCTCTTGACACGGTCCAGCCCCTCGCCGAAGACCTCGGCCTCACGGTTGACACCTCCTGCGACCGCGACGACGAAAAGTGTGTCAAGAAGGCCGTTGAAGCCTACGACGGCGATGGAAACATCCTGATCTGGTACGTTTACGGCATGCTCTCTCCTCTTCCGGCTTACTACCGAAGTGGGAATTTTGACTGACAACCCCCCCCCCCCCCCTCTTTAAGCTGGGAACACAAGGAGCTCTCCAAGATTGCCGAGAAGCTGGGCGCCGATGATGTGGATTCCTACCCGGACGACCGGTACGACCTCATCTGGACGGACCCGTACGACTACTCGGAGATCACGGCCACCACGTCGGAGGAGTGCCCTGGCCTGGATGACTAAAACTAGTAAAGAAATCAGGCCGTTATTTCTGTTGCGGAAACCTGCATTTGACGTACATACCGGCTGCCGAGCATGGAAGGCTCAGGCGTGCCATCAAACACGGAAGCATATATACATAAAAAGGCAGTCTTGGGGTATATATAAAAACAAAACAAGTCTATATACAGAGCACAGAACAGGGCTCCTTTTTTTCTTGCGTATCACTAGCAAGATTCCCATTCTTCATGAACGCCCGTCTAGTCGTCGGTGAATGCCTGAACAGTACACAATCACGGCAACTAGGTGCATGGTCCTAAGCGAAGGTTAGCAACAATTGGTATACACTTGATCAGAAATGGTACACCCCTACGGGGAGCCAAAAAGGGAAAGAAAGAGAAAGAAGAAAGAAAGAAAGAAAGAAAGAAAGAAAAACGCACGCCATAATGAACGGCAAGACCCAGCTCAGCCTCTGCAGACTATCGTTCGGCGCGTCCACGCCATCGCAGTTGGCATAGACAAACGCAGGCGATCCGTCCGTGTCGAATCCATTGACGTTTCGCCGTCCGACGAGCATCGGGCTGCTGTCGGTGAAGGCCGAGTTGCCGCTGTCATTGCCGGTACTGCTGCTATCGGTACTGGTGGTGTTGTTCGCCGCCGCTTCGATGATGCAAGACCAGAACATGCCGCGCGCAATCAGCCACGTCCAGCTAAAGAAGAGCAAGACGGCGCCGGTGACATCGCCAAAGACCACCCACGAAAGAGGAGCCTGTGGCCATCCATTGTCGATCTGGTCCAGCTGTGCAAGACGTCGGCGATGGTGTTCTTGTTCTCGTTCTTGCTGCTGTTGCTGCTGTTGCTGCTGTTGCTGCTGTTGCTGCTGCTGCTGCTGCTGCTGTTCTTGGCCGGGCACGCCTTGAATGAGTGCATCCTCGGAGCCACGAGCCGGCAATCGGTCGCCAGCGAGTGGAGGCTGCCGGGCTCTGCCACAGTCAAGAGTTGCTAGCGTGTACAGCTCAGCAAGGTCAGCAAGCATGGCAATTGCCAGCTACGTCGTCCCAGTCAGTCGATATCAACCCAAAGGAACAAGGAGAAAGGAGAAAAAAAAAAAAAAAGGAAACTCACTCCCGCATATGCTACCGGGTTGGTGCCGTGGTCTTGATAATAGACAGCGCTGAGGTAGGCCAAGATTCCGAGACCAGCCAGCTCGAGGGTCAGAGACAACAGGCGGATGGCGATCTCGGCCGTCTCGTACCCCCTGGCCACACGCATTCGACGACCCATTTCAAGGTTGTGTAGATGGACCACTGTACAACACAAGAGAGAAGAGACTGAAGTATCTACAGGAGGTGTGCCGGGATTGGTCTTCAGAATCGATCTTCAGATGGATCTTCAGATGGATGCAGCTTTCATTGCTGCCACAGTCACAATTCCATGGATCAACACGAGAAAGACACGCAGTGTGGGTGCCCTATTTTGTGCTCTAATGAGAAAACGAACCACCGAAATTTTTGCTCCTCGGGAACCGTTCTTCTTGCTCTCAAGAAGCTTCCGGCTCTGACGGAAGTGCAGCCTACTAACGACGCGTTCGGCCAATACTTCCCCATAAGAACAACAATACACAAATAGAGTGCCAAAAGATACCGATCTAGACCTGCACGTCCAAATTGAAAAAAAAAAAAAAGTTCAAGTTGCAAGGACAAGGAGGGAAAATTACACGGTTGTTTCCTGGCAGGCCAATGGGCTAGCTTCAGTGTTTATGTTTGTTGCAGGCATTTCTTTCTTTGCCGATTAGCCATATAGTGGCCAAGGCGGGAACCAGACAAGCCACGAACGGAGTAAAGAGAGAGAGATCTGGTGGAGGTGTGTCCAAAGAGGACAACAAATTAAAAAAAAAAAAAATAGATTCGACAAGAATTGATTCGACATCCAGGGTGGTCAATTGTGCAATATTGGGAGATGAGCCAGGATAGACGAAGCAAGCTGTGCCTTGCATGTGAAGCAAGACGTCACGGGGGGGGAAAAACCCTCGTCTCATGTAGAAAGATGCCGTGCCTGTCACAGCAAGGCTCTTGCAAGGCAGGTCTTGTCGCAGAGATGGCCGAGGCCCTGTGAGACGTTGGTTTGAGAGTGAAAATCAAGACGGGGGTTCTCCAGAGGGATGTCAGCAATGGCCTGTTCATGTAAAGGAAGAATAAGGAGAGGGTAAGAAAGAATGAATGAGTGAATGAACGCAAGATTGAATGAATGACAAGCAAGAAAAAAAAAGAAAACAAAAGAACAGAAAAAAAAGAGAGAGCAAAAAAAGAACAAGCCCAACAATGATCGACTACAATTGTTTACATCGACCATGAGGAGCATCAACACGATTCACCTTGCAAGAACCCCCGATCGAGCACGCACATTTAGCCTTCCTTTCCCCGAACCATAGTAAACAGAACACGCACAAACAGCCGTGGGCTCTGGTTGGAAGTTGCGGTACTGCTAAACAGGGGAGTGCTAAAGATCAAAAAACACATCTTCGCCCAGCATGCTTACAAGACGTCCTAAGAATCTGGAAGTCGGCCTTGTGTTGGACAACCAGCCAACCATGGGATTCGTAGGGCTTTGTTCGCTGTCTCCATTGCCGTCGGTGTTGATCACACGCGATGCGCGCGCGCGCGTGTGTGTGTGGGTGGCAGACTTTGTGGGTGAACGGCAAATGTTAAAATCATAAAGGTTGAAAGAAAATCACAGCGAGCCAAGGTCGAGGCCACCACTCTCCACGTTTGCAAGCGTGTACATAGCATGTTTCGCGCACCAAAAGACGACAAAACAAGGGACCGAGGAATAAAGTTATCCGGAAGATTTCTCCCTTTTCTTTTATTAAAAAAAAAAGAACCAGTCCGTCGCCGGTCGCGACGACAGTGTGCTTCCTTCGAATCGGCTGGACAGGACTGCTCGGATTCCTCGACAGAATCTGCCAGGGGATCGATGACTATTATGGAGGCTGTCTCCATTGGTCGACAGCTCAGCTCGATCGCTCTGGCGAGAGGCTGGCTCTCCAACAAAAAGCCTGGAGCGGCTCCAACACGAAGGCCGCCAGGCTGCTGGCCCCAAGAAACCAAGGCATGAACGAAGGCAGGCCACCACGGCCACGCACAGCACCGCCAAGTCCAGGAAGCGCGCAGGTCCGTCTGGGCAACACCAAAAGGCTGGGCAGGGCCAGAAGTCTGGCAGAACGTCTGCGTGAGCGCGCGCGTGATGGGCGGCCAAGAAGAACACAGAAACACTTCTGTCGCAAAGAAGAAGATTGCCCAAGAGAGATCCTCCCCCCCAAAGTACAGCGAGTCGCATCTTGTTCTCCGAGAGGGGAATGAATCAAACAGAACCCAGAGAAAAGAACCCCAAAAGGAAGAACCCTGAAAGAAGAGAACCTTAATTTTCATCTCGGCCAGCTAGCCAGCCAGCCAGCCAGCCAGCCAAACAACCAGTGGGAAACGCTGCTGATGACAGACTGGCAGGCATCGCACATCATGCGGCGCCAAACTCGTCAAGCAAACAGCCAGTCCTCCGACACACTCACACACACACACGCACCCAGGGGGGGCCCCAGCAGCAGTTTGATCGGCTCCCCAAACCGCCCGCTTTGATTCTGCCCAATTGCTGCTGCCCATTTGCTGGCCCAGCCAATGCCTGAGCTATGCGTCTGGCCGTTGCATTTGCCTGTTGGAGCCCCACATCGGTTTCAGGCGCCCTCAGCGCCCGGGGGGAGGGTCCCGTAGGGGCCCCACCACCGTTCCTGTTTGAGAGCAATCCAATTTTGTTCAGGTGTCCCCCCCAAAAGGGAAGGGCATACAGTCAACTGGGTGTCGAAAAAAGGGAACAAGCTGCACAGCCGTTGGTTCGTGCTGGCACCAGACAGGCGGCGTGTTGCGAATAAAAGGCGAGCGGTGCGGCGAGAGCTGCCAGCAGGCGCATGCGAGGATTGTGTTGGGTGTTGGTGCGTGGCCATTGCATACTATAGTGGCACAAACGAGGGTACCGAAGACAAGCGACGGCCAAAGATGGAGGGCAATCCGATAACAAGCAATCGACCAAAGGCTTGGGCTTGTCTCAAATGCTGCCTCCGCACCGTATTAGAGTTAAACCGAGACGCCCAAAAAACGATTCGTCGAAAGTGCGCAAGAGGTTTGTATTTTTGCTGTCTTAGTATCGCATTCTGGATGGAGAACGGGGAAAGGCTGAGCCTCAAGATACTCGTACTCTGTGTGGTGAGCCGTTTCGCCAGGCACACCCCCTTGCTCGCTTGGCAGCTGCAAGGCACCCGTGTTGCGGTGTACGGGTACCAACGCAATGTACCCCTGACTGCCCGCTGGCCGTTCTTCCAAGAACTGGGCGCCACCCCCCCCTCTCAGGCCCGCCCCAACTTGGGGGCCCCAAGACGTTTCGGCTTCGGTTTGGTTTGAAAATGCCTACATACGAGTAGTCGGACAGCTGTGGAGAGAGAGGGATAGGGAGCGCGCTCCATGTAGCACAGAGGGATAGAGCGGGTGGCATTCAAGGCCTGCCACTCGTCTTTCTCTTGGACTTTTCTTGGAAGTTTCTTGGACTGTATCAGAGAGACAGTCACCATTTGTTCGTTGGCTGTCGTTGATTCTTGGACTTGTACAGCCTTTCTTTTCTTTTCTGTCTTTCTTTTTTATTCTTTTTTTATTCTGTCTTATTTTCACGTCTTTTTTTTTTCTTACTCGTTCCTTTTCTGATCGTGCTGGGGGCTGCTGCGTTGCTCTACTCTTTACGATCGACACTCCCTCTTTTCACTCGTTCCTTTCCTTCTTTTTATTTGCTTCTCATTCTTTCCTCCCTTTCTTTTTCTTTCCTTGTCTGCTTTCTGTTGGCTGGTTTCACGAATCGCTTCTTCATCTTACTTCCCAGGGACGAGGGAGAAGGGAAGCCGACAGCAAAGTATCCGGGGTCTGGGGTCTGGTTTTTTTCCTTCTTTTTTTCCTTCTTTTTTTCTTGCTTTTTTCTTGCCCTGTTCTTTCTATTTCAAACGCACACTATCACGACCGCGATCTGGCATCGACTGCGATTTCAACTACCGGCCAACGACTCAAACCCCCTTCTGTCGGATATTTTCATCCTCTCCTCCAACCCAGCAGCTTTTATTATTTATTTTTATTTCACCCTGAAGCCCGGGTCTTGTCTGACTGCCTCCTTCTCTTGATTCATTCTTCGTCTTGATTGCAGCCATTTATACCTCCTTGCTTCCATTTTCACTCCTTTGGTTTCTCTTCATCACGGGTCAGCGACTTGCTTATGCGTTTTCTTCTCATGCCTGGAGCGTTCCGTTTATTGATTTCCTCTCTGGTTCTTTGTCCCGTATGCGTATAACAGCAGCGGCTCGGATTTGGCTTCTCCTCCCTGGTTCATGAGCTCTGGTCACCAACCACCGATCTATATATTCTATATATCTCTGCGCCTCTGGCCTGTCTTGCTCTGTCTTTTCGGATTGCAATCCGGAGCTCTCATGCAGCGGCAAACGAGATAGCGACATCCCCCCCCCCCTTTCCTACATACACACGCAGACCTCCTGTCGCTGCAACATGGCTCGACGAGCCACAGCCTTGTTGGCTGCTGGCGTTGCCCTTCTCGCGTCGTGTTCCAGTGCACTCGCCCAAACGACAGAGGACACGCATCAAGGCTGCATCCACATGCAGATCGTGCACTCGACCAACGAGGCCATCTTTACGAAACGAGCCGTCGAGCTGAGTCTGGCCAACCGTTCAGACGTGGCCTACTATGCAAAACGTGAGAGAAAAAAACAACATGGAAAGAAAGAAGATAGGGCAGGGGAAAAAAAAAAAAAAAAAAAAACCTCGAGTCCGCTAACACACTCTCTCCCCTTTGCTAGTCAACTTCGGCACGCCCCCCCAGTCGCAGTTTGTCCAGCTCGACACCGGCTCCTTTGAGTTGTGGGTGAACCCGACGTGCACCGGCCTCTCGTCGGGCGACTCGGCCTTTTGCCAGGCCATCGGCAACTTCGACACCACCCAGTCCAGCACGTTTGCCTCCCTGGGCGTCAACAAGCAGCTGCGGTACGGCATCGGCAACGCCAACATCACCTACGTGACCGACGACATCACCCTGCCCGGCACGACGTCCGTGCTCAAGCAGGTGCAGTTTGGCGTGGCCACGTCGACGGTCGACGAGTTCTCCGGCATCCTGGGCATCGGCTACGGCGAGGGCCTGACCACGCGCTACCCCAACTTTGTCGACCAGCTGCAGGCCCAGAACGTGACCAAGGTCAAGGCCTTCAGCCTGGCCCTGGGCAGCAAGGACGAGCAGGAGGGCGTCGTCGTCTTTGGCGGCGTCGACACCTCCAAGTTTGCCGGCACCCTGACCCGCCTGCCCATCACGCCCGCCCGCTTCAGCCCCGACGGCGTGCCGCGCTACTGGGTCAACATGTCGTCCCTGGCGCTGGCCACCGCCGCCGGCGGCACGCCCAAGACCTACAGCAACAGCAGCATGCAGGTCTTCCTCGACTCCGGCTCCACCCTGACCCTGCTCCCGAGCAGCCTGGCCGACGCCGTGGCCGCCGACTTTGGCGCCACCGAAGGCCCCAATGCCGACGGCTTCTATGCCGTCAACTGCAGCCTGGCCCAGGTCGCCGGCTCCCTCGACTTCTCCTTTGCCGGCAGCAACGGCGCCGCCGTCACCGTCCGCGTGCCCTACCGCGAGCTCGTGCGCCAGTCCGGCAGCCAGTGCATGCTGGGCATCCAGTCCAACAGCGACTTTGTGCTCTTGGGCGACACATTTATGCGTTCGGCCTATGGTGAGTAGACCCCTTCTCTTTCCTTTCCTTTCCCTTCCTTTCCTTTCCTTTCCTTTTTTCCCCCTCTTTATATCTAACACCACCCCAAAGTCGTCATCGACCAGGCCGACAACGCCGTCTGGATGACCCAGTACGTCAACTGCGGTTCGACTCCGGCTGCTCTGGCCACGGCCGCGTCACTGACAACCCTGACCGGTGCCTGCAACACAACCCAGAACAATGTCAACGATGCCACCCCAACGACATCATCAACAGCTTCTTCGCCAACGTCTTCGACCGCAACGTCGCCCAACAGCCCCTCGTCCTCGTCGTCCTCTTCGTCTTCCTCTTCGTCGTCCGCGGACTCAACACAAGCATCCTCGCCACAATCCCCGTCTTCGTCGCAGTCGTCCGAGTCGTCGGCGTCAAACTCCGGGACAGCGACGTCCTCGACTTCTGCAGGCTCGGCGGTGCCACGGCCCCTCCTGGTGGCCATGACCAGTTTGCTTCTCGGACGCTTGTTATGCCTGTGATAAACACAATCAGCCGAATGTGTAGTTGTCAACCACAAAACATTTGCACCAAACTAGCGCCGTGTATATACATCATCAACCGTCTCTTATGACACAAACAACATACCACTTTATGCATAGGTTGTTTCCCACCTTCCACCATCTTTCTACTCACCAAGCAAAAGAGAAAGAGAAGAGGGGAAGAGAGAACGACCTGGGAGTCGGGAAAGGGAATTGGCGTGTTCCTATTTGATAATTTTGTGCAAATGCTCGGATATAGATTATCGTGTGTTTTTTGTCTTATTTTTCACTCCGAGGGTGGGCGTGAATTTCATCTAGCAGTGAATGCGGATTTTTTTGAAAAAAAATTTTTAACAGTAGCATAACCCAAATTGAACAGCGGCATTCGTGAGCAGGTAGATTTCGGACAACGGTAAGCGGAGTCCCTCAAGTTCGCCCTGTTTTCTGTAGATGATTGGTATATTTCTTTTTGTGCATTCGTTGTCGTCATATGTCCTTCGACCCGATTTCCCGTTTTTTTCCCCCCTCATATGTCCGACTGAATTTTTGTCCAATTCACAAACAAGCCACCCCAATGATCCTTTTCGGTTCATTCCCCAAAGAAGAATAAATGTTATACAAAATTCCGCCAGGAAGTACCCGCAAGTGTCGAATATAACAGTAACCAAAAGCGCCATTTCAAGCATCCAACATGACCCGGCTTTTGCATTGTTTTTTTTTCTTTAATATTTTCTTCCCACCATTGCTTCCCTTCTCTTCTCTTCTCGTTTTGTTCTGCCGGGTCGCATTTTCGTTCTTCTTTTCGCTTATCCTAGTTTCGAAATATTTACTGGCTAAAATGTTGCCCGAGAACAGATTTCTCGGCACGAGTTCGCATATGAGCCGCATGGGTTTCGAGGCATTCCACCATCAAGGCTGTGACTTTTAGTTTGTCAGTAACATGATTACAAATACAACTCTCAGGTCTCCAAGATAGCAATTACTTACCAGGCCAGACATGTGCACGTCCAAGTAGGGCTGCTGTGGTACTGAGAATCTTGGCTGCAAAGCCAATCTGTTCTCCCATCTGCATGCCCAAGGAAATGCCTCCAGAACCACCATTCGAAAGGTCCAAGTTTGTCGCGCCTTCAGCCATTGTCAAGAATTCCTGGATTCTTCCAAGCAACCTGACATCCTCATCGTCCAGCATCATGATCGCTGGCACCTGAGATAGGTCAACTTCGTCGCGACCCAGAATCCCGAGGTACGGTCCAACCCGATCTTGCACTGTCGCCACCCACTCGGCGAGCACCTGCGTGCAGTCGAAAAAGCACAAGGCAACATGCAGAGGCAGAGCCCCAGTAGACAATCCGGTCAGCGTAAGACCGAGCCTATCTGTCGCCGTCATGGAGCTTGCCGCATAGTAGGCGGCCTTGCGCAGATGCTTCTCGCGTCTTGATGTAGAGCGGCTGGGTGACGACTTCTGTTGTGGGTGACCAAATGCCGACGTGCCAAAGCCAGGTGACTCCGAATGTTGAGTTGCCGGTGAGTCGGCAAAGATCGACGAGTTGTGCCCCGATGCCTCGGAGGACGGGTCCGTGGCCATGGATTCTGCGTTGGACACCGGCGACTGCTCGGCGTGTTGCACAATCTCCCAACCATGAGAAATCTCTTCAGCTAGTCCATCCCAATCTCGCTGCCAGAACTTGTGCTTTGACGGACCGAGATTCACAAAAAGACGTACGTAGGCGAGGTCCAAAAGCGGCATCGAGTTGGTTGACAGTGGCCCGTATAGACCTTCTTGGAAGTCGGTTGAGTTCTGTGCGCTGCTTTTCCAAGCAACCTGCCAGGCCTCCAAAGCCGGTTCAATGTGACGGTGCATCTTTTCCGTCTCCTCGTTTGTCCAGAACTTGTTGTGGTGGCGCTGCCGAGTCTCCCAGATGTAGTTGTGGAGGGCATTGATCAGGATGTTGCAGCCGAAACGGCTCGGCTTCAGTTCTGACGCGGAGTTGGCTGCCAGTTTCTCCAGTGCTTCCCGAGCACCCTTGCTGCCCATACTATTGAGGATGTTGCGCTGCATTTGCTTCTCGCTCGACCGCAGCAAGCTGCCCAAGGCCTCGTGGAATGTCATGCGGTTGTGGTTGGCGGCTGCCACTCCACCCAAAGATTCAAACTCAGCGCTGGACGCGGCCGCAAAGAAAGCTTCATCACATGGCAGGTCCAGCAGGATTTCTGAATTTGTCAGGACCGGTGTGTGGTTGTATGCGGACATGAAGAGGCTGGACAGGACAAAAACAGCGAACAGAGTGCGCTTCCGCTCTTCCATGGATTTCCACTTCAGCCAGTACGTCTTCTCCTCCGCCAGTCTTTGGGGTGTCTTCTCGGTCGGGCTG
Source organism: Raffaelea ambrosiae (assembly GCA_002778195.1). Taxonomy (NCBI): domain Eukaryota; kingdom Fungi; phylum Ascomycota; class Sordariomycetes; order Ophiostomatales; family Ophiostomataceae; genus Raffaelea; species Raffaelea ambrosiae. The sequence goes on along the minus strand of PCDI01000004.1, from coordinate 3,539,905 downwards.
TCCCCCCAAATGTCAACCGGGACATCTGGGAGAGGTTCGAGACGCACTGGCTTCAGCAGGTCCGCACCATGAGCAAGGCTCGCCAGTGCGGCGGAGTGCGTGGAAGCAATTTCGCAGGCGCGCATGTCGGCGCTGTTGTGGCCGTACATAACATTGAGCAGCATGGCCTGGACCAGCCACACGGGCGTGTCAGACGAGTCGTCGGCAGGCTCACCTACGCTCGGGCGGCGATAGTCAGCCCTGCGCACGTTTGCCTTCCGGCGTTCGTCGAGGTACACTTGGATCATGCGCTTGGCCATGTTGAAGAGGATGCGCGACTGCTCACGGTCCAGCTCGAACAGGGCACCAATGGCGGCCATGGAGAGGACGAGGCAGCCGCTCGCGCCGATGGAGTTGTTGCGTCCGTGGGAGGTGAGCGCTGCCAGCATACTGGACGACACGTCAAACGACAAGGTTGCGACGTGCAGGAATGGCATGAACGGCTGTACGTTTTGCAAGTAGGCAGCGACGTATCGCCGCAGGTCACTGGTGGCGGGCACAGGATGCTCGAGGCCGGGCATCAGGCCCGTGGCGTTCGGGGAGCCTATTCCGCTGAACGAGTAACGGCGGATTCCGAAGGACGAATTCCGCGAAGCGGCCGAGGTGAGCGCCTTCACGATGGCAAGTCTTGTCGCATCTGTAATTGTGGACACAGGTGAGCTGGAGCCTCCAGAAGCGGCATTGTTGCCATTGCTGCTGACACTACCGCTGCTCCCACTCAAAGACATCGGCGTATCTGGACCGTTGCCACCGCCCAAACCCATGGTCTGTCCAAGCGCCGACGCATTCATGTTGAGCAAGGAGGGGCTGAGAGAGCTCATCGAGGGCGGCGGCGTGGAGAAATACGGATCACCAGTCCGGGAAGAAGCAGTGACATTGGAAGAAAGCGGTGCCTGAGTTGCTTGGGCGGTCTGGTTTGTCTGGAGACCAAGGGCACTTACAGCCATGTGCGGCGACACAGATATTCCCGTCAGAAGGTCAGAGAAGTCCGTCATCCCAAGCTCAGTAGAAAAGCTATTGTCCGCAGGGGGGTGGGCACCCAGAAAGCCGCTGTCAGTCAGGGGCCGAGCGCAGCCGAGAGCACCGCTGGACTGCCACATCGATGTGGGGAGAGTCGTCGGCACAGAATGGCCGGCAGACGAGATTGCGGAGACCGGGGGCGGCATGGATACAGAGCCGTTGTTATGCAGGTGGGTAGATCCGTCAAGCATGACGTCGCTCTGGCTGCCGGTGCTGATCGCCGACGGGGACGAGCCGTCGACGGCCGACTCGTTGGCGGAGATGAACGACATCTGGTTCTCGAAGCCGGTTAGCCAGTCGAAGCTGTCGCGCGTGGACGGCATGTCGTTGTAGGCGCCAGCCCGGCGCGCAAAAGCCGACGTCGGGTCCAGGGCAAGCGACTGCGGCGAGTCGGCGTGCAGGGCACTGGGATTGATGGTGTTGCCGCCGGTGGAGCCGAAGATTGCGGTTTCAAAGTCAAAATCCTGGTTGAAGTATGACATGGCCGGTGCAGTTCGCAGACCGCCAGAGAAGTCCAAATTGTCGCTCAGCTGGGTTTCCAGCTTGGGCGGGCCGTGGTTTAGACCGCGCTGGGCGAGCAGCGACGGCATGCCCATGATGGCTGGGTTTGTGGCACTGCTGTAGGCCATCGTACAAGAGGGACTGAAGCTCATGGGGTGGTGCATATTGAAGTCAGCTAGATTAGCAGTGCCCAACCGGCGGGCAAGAGGCACGTTGGACGCAAATGTCGCCAGAGAGCAGGCACCATCGACATGCCCGGTGGTGTTTGCGCGCGGGCGCGCGTTTGCAGCCGAGCTGTTTTCAGCTGCGGCACCCGGGCCGCCGTTGATACCGGCAATGCTGTTTTTACGTGCACGCCCAGCGGCTGCGCTGGCGGTGCTCTCGCGGCGATTTCTCGGCCGCGCAGCCGGCGTGGTCGCCTGGTGCAGCTTCTGCTGGTGGCGCAGCAGCAGATCGCGGCGGGCAAAGCAGCGCGTGCACTGGGCGCACTCAAACGGCTTCTCCTTCGTGTGGGAGCGCTCGTGCCGCTTGAGGTGCTCTAGGCGTGCAAAGCAACGCTCGCATGTAGTGCATACATGTGGGCGCGGCTTGTCCGTCTTCGGCGGCGGCACGGTCGGAGCCTTAGTGCTGACCGTGATTGTTGAACCTAGAGGTAAGGGGACAGCGCCTGGTCAGCTGGGCATCCACAGGCTCGGAGAGCGCGCAATGGCCGCTGCTGCCGCCGGGGATTGGCTGTGTCATGCGAGATACAGCCAATGTGACGGGAAGCGACTCGTCGCCACGTCAGGCAGGAGAGGAGAGGAAGAGGAGGGCTGCATACCAGCATCGTCGCTCTTGGGCTTGGACTCCGTTGCGGGATCCGGCGAGGGTTTGGACTTTGGCAGTTCAGCAGTGATAGAGGTGTCAAAATCTATGGTCGCATCATGAGACGGTAGGTCGAGAGCAGGGAGGATAGGCATAATCGGCGAGGGGGGGGGCGCGGCAGCGCAAACGGGAGCAATCAATTGTATAGATCCAATCTGTCCACGCCTGCAAGAAGAATTGCTGCTGCTCTTCCAGGTGAGCTAAGCCCTCAATGTTTCGTGGCTGACTTTCCTGTCTGGCTGCAAGTCGTCAAGGGCAGGGCAAATTCACGTCGACCTGCAATGGCCACGCACGGATTGGCTCGAGAAAAGCTAGAGGTCTACCTTTCTACAAGCGAGGCCTGCTGCAGCTACTGCGCGGAGAGATTGCACAGCTGTGTCTGGGGAGACGATCGTTCCAACTCGAAGCAATTCACAAAAAACCGCGTGTGTGCAAGCTTGGACAAAGGCGAAACGGCGCAAATGTGGGGAGCCGCCCAAAAGATACAGAAGAAAGAGCGATGCTCGCAACCAGAAATGTAAACATGCGAGCGAGGCAGAGCGACGTAGAAAGAGTAAGAGTGAGGTATGCGAGGTAGAGAGAGCTGGGCGTGAGAAGATTGAGTCTGGGAGAGAGCGAGAGAGCGAGAGGAAGGAAAGAGGAAGAGGGAACTCGGTGTGTGAGAAAAAGAAGGACGACGATGAGAGGCGGATGGAGCCAAAGAAGCTGTAGGCCTGGGGAAAGAAAGGAAAAAAAGGAAAAAAAAAATTGACTTGAGTGCTTTCCTCATTTGTAGGCTCACACCCCTTCTTGCCGTTTGCAGCGGTCGTTCCTGCTGTTCGAATGTTCTTCCCGCCTCCGTTGTAAGCGCGAAGTTCTTCTCGGCTTAGGCTGGAAAGAGCGACCAAGCACTACAAGGAAGGCGAAGGGGGGTGTGGGATCTAAGTTGCTGTCGAACCCGCACACACCGTAAGTATCTGACAGCGTATCATGGGGGCAAACGAACAGGAAGGAGGAAAGAGCGACAAGACACACAGTGCGCGGTCCTTTCTTAGCTACGGAGAGGTCACTGGCACAAAATAGCACCCTGGTTCGGCTACGACAGGGTGAGTGGTGGGCGTCGTGGCCAAATGGGGCACACGAACCTTGGATGCAACCAGGGGTGGCCAGGGGTGGGTTCGTCGGTAAGAATGAAGGACGGCGCGATCTGTCGAGGGTCTAGAGGGCACAGGCGCCGCCTTCCTGGTTCAGCCAAACGCAACATTGGCGCCACGCAAAGGGCGAGAGCGACCAGCAGAGAACACCTGGACAGCAAGGACATCACGGGCACTGCTAGCAGGTGGATGGTCTGCATTTTACGAGCATTACTAGACAACAAGTGGCAGTGAGAGGCAAGCAGCATGCTATGTATGCAGTTGGTGGCAGTTGTGCACGATATGCGCGGGTATCCGCGAGTCGCTATCGCCCCTTGGCCGCTGGTGTTCTGCTCCAGTCAGTGCCACTTGACGGCAGCAACTCCCCGTAAAATTTGTATTACGAAGGGTCATCGCCAGACGGCAACCCGGCACTCCGTGCCTCGTGGGGCTAGCATCTGCTAGCCCAGCCAGTGGCAAGCGGTGTCTTGTCATGTTGAGTCGTGAGTCGTTCTTGCCGGTCGTGTTGCCTATTCCTGCCGTTTTTTCCTTTTTGTGCACTTTCTTTTGTTTCTTCTTGTGGGCATATTACTGGGCTGTCATTTCTGGGTTGTTGGCTAACTGCCCGTCCAATGGGGCGTTGGCCCCCGAATGGCCGCCCATATTGGCCACCGAATGGCCACCCAGCAAGGCGGTTCCGCAAGTACGACACACGAGATCCCAAGGAGACAAAATCCTCCCCCCAGGATTTCCCCCAGAAACTGCCCCAGACAGTGGTCGCGGCCTGGGCCAAGGATTCCTACCCTAGTAGTCTTCCCTGGCTTAAATTGTGAGAGGCAGCGAAGGCGCAAGCGGTCCGATGTGATTCGCTGGCTGGTCGAGCACGGGCAAATTGACCAGTGAGAGATGCTGGAGAATATCAGATATGACCAGCCTGCAGGGTGTTTCCCCTTTTGGTTGCTGTTACCCCTTCGTTCTTGCTGCTTCTGCTTCTGCTTCTGCTTCTGCTTCTGCTGCAATGCCCCTACTAAAGTATGGCGCGTTAGATGGAATGTCGCTGTCCACGTTGAATACGACCGGACCCGGAGACCGGCACCACAGGTCATTCCATCCTTTAAAGGTCCTGGTCTGCTCAGGTAATTAGAATGCTGGACAAAGTAAAAGGAATTCACCAGAAAAAAAAAACACTCGCATTACAGCCGACACCCCGGGCATACTCGCCTAGTTTCTCGCTGCTCAAAAATTAAAAAATGGAAACGGGCGAAAACCGCACAGTGCGCCGCTTTTCGGGGGCAGCACGGAGCCCGCGTTCGGGGTAGACTGGCACTAAGAATTATGAGGGTCGCTAAATTGTGGATTTTACGGGGTAAAGAAACATCCCCAAAACAGCCCACAAAAGCTTGCAGCGACGCGAGCTATTCCTTGAGAGGCTCCGCTGCCCCGTTCTTTTTTTAATTCTCTCAATTTTGGCTGGTCCATAATACCGCGAGTATGTAGCTAATATGGGGTGGGAGTGCCACCCCACCACCACCACCGTAAAACCGCCTGCCATGTGTATCCGGCCAACGTTCACAAAGGTATTTTCTCCACGCTGGTGGGCACGCGCGGCCACGAAAAGTCGCATGCGCTGTTCCCTGCCTGTCGTTTGTGTGTGTGTCTGTGTGTCCCCCTGTCTCTTTTCTCTTTTCTTTTCTTTTCTTTTTTTCTTTTTTCCATATTTTTCTAAGCACATGATGGGTGGGCCGGGAACCCATGTCGATCCGGGGGTTGTTCCCTTTGCTTTTCCTTTCCTTTCCCATTTTTCCATTTCCCTGTTGGCTACCCCAGTTTCAGTTTTTTTTTTACGACCCATTGTATTATTTTTGTTCTTCCCAAGGCGACCTAGATCGTAGGCCAATCATAATAACCGCAGATTCGATTGATCTTTGACCTGCTGCTCTGAGGCCGACTTGACAGTCATAGTGACCACTGATATGTCAAGGACAGGAACAATAAACGACACCTTGAGCCCATTGTGACAAGATCACTATTCTCGGGGTCCTGTCCTAGGGTCTCTGTCGCCCTGTCTCCATGCAATAAAAAACATGCCGTGATCCCCTGGTCCACGGTGATCTGTCAGGGCAATTCAATCTATATCTGTAAAGAAGGCCTCTGGAAAAACTTTTTACTAGTTTCTTCGGATTAGAAGTCCGCAGCTTTCCCAGGCCGTCTGCCTCTTCCAATTCATCACCTACTAAGGTCCCTGATTGTTTCGCCAATCTTGCTTTATGCCGAGAAGTCAGGCAGAAGGCAAGAGACCCTAGATAACCCAGGAAGCCCCGTATATTCGGTGCTCTTATGATGTTTAAAATCTGAGAAATCTAACAAAGGATCAGCGGATAGCTCGTTTCCTTTCTGTATGAAGACATCTACGTAACTTTAAACAGCCAAGTGCCTGCTCTTTCACTAGGCCACAAAAGGCTGACCACAATTGCCTCACAGCTTGCCCGACTGTGTTTTTTCATATTAACCTTCCCAGCGGCGAGAAACTCGAACCTGTGTCAGGAAACGATATGTCTTGCTTTGCGGGAGATTGCTCTAAATTGAGTCGCGTAGAGGCATCTTAGCCTTCTGTCTTCAATAGACCGTTTCGCCCTTTCGTCACTATTGTATGGGTCGCCAATATCTTCCCATTGGACAGACAGGCACGGCACACGTTGATAGCTACAAGACGGCGAATCAGATGTGCCGTTTACTATGCATCTAAAGCAGGTCTTTCTGAAACCAAGCATGTCAGTGAGATTGCATGCCAGTCACACATGTCTTTCTGCACGCGGTTCTTTTTCTGTAGTGCTGGAGCAGTTCTTTAGTTATACATTTTCGTGCCCGTATGTTTCTTCGTTTCCGGATTCTCTCTTGTCTGCCTTTATTTATGCCTGTTCATCAGCAACCGAGTCCCCACAACTTCAAGACTGCCAGCGTTTTAAACGCAGATAAAGCCCCATTCTCGACAGCTCTCGAGAGCTCCTCTTTGGTCTATTAATAACTGTTCTAGTCTGGGCTATACAGTGTACCAGACGAGGAGCGTACTGTCCTTCCACACGAGTATGGGCGGCATAATTATCCGTGTTCGACAGCGGAAAGTCGAGAGACACGGCAAGACTTGCGCAAAATAGAAGCGGCTTCCCGCCTGCAGGTGAACCCGCTCCACCAACGACGTCCGTTCGTTGATATGTATAATTGCTGGAATTTGGGTATTACCATTTTTGGAGTAGGATACATTATGGCACTGCACACCTAAATGATACCCAAACATTGAATTATCTCGGATCATTCCAATGAGCCAGTTCAACTGGAAAGACAGAAAAGCGGCATACGCGTAAGACGCTCACGCGGTGACAAGCTGCCGTCTCTCTGTGTCTCTGTATGCAGTGTGCTGGTAAATTCCGTGACATTGTGAAGGAGCACTACACGTGTACCTAGCCGAACTGCTATGTATGTTTAAGCGACGTATGTTGGCCGATTTTCTTTTTTTCTCCCTTCTTTCTCATTTTTATTGCAATGTTCCAGTGTTCAATACTGTTTTCCTGTGTAGACACGCGTTTCTGCTACTCCAACTTTTGACGGGTGCACTCCAATTTCCTCGTTTGGACTATGGGCCAGGTGGCTTTGTGCGGTCCGTACCACACGCAGAACACCAAGACATGTGTACCTTCACTATGCAGGACAGCTGCCGACAACTCCAATTTTCCTGTCTCCTTGTGTGCTTCGGTCTCTGCCCGAACAACCTTGAGTTTGTCCTGAATGGGTGTCGCACAGTGGTTTTGGCTGGGGCTGCCGTGCATGATAATGCAATTTTTTTTTCTCTTTCTGCTCCTACCCATGTCGCATTCGAAGTCGTGGTTGACCAACGTTTCTCCAGAGCAAGTACCAGACACGGAACGTATTGCACGACAAATCGCCATAGGTCAGGGACCAAGGCTGGCATTCGTAACAAACTGACCGTGAATGAGTGTATCTGTGCTGGCTCTCTTTCTTTCTATCATGCATTGCAGAGCATCTTACGTGTACGATGTAGTTATCCCACAAAAAGCCATAGTCCCCAGTCTGACAAGCCCGTAAGCGACATCACAAGCCATCGTGCTCCGATAGCCATTCGCACACCATGCAGAGCACACTGTGGCCCGTGTTTACAAGACGCCTGCTGGCGAATCCTAGCCCTGTACTGTTTCCCCAGTGCTTCATGAACGTCGCGCTGGCATCGATAGTTCGCAGCACGGGTACCGTACCGGGTATCCGCACTAGTGCAACAAATAGGCATTGCCTCGCTGCCCAGAGTGGGTATTTCGCTGCTTCGCTTTATCAACGGTGCATAAGAGAATTTTCCACTACAACGCCACTGCACCATTGACGCCGGAATATCTGCAGGGAGGCCACTTGGGAAATGACAGGCCGAGGGGCAACAAATGGGAATTCTATGCGATTCATCACCGCTTTGCTTCCTGTAGTAATCGTATCTTACGCATGTACGAGTACTGTTTAACTGTTGTGGCCTGGAGAGCGACACCTCTCCTGGTTCAGCAAGCGTGGGGTTGTGCTGATCCTTCCTTCGCTCCTTCCTTCCCCAACTTTCCCTCCACAGATCACCCCACCATCCAATTTGGGGAATCATGGCGGGGCACCACCTGCCCGTAGAGTTGGGGGATTGTACCTGCTTCGTCTCCAACTCTGCGTCTCCAAAGGGAGAGCTCTTTCCTTGTAGATTTTATGGCTCTTTCTGTCCTGTCCCGTTCCTTTCGTCGTCGCTTCTTGTTCATGTATAGTTTCTTGTTTAGAAAACAAATCATTTTCTGTTGTTGCATCAACAAAGGCAGAAGAACGCAGCACAACCGAAGTCTGCAGCAAGGCACGACGCACCGATCAGCTAGTACACCACAACAGAGAGAGCCAGCGCTATTCCAGCACAGCACCGATGTAGATGGACAACAAAACATTCCGCGCTATTTTCTGCGGTTACCATTGCAATAGTCCAGACGTTTTGTTCTCCATCCGCCCACCACCCACCACCAACAGCGATTGAAAGCACTAAGGCGGCAGCACCGGTGCAGGCGATCCGTCGACGAGCGGCTCGGTGACGAACTGGCCAGAGCTCTATCCGGATGCACTACCAAGACAGAATTTGCGGTACAGGACGAGAGAGCTTCCCATCGCAAACGACTCAGTTTGACGGACTTCGTGCGATGTACGGACCACTGCGATCATTTGTCCATTTGGCCCACGAGAGTGTGTCCTCTCCGGGCCATTGTACCGACAAGCGCAGATGGGAAAGGACCTTGCATGTCTCTGGACGAAGGGGCCGTTCTTCGCGCATTTCCAATGGTCGTCATATGCTTGGCGATGGCAGGGCGTGTTGGAGATCCACACACACGCAGACTCACGTCCCCATCCTGCACACCACCCCTTCAAAGCATTGCTAATCACCAGCAACACCCACCTCGGCCAATCATAGAAGACTTGGTTTCGCTACGGTTGGATGCTTCCCTGCTCTGTTGTACCACAGACCTGCAACTATGGATACTTACTCGAAAGGGCGCAAGAGAAAGTGACAGGGAGCAGAACGAAAGGCCAGCTTCAGCCACCACTCCGGAATGCCTCTGTGCGCAAGAGGGTCACTGAATCAGCAGTTCCTCTGCTGTGGATAGGACTTGCCGCGAGTTTACACATAGTCCAAAGCACTTGGAAACGACATGGCACTGCAACTCAACAGACCCAATAGCGCAAAGCAAAGCAATATTTCTCTTGTTCGATGACAGCATGAGAACAAGGGGGTGGCTGATCGAGCGATGTCGACTTTGGGGTCCTTATGTCCTAGTCTGCCAGGTTGCTCCTACCCTGCACTGTACTCGCATCCTTTGTCCTGCCTTGGCTGGACTGAAGCCAACGAACAACCTGCTCTCCTCCACACCACCACAACCCCGATTTGGCATTTAGCCATGTTGGCGTGATAGTTATTATGTATCGATCTTTTCCCGCCTGCCTACCCCATATTTGGCGAAACCCTGGAAGATCCCTTGTGAGGCGCACCTTGGATTGCCCATCTTACCCCCAACCGTGCAAAACTTGCATTAGACTGCCTCGTGGCACCGAGGTACCGAGGCAATTGTCCAATTTGCCGTGGGCAATTTACGGTGCGTGAAGGGTTCTTCCTGCTCTGAATTATGAAGACATCGTTTGCCTGGGCAAATGAGTGCGGATATCCTACATTCTGCTTCTAATCGTATATGCGAGCAGGGGCAACGACCGAATCAATTCTGCACGAGATCGGGCTACTCCAGAGGCAAGCAAAGCCTAGTTTGGTCCGGAAAAGCGCCGGATATTAAGGAAGCCAGAATGCAAGAGTGCAGTTCGTACATGTGTGTGTGCGTGCGCCTGCCCCCGAGCTGCAGAGAGTCAGGTGCACTACTGCATATGCAGGTTCTTCGGCTCGAGCTCGCCATGTAGCCCAACCCTTTGTCCGACCCGTGTCCATCCTGAGAGATACTCACCAGCAAAGGGACGGCCAGCAGAAAGCCAGAGAAAGGGAAAGAGAATGTCTCAAGGATGGCAACTGTGTTTTCAACCTGTGTGTGTCTGGCTACGAACGATGCACCGGGTTCGGTTTTCCGGCGCAAAAACCAAAGGCAACGTTTGACCCAGAATCAGAGCGTCTCGTACAGCGGAGAGCCAAAGGAAGCGAGGTGAACGTCAGGGTGGCCTGAATTAACAACGAGGTTCTCAGGCCACTGCGACCAGAGATGACTTGGCCCGTGGTCACCACCAGCCTTACCATCGTATTACTGAATTGGCTCATCTGGGGACCCCGGATTCTGAGTCGATGGTCTCTCACCAGGCTCCATACAGCAAGGCCAAACCCACTCCGATATCCTGAAGATTTAAGGCGGTGGAGCCAGAAGCAAGACGAGAAAGACCACTTTGGCGAATAACAGCGACATGTGTGTTCATTTTGAAACAAATGGGCATTGATGGGCATTGATCACGGGGCGTGTGCTGGTCTCGGGTGTGATTTGTGGGCGCGCTGGGGGCGCTCTGGGATCTTGTCAGGCTTGCTAGGTCGTCGCACTGTAATGTGCCACCGCCGTCCGTCGTCAGGCTAGCCTAGCGCCGTGGGCTTGCATGGTCTTGTCCTCGCCCAGTCACCGTTGTTACCGTGGGACCTTGTCCCGCCGGAAAGCCGAGAAGCCCCAGGATCCCTGTCTACCCCAGATTTTTTTTTTTCTTTGCGAGAGTCTGGTGGTGGTCGCCGACACACCACCCGTCATGCCAATGCGCCTGCCATCTCCCAATCTTCCAATCTTCACGGCTTCCCATCCACACCTCATCGACTCATGGTCATGCATCATTGTCTTGCTGGTTCTCCACATGCCATACTATGGTAGTGTCCGAAGGCCATGTGGTGGATCCCAACGAGTACGGTGTACTCGTACATAGTGCTCGTATGCTCTTCCACCCTCACAGCCACCATCTAGCAAATGGAAGAACAATGTGGAAAGGTCATCGATTTGAACTCTTTACCTGCTGCTCTGAACGGAAAAGTTGCCAATCGCAGTGAAGCCCCACTCATGCAGACGAGATTGGTCCTTAGGATGGCGAGCAACGTGCAGACATGGATGCATAGCCTTTCTCCTACGAGTACGAGTATGTATGTACGAGTACGGCGTGAGATACCTGCAGTCTGACATGCGCGCTGCAACTCTCTGTTGGCGGTCCTGTTATGGTTTCTCGACCGCGTCTACCCCAAAGGCTGCTTGCCACACCTGGCTCAACTGCCGGGTCGTTGCTAGAGCGAACAATTGTCCAGCCTCGACCCAGGCCCGAGTTCCAAGGGCTTTTTCCACAAGTACCCAACAGCCATGGCGCAAAGAAACAAGTTGTGGCTGATCACGTCGCGTTTGTTTGGGAAAGTACGAGTGGGCTAAGAAAAGGGGCAACTAAGGATAGCACATCACTTGAGAGACGATGGGAAGGAAATGGTTTGCTCGTGGCCAAAACCTCCGTGCTAAACCCCGGGCTGGGTTCGAATACGACACCAGGTTTTACCCCAGACCCCAGAGTCCATTTTTGTCACTTTGTGCCTTCACATTCCGAGCGACTCCCGGGTGACCAGACGGCGTGAATGGTGGTTGGCCAATACTTGTGCACGGTCGACTGACGATGCCTTGGAGTTAGTGCTTCCCACAAAGGACTGTCTAGGCCTCGTGACAAACCCGCCCTCGAGGGGGGGGGGGGCTTCTTCGCATACCAAGACACCAGCGGCTTCGCCCACCGGGCTAGCATTCCTTTCCGAGTCTCGCAGAAGGCCTTTTCTCTCTTTCTTTTTCTTCATCCTCCACGGCTGTCGCCTATTTCCAGCCCTCGTTCCTCGTCTGGCGATTTTTAGGGGGGTGGGAACTGCGCCCCGTAACTCCGTCGCAACAAGAACTTCTCACAATACTATGTAACTACTATGTATGCTCGTAACTAATACCCCGTATTTCACACACCCCCCAAAACCAGGCTAGACTCGCCCTCTGTCAGGAAGAGAAACCCGACTATTTGAAATGGGGCTATGCTATTGGCCAGCAAGCAGGCCAAAAAACGACACTAAAGAGAGCTTACCCACTCCCCCCCGTAATACTATGTGGTAACCTGCCAATAACTTCCAAGGTAACCAACCCCACGGGCACTCCCCACACGATATCCTTGTTTGTCTCGAAATTATTTTTATTTTATTTTTTATTTTGCCTGCCTTTGTCTGTAGCTTCACTAGTTTCTATGGGGATGCATGCGGCCTCTGGACTGTCTCTCAGAGACTTGCTTTTGTCAGCTAATGATGCATAGTGTCATACTCCCCGAGAGCACTGGCCATGCTGGACTGAGCAATCAGGAAGCTAGTCTGGCCGAGGCAGCCCACGGGAGTCGGGGTTTTCCCTGTAGGCGTTTTCTGTTCTCGCTGCTGGATTCCCGTCGGGTCTCGCTGGGCTGAAGGGGGGGACAATTCCGCGCTGCGGTGGCGGAAGAGCGCGAGGCCAAGAGGGCCCACCCACCGGTTTCCGGCGTCCGTTCTTCGGACAGCCATTATTGTAGCGCACTGTATTGGGTGGTCCATTTTTTGTATGACACTACGAAACAACCGGACAGCCAGTTAACCAAGGTTTCTCGGTTCATTGCTTGACCGAATGGGCAGGTTCGCCGCCCCTTGAGTCCAACTTGTGCGGACAGGCGAGCGGGCGAACAGAGGCCGTTGGGTGGGATATTGCACGCCGTATTGCCAATAGGAAGTCGAAAAGAAGAACAGAGTTGTTTCTAGCGCTCCCTTTTGTCTGCTTTGGACTTGGCCGCGCCAAACAGCCCTCAGTGGCACCAGGCACGCCGTTGAAATCTCCCTAGACACTAAACAGTTTTCCCAACAAACCTCTATGAGCCCCAAACAGTGCAGGTGCCGGTATTCTGGCCAGGATTGTATATCTTTCCTATTGAGGGACACTGTTGCCTTCATACACCTACCGCAAGGAACAGGAAAGTGGCCGGACCTCTTACTCCAATTCGTTCATATTTCCGCTGGGTTTGGAGAAGGTCGGCTGCGTGTGAGTGTGTGTGTGTGTGAGTGCGTGTGTGGTGTCAGGCAGACCGACAGCAGGACGAAGCGCAATGCAGAAAGCGCAAAAGCAAAAGCAAAAAAAAAAAAAATCCCACCACGAGGTGCGCAAATGCGGTGCCGCAGCACCCCCCAAAATCGGGGTGTGACCAAAAATCATGGGACTAGAAAACGAACTGACAGGCTGGTCAGCCACGTCGCTTTCAGCCTGCAGGTAGGTTCGTGGGGTATCTTTACGCCGTTCCTCAGCGCGTAAGAATTGCAGGCGACAGACAGGGTTGGTCTTTTTTAGAGCTAGAAAAGACCAGGTGACCAGGTGACCAGGTGGCGGGCGGTATGAACGATGGATAGGTAGGCAGAGAGCGGAAGGCTGCCCAGAACGGCATTTGCGTGGCCATGGCCGAGACATGCACAGTAGAGATGAATGGCAAAAAGCTGGGGCACGGCCGACAAAAACACCCCTGATACACGACCCGGCGCGTGCAGTGTCGAGATCGATACAGTATACGAGTTAGAAAGAGGGTCAAGTGATTGTGGGTTTCGAAAGCAGCAAACGTCACCACAGGGAGAAGGAAGCAACAATGGGGGAAGCGCCTGTTGCACAGCATAAAAAGTCCAAGATAAAGGACCCAATAAATCCGAAATAGTCAACTGCCGTAATAGTGATGTCTTGCACATGTTCAGGATGCACCTCCTGCCTGGGACTTTTTTTCCATTTTGTCCCTTGATTTCGGTGTCATTTGGTTTTGATCTTTTGCCAAGTATGCTTTCTTTTTCTGCCCTCGCCTCCAGAGATAGCCTGCCTAGCAGGGGATCGAAGAAAAACCAGGACGATCTGCAGGATGCAAGAACAAGAATACGATGTGGCTTCTTCAGACCAACCAAGGCTTTCTGTCCGAGTCTAATGACGGCAGTGGTGGCAACGACAGGCATATGTGGGATACAAGTGGACAAGAGGACAAGCCTTTTTTGCCCGTGTTTTTTTTTTGTGTGTTCCTTTTGCCCAGTCTGTAAGACACTTGCTGTCATTACTCTGTTGTTGGCCCTATTGGTCCTGTTGGTCTCCGTTCTCTTCTCTGTCCTTTTCTTCATTCACTTCAGCATCGTCGCCGCCTCCCTAGCCGGACAGTCCGTAGGAGAGGTTCTCCGTATAGGTCCACTCAGTGCCGATGCGAGATATAGGCTTGCGTCGGCCCTTTCTCACCATTTCTGTCCTTTTCTGTGGCGTACAGTAGACAAACAAGCGGAATAGAAACCAACAGGGAAAGCTAAGTCAAGTGAAGAGAACTCCCAAACGACAGTCCCCCTGGCTTGCCATACATAGGTGAGAGTCTTTGCTGGGCACGCCGTGTTCTTCGTCGCTGTGGACTTATCACCCTACCACAAACACGATTCATGCTCAACCATACTCTCCCAGTCTGGCCAGGTCGACTGCAGCTAACCACGGCAACAAAAACCGATCACCAGCTGAGCAAGCCTTTGGAAAGTGAGATACGTAGTCATACATGGATCAAGAGGGAGGGGAGGGGAGAGCGGCTGGCTCAGCTCAGATGGCACGGCTCGCACACCCTGCGGTTGGGGTTTGTTGGAGGAGAGCTTCCCCAACCCATATGTGTGAGAGGGTGTGCTTTCTGCATTGGCGGGAGAGGAAGTGACATGAAAAGGAAATCAACAGCAAGGGGGGGTGATGCAGAGAAATTGCTGAAGAGATTACTGACGAAGGGGACGAAGGGTGCTCGGGCAAGCCGGTATTGGGGAGCGGCACTAGAAGCCCAATTTGCCGTTTGCAACCTGTAGTTAATCGATGCTTTTTTTTTTTTTTTAATTAGAAAAGAGAGATAAATAAAGCAGACAGCAAGGACGCGCAACTGTGCAGACACAAAAGCAAAAAGAAAGAACGCAGGCCGCTCGCGGCTTCCCTCGTTCTCCGACGCAAGGCTACGTGTCGCGCCTGCCGTTTTCCATCTCGATCTCCAGTGTCTCCCAAACCTGTCTCAACCCATCTTGATCAATATTGCGGCTCTCCGTATCGTTCAAACAGGAAAACAAAAATGTGCGATTTTCTTGTCTCAGAACTCATGGAACCCTTCTCTTTGGAAATGTATTGCAAGTGAAACTTTATCTCAATTCTCTTCGTTGTGGTTGTGAAAACATCGTTTGTGGAACGTGGGACGTGGGGAAGGCAAAGCGCCTTAATTTTTTGAATTTTTTTAAAGCTACAAAAAGGCTCGGCCATTTTACGCCTTTTTTTTCACTCGATTATTTTTTTTATTTAAACCAAAAACTCTTGTTTTGTCCACCACAATCACCACGTCTCCAGCATCACACGTCGCCCATCGCGAGCAGCCCTCCCACCGTAACAAGCCCTCGGGCTGCTCCTAGGTTTCGCTCTCTTGGCCTCTTCCCAACTCTTTGGGAGCGTTTTGTCGCTGGACGGTGGTGGGTGGGCCTTTTTTTTCTTTTTCTTTGGCTGGGTTGCCCAAGGCGCGCCCCTTTCGGCATACCCGCCATGGCCACCCACGTTGGCGACGACGCTGCTGCTGCTTCTGCCGATGCCGCCAACATGGCCAGCCTGGTGACGGTCGTCATCACCACGTCGCCCACGCCCTCGGCGCCGTCGACGGACCTGCTCTCGGCCGTCCTGGCGTCCTTCCGGGCGCACTGTCCCGGCCTGCTGGGCTGTCCCGTGACTGTCGTCTTCGACACGTACGACCACGTGTTGCCGCGAGCACGGCTGAAGAAAGGCTGCGTGACCGAGGAGGAGGCGCAGTGCTATGCCGCCTACAAGGACAACGTCCGGCAGCTGGTGAGGGAGACGTGGCGGGGGAGCAGCACGTCTCTGGCCTCGAAGGAGGAAGAGCAGGATAAGACGACAACGACGACAACGACGGGCCTGGCCGAGTATGGGTCACCGTTCATTGCCGACAATGCAGTGCCGTTCACCATCACGCGTACGGCCGACGGACGCATTGCGTTCATCGAGCCCGAAGCCCGGCTTGGTTTCGGCCTCGCCGTGCGCACGGCCTTGCGTGCCATCACGACGCCATACGTCTGGATCCAGCAGCACGACTGGACCCTGGCAGCCGACATTCCTCTGGCGGCCATGCTGGATGTGATGCTGGCATCTGAAGCAAGCATGGCTCGGGAGGCCGCCAAAACCAGAGAGAGGGAGGAGGCCAGAAAGGCCCAGAAGGACGATGACCGGGACGAGGGTGGCAACGCAGGAGAGAAGGAGGCATGGTCAGACGACGACGCCGGGGCCACGGAGACGAAAGAGGCGACGTCGCCCAAAGGCGAATGGTGGCAACAGACAGCAGCAGAAGACGGCGACGAGGCAAAATCGACGATGTCAGGCACGGAAGGTGGAGATGGCCAAGAAGAAGAAGAAGAAGAAGGAGAAGAAGAAGAGCCTGCGCCTGTCCGATACATCTGTTTGCCGTCCATTCGCATGCTGCGCTATGCCGGGTCGGCCCACGTTGTCCAGTTCGCGGCATTGCGCGCCCTCACCGCCAAGCTGAAGCGCGACTTTCCCGTCCATGCGAAAACACCAGAATCGTCCGAATCGCCAGAGTCGCCACCCCCTCTGGGTTCCGTGCTGCCTCTGACGCCCCTCTTCTTCTGGCACGACAAGACGCACCTCGCCTCCACCTCGCACTACCTAGAGCGTGTTTTCCCTTCTCGACTGGCCGTCGGCCGCGGCGACTTCATCGAGGACCACGTCGGGCAAAGAGCACGCACCCAGATGAAGCAGGATCCGCGGCAGTGGCGGAAATGGGCCATGTGGCTGTACTACCCCGACGACGGCAACCTGCTGTGTCTCCGACATCTGCAGGGCCGGACATGGCGGGGCGAGGACAAGGAGCGCGAGATGCGGGACATGTACCGCGCGAGGAACCGGTCGGCAGCGTCAGCAGCCGCAGAGGCCGCCAAGAAGGCAGCAGCGACAGCAACAGGAGCAGAAGCGGATGCTGAAGCTGAAGCAGAAGCAGAAGCAGAAGCAACAGCCTCTACTTCAACGGGGTGGGACGGGGCGCCGTTCCCGTCTGCGGTCTGTCGGGATGAGGCAGTGGAACTGTGAGCAATTGGTATGTGGGCAGCCAAATTTTTTTTTCGGGGCAGGCACCTACCTACCTAGCTACTTGCTTTGATTGTTGTGCCTTTTTCTTTTCCTCCTCTTCGTTTTGCCCCTTTCGTCACATTGCACAGGAGTTTTGGCTTAGTAGAGGAATGGCTGCATGAGCTTTCGATACCCATATTTGATGCACGGGAAACAGGAGAAACCGTTGTAATAGGCAGCATTAGATAACCATGTAGCAATACGCATTCATAGACTCTTATGAGCAATCGACCATGTGAGAGATTATGCGCGAACTCCTCTGTGTGGTTTTCTATATCCCGCTTGTTTTCTCTTGTCTACAATGATTCTGACTAGCCTGCTGGGTTCCAAACCCGACGGCTTCACTCCAGCACGTGTCTCACTGTTCCTGTCTTGCGTTGACAGAATGTACCGTCTCCTGTTCTCGGTACATACTCGTCTGCCAGGAGGCAATGAACTTAAAGTAGAGACAGGAGGAAGTGTATGCCGGCTTATGTGGGTTGTTTTGTTTTGCTTTGGCTTTGTAGCATACTTCCTTTTATTATCCGGTGCCAACCAGCTTCATTTTGCCGGCGGTTGGGACATCATCTCGTAGACCACAGCAGACCTGCAAGGCACAGATCTATGATTGGAGGAAGGGGATTAATAGATGGGGGGAACAGTAAGACTGGATCTTGTTATATTTGGGGACGTCCGAAATGATGGGATGTGATATCACAGCACGCTTGTGTTTTATTCTCACAAGCCCAGCCACCAGGAACTACAGGCAAATTGTATCGAAATAAACAAAAATGACCTCTTCTTTTGCATTCACCGGGTGGCAAAGTCTATCATCCTAACATCCGAAGCAGACACTGTGTTTCTTTTATCTTTCTTAATGCGTTGTTTTGCGGTTGGTTTGGATAAACCCCCAGCTTGGTGGCTGGAGATGGAAGACGAGGGTATGAGTGCACCCCGGTTCTCATCACCCTGTGACAAGACAAAGAAGAAGGAGGCATACCAGAGGTAAAAATGAGATGGCAGGTTCGATACTGAAAGAGTCCCATATAAATTCAAGATGATCCCGAGAGAAGGGTACAGGCGGGTATGCAAGCACACAGACAATCCTTCGTTCTCCCGAGCGCTCCTTCAGACAACATCTTGCAAAGAAAAACAAAACAAAAAACAAAAAACACACACAGTTTTCAATCGCTTTCGAAACTGGTCTTGTATTATCAGTCTACATTTTTTCAATGCACCTTCCCGTCATCTTACACCTGGCCATCACTCTTCTTGACGGCGTCGTCAAGCCAAGCAGCAGCAACAACAACAGCAGCAGTACCAACAACCAACGAGGACCCTACCACTTCCACCAAGCGCGCGCGCCGAACCCTGACATCGCCACTGTCAGTACATGGGGGAGCGGCAACGACGTAGGTTCGCAGACACAGCCTACTCCGGCGGCCTCAGCTCCAACCCAGCCGGCCGCCGAGCCGCCAGGTGTGACGACGACGGCAGTCTACGGCCAGGCGACAGGAGGAGGAGACTCTGCAGAAGAGCCTTCCCCGGCGGTTCAGCCAACTCAGCCTGCCCAGTCTCAAGCTGCTGGATTATGGGATGCTGAATCCGCTGGCTCGGAACCGGCTGGTGCTGTACCTTCTGCTGCTGTTCCATCATATGCTGTTCAGGCCGCTTCTCCCCAGGCTGCTGCTCCCACGGGAGGACCTCCACCACCACCGGGCATCGTCGTCGGCGGCACAGCTACGGTTCCACTCTCCCCGGACAAGACGGTGATTGTTCAGAATCCAGCAATCACCATTACGCCCGGACCAGGGAGTGATGGGAACGGCGGCACGTGGACACAGGCCGCACCGGATGGGTGGTACGCAACGTCGACATACCAGTGTCAGGGGGACGGTTGTGCGTGGCACCAAGTGATCCGGCCTCTGAGCAATGGAGCGTCAAATACAGTGGGGGGGAGACAACAAAGAAGGATGCTGATCATGACGTCGATGTGGATCTCGGGAGCAGTAGTCTTGGCCTTTTGGTTTTGACTACGGATGCAACATTCGTTCTTTAAATTTTTTTTTTCCACTGTCTTCGACCATATACCCTGCACGACGTCCCATTGCCCTTCGCTCAAGAATAGGGGGGGGAATGAAATGAAAAATGTCATAACTTAAAACCGCTAGTTTCTATAAAATCCTAGACATGCCCTTCTGTTAAGGCTTTTCATGCCTAATATTCCGTTACAATCCATCAAACATGCTTTTACAAATTATGGTATATGCTTTCCCGGTCGGATATCACCCCACGCTTTTTAAGAAAAAAAACAAGAACGAAAAAAGAATGAGACACCCCTTCAAACGCCTAACCAGTTTTGTTAAGAAGTGATCATAATCACCGTGTTTCTTTGCCGGACGAGAAACACGGCAAACAATAGCAGAACGCCGAATAGAATGCAAGTTGTTCATGTCTTCTGTGGCTTTTGTGGGTTTGCGATTTGTGGAGCACCAATTGGTGTTTTCTCCGATTCTGTGTGCTTGGCTTCTGTGTGCTTGGCTTGGGTGTCTTCAAATTCGAATGCCTAGAGACCTACTCGGCATTGCGTCGAACAACGTTGGCCATGGAGAGGTGGAAGGGATGGGCAGGTCTCGCAATATCCATACTCCGGCTGGGGCCACGACGGCCACCAGGTGTCCGCGGGTTGGCCACATTCACCCGGCCACCGCGAGATGTGATACGCGCTGGAGCGTTGTCACTGTCGCTGTCTGAGTCGTCAGAGGACACAGCATCGTCGCCGCTTCCGCGGGGACGCTCGTAGCTGGCCAGCCGAGAAAAGTAGTCGGCAAGACCATCTACACTCGGCGTGCCAACAATGACATCGTAGTTGGGAGGTGGTGTGGGGGTGCCTGTCGCAATATCCACTGGAACCGGAGGCGAGTCATCGGCATCGAAGGCGGGAGGGTCGAACGACGGGACACGCATCAGGTGGATGGGCCGTGGGTTCTCGGCAGCTTCTCGATCGCTGTGAGCAACATGCTGAATAGAAGGGTTGTCGCTAGTCGGTGGCGTTCCTGCATTGTGACGGCTGCCAGTGCTGTCATCCTCTGCAGACAACGCTGAAGGCTGCGTATGGAGATGAGCCGCCTGGGGGAGCATGGGCAGGGATTGCCGCTCGAGGTTGAGATCGATCGGAGTTATTGGGGTAGCCGGGGACCCGGGAGCAGAGGCAGTGACGCAGCCGCAAGACGAACAGGAACGTTGACGGACAATTGGCGTGTCCCTGCCCGAGTACTGGGGTAGGGCCGTATTGGCCTGGGTAGCCAGACAGTTCAGAATCGTAAAGGGCGAGTCAATGCTGATCTCAAAGTGGCGACGGCGCTTGCCTTCCGGATCGTCGGCATCGAGGCGCGATATGCGCATGACGACCTTAATCCAGTGGTAAACGTGCGCGTTTCGCCAACTGCAATCTGGGTGGATGCGCAGGGCCGGGTTCTTGGCCATTTGTTCGCAGGTGGGAATCTGCACATTCATTTCGATCTCGGTAGCGCCCCAGTATGACTCGAGGCCCAAGTCGAGATCGCCGAGCATATTGTCGGTCGGCTCGGGCAGTGGCTGGGGTGGATGGTGGGAGCGATGGGCCTCCATGTTGCGCCAACGACTGGCAGTAGCACGGGCCTCTGCGCGCTCCGAAGGTGACAGCTCACCGCCGCTGAGGACAGTGATATCGCTCTTGGAGTAGTTCTTGTCCAGGGGCTTCCCGGCAGATTTCTCAAAGAGCAGGATTTTGCGGCCAGCATCCTTGCGAGTGACGCGGCGGTTGTTGGTCCAGTACTCGGTGGACTCGGTAACGTAGACCTTGAGCTTGTGCAGCTGGACTTTGGCCAGGGGCGTCAGCTTGAAGGCGATGGGAATTTTGGAGCCGATGGGGAAGGATTTGCCCGAGATGACAATGTCGTAGTAGAGCTGATCTTCCCACTGGCGGCTGATCGAGATCGGCTCGACGGTCTCGAGCGACAGCTGGTCGGGGACGCGAACAATGTTGATCTCCTTGACGCCGTGCAAGTTGGGCTTGAAGGCCCCAGCCCGCTCGACAGTGGTCTCGAGATCCCACTTGACGGAGCCAAAAGGCAGCTTGATAGTCTCGAGCTGGTGGTGGTCGATGGGTAGTTCAAAGTTGTACTCGTAGACGCCCGGGTAGAAGACCTTGTACCCCTTTGCCTGGACAGGGTGGGCCATGGGCGAGTCGCCCTTGCCAAAGCTGCGCGACTGGGCCTGTTGCAGAGACAGCTTCTTGATATCCCTGGCAGACATACCTGCATTGATGGAGCTTGTATCGGAGTGAGTGCCAGAAAATTTGCTCAGAGCAGATGCGAGGGTGCCGTCAGTGGATGACTTGAGCCTGTAGGTACACTGGTTGCCGTAGGGCGTCTCCCAAGCCTCGTGCATGGCGTGGAAGAAAGTGAGAGCTTGGGTCCGTAGCGACTCTTCTTCGTACATGTCGACCTTGAGAGGAGGGATTCCCTCGGGCCATTCGGTGCGTGCCTTGCCGTGCAGCTTGAGTGTGACAGCACGAAGTTTGACATTCTTGGAGACGTCGAGGCGTAGCTTGCCGCGCAATAGAGCGGTGCCATTGTCGGAGCCGCGCTGGGTGTGGCCGTCGTGTTCGAACCCGGACAGAAAGACGTTGGGCTCGGCGAGGATGATGGTGCAGGCGAGGCCGCCGCCAGTGGCGATCGGCTTCTCGGAGACCTCAGAAACGGACGAGGTCATTATGCTCTTGACGGAGCGCACGGACATGAAGCTGTTGCGGTTGGGGTGGTGGCCGGCCGGCGCGGTGGCAATGGAGGACGGACGCATTGCGTCGATCATGACAGGACTGGGCGTCATGGTGGCTATGGATGAAGGGCCAGCTGCGGGTGGAGCTGTTGCTGGGCCAGTTGGAGCACTTTGGCGGCGGAATTGGCCTTGCTGAGCGGTTTGACCACGTTGGCCCGTCGGATTGGCGGGGTCTGGGCGATTGCTCGCCGGGTCCGTTCCGTCGCTGCCGTGGGAGCGGGAACGAGACAAGGACAGGCGACGGCCAAGATTAAGCAGACTCACAGGCCGTGAAGAAAACAAGTCGGTCGTCTGTAGAGCAGGCGGAGGCAATGCTGGAAGAGACCTGTTTGCGGGTGATGCGGGGCCAGGAGACGGTACGGGGTGAGGTGCCGGCTGTGCAGCAAAGGCAGCTAAAAACTTCTCGACCAGGCGGGCACGCGAAGAGGATAAGCTGTGGGCCGCAGCAGAGTGATGAGAGGCGGCGGACGAGTTCAATTGATGCGAAGTGGAAGCTGGGAGAGCAGCAGAGGTGGCAGGCGTCGCAGCAGCGGGGTGGTTCCTGCGTGCAAAATGCGCCGACGTTTTTTTCTGAGGCTGGCGCCGTCTGTAAGGCCGCCGTGGCTGGGGCTTGCTCTTGGGCTTCTTCTTGGCGCTGTTGGTGGTGTGGTCCCCTGTGGGTGGCAGCAGAAGGCTCCTGAGCTCCGACGGAATATATCCGGGGGGGTAGGAGGTGATATGGATTGTGTGGGGACGACGCGAACGCGGGCGGATATGCGGTGTCGGAAAAGCCGGAAGGCCAGAAGGTCGCAGGCGACGGTCTTGGGGGTTTCTCGGGGTGTAGAAGACTGTGCCGTTGGCAGTTCTGAAAACGGGCGTGGCAGAGGCGGAAGATGAGGACGGCGAGCTCTGGGCGTCTTGAGAAGGCCCGGAGGGTTGCCGGTTATTGGGGACTGTCGTCATGGCATTAGTAAGGGCCCGCCATACACTTGGGCGAACAGCAAGAGGCCGTGTGTAACGTGGTCTGAAGCGAGGACAGTAGGCAGGGGTGCTAGTATGGGCAAGCGGGCTAATGGGCGAAGAAGGCGCAGGAGCAGAGAAGTGTGTGTGTGTGTGTGTGTGTGTGGATGGGGCAGTTGTGTGTCTTATGCAGCCCAAAACAGAAACATTATGGAAACAATGGAAACAATGGGGAACCATCAGCAAAGGATCGGGGCGGTCTGGGCAGGAGGCTGTGTGTGTTTAATAGTGTTGGCGACTCCATGCTGGCAAATGGGCCGAGCTGGGCATCACGGGCAAGTCTGGCGAGAGCTGGCGAGGCAAAAAGAAAAACTGGAGACAGAGGACAACACACGGGGATCATGAACAGCTGACACCGAACCAATCCCGCCACGGCCCGTAGCTCGAGACGACATGGCCGACACGGCCACCGCGGTCATGGTGATTTTGGGGGGCGAGCGTGCTGGGCAGCGAAGCAGTGGTGCCGAGATGGAGCGTAGATGGTTGACTGGGTGGGTGGTCCCTTAGAGATCCAGGGCGGCTGTTGGTGGCAGTGAAGCCATTCTCAGGTGTAAGAGCCCAGGGATGACGGCACAGGTCCACCAATCGAGCCAGAGATCGGGCCAGTCGAGCCAGTCAAGCCAGTTCAGCGAGTCCGAGCCCAGTCCAGCGAGCAAGCCAGTAAGCAAGCAGGCAGGTAATAAGCAGGCTTGGTCTTAGTGTTGCGCGAACACTTAGGCTGGTAGCCGGGGCGTCGCGGGCGGAGCGCTGTGTAAGCGTCGCGGAGGGAGTGGTCGAAGGGGGTCGAAGGGATGGCGGCAGGAGAAAGAGAAGAGGCGAAAAGTGGTGAGAGTGGACAGCAGGGAGGAAACAGGAAGAAGTGAGAACAGCAAAAGAGGACGAAGTGAGGGAAGAGGAGAGGAAAAAGACAGGAGGAAGACAGGAGGAGAAACAGTTCCCTTTTGGGGAACCGCAAGAGAGATCTGATCTGACATACGAAATTGGGCAGACGGGGCAGGAACGGGGGCCAGGCAGGGAAGGAGCAGCAGACCAAGGAGTGAGACACGGGAGGGGAGGAGGACACTGAGACCACCCCCAAAGGGCATAGAGCACGAGAGCACACGGAGAACAAGGAGGGCACGCCCAGAGCGAGACAGAGAGACACGTACAACGGGGACAAAGATCGAGCAGAGGGATCTTAACAGAGACTCACTATTGGTGGCTATAATGGCCCTGGCTGTCCGGTTTAAGCAGGAGCGGACCGAGCAATCAGCCAGACAGACCGCATAGGCAGTGACGAGGACGGCGAGACGCTGAGGCGAGGAAGGGGCAACTGAGGCCTGGCAGCCCAGGTTGGCAGGACTGGGGGACGGCGGTCTTGGCAGCCAGGCTGGACGGACGGCGAGAGAGGGAAGGAAGGGCGAGCTCGAGGTGGAGAAGGCCACCAGGAGAAGATGTGGAGGATGTTGGATTGCTGGTTGTGCGGTTGTGGTGGAGGTCGCAGGTTGGTTGTCCCTGTTTTTGCGTCCCTGTCTGGGCCTTTCTTAAGAGGACCTGGCCGGGGATTGCAGCTGTCGTAACGGTCACAACGGCGGACTTCGGCAGTGAAGAGGAGGGGTGGGTTGGTTGCAGCGGCGGTAGTGCGGGCTGATCTGGTGACAGGGAGGAGTGTGTCTGTGTCTGTGTCTGTGTCTGTGTCTGTGTGTTGTGGGTGAGCGCGTGCGTGAGTGCGTCCAGTGGTGAAGATCGCAGTGCGGAGCGGACAGAGTCGTCTGAGCCCGACTGATAAGTGGGTTAAGCGGACGTGCTAAGTAGTGCTAAGCAGACGTGGATTTCACGGCTGTTTCACGCGTCATGCATGTATCTGCGCCGCTAGGGGATGGGCGATGGCGGTCCAATGCAGGCCGACAGGATCGTTGGCGAAGACGGGACGTAGCGAAAAGGGACACAGGAGGATGGTCTTTGAATATTTTTGCAGGGCCAAAAAGCAAGGAAAAGGCGATGTCCAAGTCCAGCCAAAAAGACCAAAACAATGCCCCAAACGCCCAAACTGCCCAAATTGCCCAAAATGCCCAAAGCGTCAGAAAAAAAAACAGAAGGGTCGACGACCGATGACGTCGTCTGGA
The DNA here is from genome assembly GCA_002778195.1 of Raffaelea ambrosiae. Classification (NCBI taxonomy): domain Eukaryota; kingdom Fungi; phylum Ascomycota; class Sordariomycetes; order Ophiostomatales; family Ophiostomataceae; genus Raffaelea; species Raffaelea ambrosiae. The sequence goes on along the minus strand of PCDI01000004.1, from coordinate 3,514,735 downwards.
TTGGCGTATCCACAAAGAAGGCCGAGAACAACAGAGACGTGAGGGGGGCCGTCATGCAAAAACGGCAGGCACGAACGGACGACAAAGAGAGACAGAGAGGTAAAGGCGAAACGAAGGCGGGAGGCGAAACCCTTTCTTAGTTTGGCCTCGTTTTTTTTTCTTTTCTTTTCTTTTCTTTTCTTTTTTTTTTTGGCCCTCGAGCCTCAAAGCACGTTGTTTGTGTGCTGTCCGCGTAGTCGTCCCGTTGTATTAAAGAGGCAGGCGGATTGGTCCCGAAATTGGGGTGAAGCGAAGGCCGCGGCTGCGCAGGAGAGCACAAAGGGCCCTTTCTTTCTTGCTCTCTTCCCTTGGTTCGTTGATGGTGTGGCCGCAATCTAATGGATTCCGTGTCGTGGATCGACAAAGTGGAAGGTGCGACTGATCTCGCGAGGGAGGGGTTGTCTGAGGGGCAGAACCGAGATACTAAAGCGTGTGTGTGTTTGTGCGTGTGGAAAACGGTCGACAGAAGACAAGATCGAAGTATCCTACGCTAGCAAGAAGGTCCTTATACAACAGACGGGAATCGTCGACATCATCAACCAGGGAAAAAAAAAAAGGAATGCATCGACAGGAGACAGGAGAGTAGGCCGCTATTTTACATTTTTTCCGTTTTGGCAGACAATCATGTATTTGCGGCAAACGAAGGCCTAGTAAAAGGCAAAGAAAATGCCATGGAAGACAAGAAGGGCAATGCCAGGCCAGGCCAGGAAAGGCCAAGAAAAAAATTGGGCAGGAGCGCCTTCCTCGAGCAGCCGCGGGCTTTGAATTGTGGGGCCTCTGTTGCGCTTTCCCTACGAGGACACCCAAACGACCAGGCACGAAAAAAGCCCGTATTATTGTAGGCTACTAGGAGTACACAAAAAAAAGTAGACGCGGGAAAGGGAAAAACTCGATGGCTCACATGTGCAGCTACGAAAAGACCATCCTTGCCCAGACTGGAAAGAGCGAGGCCAGGGCTGTGGAGTCAGACAACTGCACCCAGCCCAAACCGCTGCGCCGAGACAAGACTCTTGGTGATCAGTCTGTTGACCGTTTGTAGACCTCTCGTTGTCCGTTTGTTTGACATGATCTCTCGACTTGGGCTCTTGGCTCGCCTCTAGGCTGATCTCTTGATTGCTCTGCTGATTGGTCTGCCAGTCTGCTGGACATGCTGGCCAGGCAGTCTCTCAAGTGATTCCCAATAATAGTTTTTTAAAAAAAAAAGCCTTGAGAGTCAGCCCTTGCTTGGAGGTGGCGTCCACGTCATGTTTGCTGGGGTCTGTTTTGGGGTAGAGGACGAGCATGATGATGGGGGGGCTGTGATGAATAGACGACCCGAAACGAGTTTAAAAAAATTAAAAAATAAAATTAAGAGCACAAAAAATATCCCACCAAAAAAAAGGATTTTACAGAAATGGACATGCCGATCCGCCGAAAGTACAAGCGCAAATTTGCTGCGCCGATTAGTTACGCCGTCCAATGAGGCAGGATCGGCCACTCTGCACACTCATGGGGCAGGTGCGATTCCAGCAATTTAGCCCCATCTGTCCTCACGCATTGGACTGCCTTTTGTGTGTGTGCGTGTGTGTATTTGTTCATGGTTGCCATGCGTGTGCCCCTTTTGTGCTTATGCTCTGCCCTGCCTCGCTTCTTGTCCTGCTCTTGTGTCCTGCTGTTGTCCCCATTCCTCTGTCCGGCTGTCCGGCTGTCGGCAGTCGAAAACCCCCGTTACATGTTGGGTTGGTCACGCGCGCGCCAATCGGCACGAGCCCCAGCCCACAGCGGCCACCGCTGATTCGACACCGTTGCAGAAGGATCGTCATGCGCTGTTCCTGACGACTGGCGGTTGCTTTTGACTGAGGAGAGAAAGCCTTTCAAAAGAGACAAGACGTACGACGCTTGTTGGCCGGCATCCTCCCAGTAATAGTCCACCCTGTCTCTTGGGCGCACTCGTATATACGAGGCTGATATCGCTAGAATGCACACATCGTCGTCTACTAGACTACCACAGATCCATCACTTACACAGTCGTATTAACAAACGGGTCTGGAACACAGGGCTGTATCCAGGGGTGTATTCAGGGTGATCCAGGGCGAAAATGCCGAGAGATCTCCCTCAAGAACGCTAAAGACTGCCTTTCGGCTTCGGGAGCCCTGGCTGCCTCTTCTCGGTCCCTTGAAACCATCTGGCTGACCTGCCATTCGCTAGCTAGGCAGTTCTGCCGGTTCTGTCAATGTCTGCCCCCCCTGAGACATCCAGTTGAGAGTCCACGGAAAGACCCCCGAACCGCGCATTCCCGGCTTGTGGGGTCGTGCGCATATCGCGATGCCTGGATTCTCGACACAGGGGCTGGCTGTACCCGACACGCCGTACACACCGCATCTTCCCTCGAAGGCCCGTTCTGGACACAGGATGCGACGTGTGAGTAAGCATATTGCGGAAAACACATCTGATTGTGTTACTGTGTCCAAGCTTCGTGGCTTCCTTGTTACTGGCCAATATGTCGTTGCCCTGTTTGGCGGGTTACTGGTTTGGATGGGAACATTAATGACATCACCGGGGAGAAGTGAGAAACCGACGCTTCAAGAGGAGAGAAGTAGAATACGGGTCTGCAGCCATAGAAGGAAGCACATATGAGCAGTGACCGTAGATGGCAGGCTGCTCGCGCACCGAGGCACATACAAAAAAAGCTTCTGCTAGCAGCACACTAGACAGCAAAAAAAAAAAAAACTCCACAAATGAGACCCACTCATGCCCCCTTCCGATCCTGCCGGGTGCGTGATATGTAGCCTTACGTCATAAAAAAGCCAGTGCTCACTTACACGCATTGTCGTAGTAAATAAGTAGTCATACGGGGCTTTCAGCAGAAAGGCTGCACAAAGTGGGCAAGTTCACGTTCGCCAATAGTATGGCTAGCCAACCAGGATACTAAGATTTGTTCCATTGAAACGGTAGGCCGGCTTGCTTTCGTTACCCGGCTAGAAGGGCCTAGACGTCCACAATTGTCCTCCCCCCAACTGAATGGATCGAACATACATTATGCCCTTCACAAAAAGGCAAAAGGAAACCACCGCACACTGTTCCCGTGGCCAAGAGCCTCCCCTGTGTTAGTTACTCTGCCCAGTGTTCCTTTGCAAAGTCTTTCTTTTGAAGCAGTGCACCTCCCAAGATTGTCCCAAGATGTGTTCTGTCGATCGGCTGCCCGTCTCGCCGAATCTTGGACAAAAACACATTCAGGAATGCCACGGGACTTTGCGTAAACCGCGATTGCCGCATTGCCAAGGCAGCACCGGAATGGTCCCCGTCTTCCCCGGGCGATGCGGACGACGACACGATGTACCCGTCGGCGGCAATCTCGACATCGTCGGTGGCAGCGCTCCACGAGAGCCGGAGGATGTTGCACAAGGCGACGTACTCGTCGTAGGCCTGCATGTGCAGCTGGCCCGCAAACAGATTGAGTAGCACCGCCAGACGCAGCGGCGGCAGTGGCATCTCCGGTCGTGGCGGCACGGTGTACAGGCTGAGATGGTCCAGTGGTGGGATCTCCAAGTTGGGCCGGGCCGCATAGAGGTGCAGGGTTGCCGCCTGGCTCATGCGGATTCTCGGCAGCAGCGCATGGGCCTCGAACGGGCTGATGACGACGACGCGGTCCCAGCTCGCCGGCTGGCTGCTCAGAATCCACTGCACGGGGCGCTGGTAGGCGTCCAGCGCACCGTCCTGGTCGTCGTTCTTTGGCCGGCCGGCCGCGCCGGCAGCCGTCGAGCCCCCCTTGGGCACGTTGATGGTCTTGACAAAGTCTTTGGTGACCAGGATGTCGGGCGGGAACATGCCCACATCCAGATGCTGGGCGGCGGTCGTCTTTCGCAACGCCCTGAAGGCCGGCAGAAAAGCTCGGGAAACGGGCTCTCCGCTCGTCGCGTCCAACACCAGCCTGCCACTCCTCACAAACGCCTCGAGGTCTGGATGCAAATACCGGTCCGCCGCCTTGGCTGCGCGTGGCCGCTCGGTCTGACGCTCCTCTTCGATCTCGGGCGCCATTTCGCGCTCCTGTTCTTCACTGAGGGCTGCTTGGTCTCCAGAGCTGGTGGCCCTCCTGGAGACCTCAGCACAGCGGTTGCTGATGGCTTGCAAGCGGCTTTCTGTCGTCGTAGTCGCCTCTCCCGTCCTGTCTGCTGCGCCCTCCTCGTCTCGCTTGATATCGGCCATGTCGTCCACGAACATGGGATCGTCATCCGCCACCGCTGTCAATGGCGTGGGCCGATAGCGCTGGTCCAGTGTTGTTCCCTCATCCTCGAGCAGCGCCCTGGCCTGCTCCATCGTCAACAGGATGGTCCTGTTGTTGCTGCCCACTGCCTGCTCCCATACGGCGCGCTGGTTCTCGTATCTTCGGCCCTGCACGGCCCACAGAGGCATGCTCAAGCGGAGGTCCTTGTGGGTTTCGCCGACGGCCCAGACAAGCACGTCGGCCACCGTGATGTCGGCTGCATTCGCCCGCGTCTCGTCTTGTCTACGGGCCTCGAGAATCTGTGTCTGGATCTCTTGTGGCACGCAAAACAGGACCGACTGTCCGTTCCCGAGCTTCCGCATTCGCATACACGCTGCGAAAAAAAAAAAAAAAGGTTGGCCAGTCAGCACACACATTCATTCCTTGGTGGCTCAAGCACCCCCCCCCTTCTCCGCCCCCGTTGCTGCCCGCTTACCTTGCACGAGCCTGTCCTTTGTCAATTTGGCACCGAGTGTAACGGCCGCCTTGTAGGTTTCGGGAAGTCTCAGATCTGTCCCCCTGGTGTGGGCTTCGTCCAGAAAGACGAGGCACAGATCTAGTTGGTCTTCATATGGAGAGATCCTCAGAGGTTCCGTGTTCCCCCTGTAATCGAGAACCACGATCTCCTCGCTGTCGTCAAAGTAGATGACCGCTTCCACATCGGCATGGCGGGTGTGTTCCAGGGCAAGCCACTTCTCTGCCATTTGGCGGTTGGTCAGCTCAAGCACCTGCGCGCCCACATCCAAAATGACCCGAAGCTGGTCGTCTGACTGTCTCATCACGAGCTTCAGGAGGTCGTCCGCAACAGACGGAGACACCACCATAACGTCCTCGTAGATGCCAGATGTGTCGGGGGCATCGCAGTCAGCAGTGCAGTCGCTTGGCGGCAAAAGAATCACGCTGTTTTCTGGCTGCAAAAGATACTCAAGCACCAGGGCATTCGTATGCTTCTGCTCCGGGAGGTCAAGATGCGTCATGTCGAGGGGCAAGACCCGCCGCGCATCGATTGTGCCGCTGAATCCAGTGGTCGGATGAGGCTTGACCCCCGCGAGGTCCCACCCGGAAGCCGATAGCTTCTTGGGAAACTCACGCATCTGCTTCGGGAAGACGATTGTACGCAGAAAGTAGTCGATGACAGGTTTTGTGTAGCGGACTGAAGGCATACATAAGTTACCAAAGAGTCTGTACAGAATGGCGGAGAATGCACGGTATATATATAGAGACAGATAGAAGAAACGAAACCACTTACAGAAAGGGAAAAGATCCTTTTGGCACTGTACCGTGTCTTCCAGGTTGATCCCCATGAGCTGGCGGAACGCAGCGGGAAGACCGGGTGTCGCATTCACCCATCCCTGATACTCAGCGTCGGCCTGGTCTGCGTCTATCAGGCTCCGGAAGGTCACGAACAGGTCGTCGTCGTCCAGGCCTTGATAGTAGTAGCACGTGCAGGTCAGCACGATGATGACATCTGGATGGCTGTATTCGGAGCGCGCCGTGGGCTGGTCCTTTGCCCGGAACGGCACGGCCAGCCTGGTCGGGGGCTTTCGAGAGCGGTCGAGGCCGTAGTTGACACGCCATCGCTTCTGGGCAAAGACAAACGCTAGGACGCCTTCCGCAAAGAGGCCGCGGAGCAACAGGAGATGGCTCTTTGTTGCCTCTGTCCAGAAGGAGGACTGCTCCACGCTGGCAATGTCGCTCGCGCTGAGCGGCGCTTGTGTTATGTATTTGCGAACAGCTTCGCGGCAAGACGCACTCTGCCTTGCAACGGGACACCCGGGAAACCCCGTTTCGCAGATGTCACGAGCGACGAGCTCGAGGAGCAGCAGATCGACAGCGTTTTGCTCCAGGAGACGGAGCCGTGGGAATCCTCCGGCATTCTCCCCAGGGGACTTGTGTATCTCGATGGACAGCGGCAGCTTCTCCTGCACGGCCGCTGTGTGGCGCTGGACGAAGTCGAGCACAGTCTGGATGACAATCCAGCGATCGGGGCAGAACTCGATGGGGCACGGTGCGCCGATCGTGTAGATGAGTTCAAATTTCACGCTGAAGTTCTCGTCGCTCTCGTCGACAATGTCGCGGCTCTGTACGTCGAACAGGTGCTGCGTCCGAAGCAGCAGGCTGCTGATTGCTTCCTGGCCCGACAGCTGGGTCTCGACGCCCATCAGCTTGAAGGACAGCAGGTGTTCGGGCTGGGCGAGCAGTATGCCGTGGGTCTTGATGCAGTCTTGGCACCTCTCGTAGATGTCCAGCACATGGTTCTTTTTCAGGCGCAGCACGCGGGAGAACGGCAGGTGGAAGATCCGCCGGCTCAGGAGACCGCCTAGCTTGGCGACGAGCATGTGGAACATCTGCCGGGACTGCGGCTTAGCCACGACCACGCGGGCCAAGCGTGTCCCGTCCGCTGCCGCCACCGCCACAAGAGGCACAATGACCGACGACTTGCCCTCGCCCATGTTGAGCTGCATCACCGCATTCTGCATGCCAGGAGGGTTGCTGTGTTTGAGGAAAGACTCATGTCAGCAGAAGCTACTTTCATGGCAGGAAAAGGAAAAAAACATAGAACTACACACAAAACTCTGAACGGATGGACGACAACACGACAACCTCACCTCATTTGCTGGGCAATGTCCTCCTGCACCTCCCGAATCAAAATGTCGCCATCAATCTCAAGCAGGAGCGCCTCGGGCTTTTCCATGGGGTCCCAGTTGGTATGTCCCTCGTTCTGGAGCTCGCGCAGAAGATCACCGCCGCCATGGCTGAGCACTTGCACCAGCCGCTGAGCACGCTGTACTTCTGCCAGGGCCAGCCCGTATGCCACGACCCACTTCTTCCAGCCTTCGGGGAGCCGGTTCCAGCGCTTGTAGTGTAGCTGCTGGAGCAGGACAATGGGAGACGACAAGCGAGGACCATGATGCAAGCCCAAGGCCAGCGAATCGCTCCAGGTCAAGTTGGAGAGCACGGCCTCGCTGATGGCGCCAGACAGGGCCCTCGTGTGCTGGGAGGCTTGCGCAATATGAACGTCTAGCAGCGCTTGTATGGAAATGTCGTCCAGGTCGCCGTGCCCGTCAGCAATGGACACCACGCGGCTGTTGGAGCTGCTCTTGCCCCGCTGCGACTGCAGGCTGGAGAGGCTATCGCCCAGCTCCTTGGCATACTGCTTTTCGTAGGAGGAGCCTGTCCTGGATTCCAGTCGTCGCACGACGGACTCGAGGCAGGGCCGCCCATTGGATGGAGGTGACAGCGACGGCATGGTTTGGATGGGCAGCCGGGGTCGGGGGGGCGGTTCTGTGGCAGGGGCCGTAGCCGGAGAGAACACGTCGTCTAGTTTGGTGCAGGCTTTCCTCCTACCCGGTGGCTCGTCCGGGGTGCACGGGTCCGGGATCGCAACAGGCACTTGTCTGACAGGCTGCTTGCTGATGATGGCTTCGATGTCTCTCAAGTATTTGTCGAGCGCCTGATTCTGCAGCCACGTTTGGAATTTGGACTGTGCCGACGCCATGGACGTATCGAGATCAAGGTAAACAGAAACGTCCTTCTCGAGAGACAGTGGCGGCCAAGCAAGTTCCTGGCAGGGCCACTGCCTCCAAAGATGGTCCAGCAGCTTCTCGGCAGCTTCCTGCACGCTTGCTTGGTGCACGTGCTTTCTCCGGGCCTGCAAGGCTTTCTTGGTCTCCCCGCGTTGGGAGAGCAGGTCTCGTTCCGGGCACCGGCTCAGAGGAAGCTGTCCTGCCATGATCGCTGCCAGAAGCATGTCCACGTCCAACGTACGGCCCTCCAAGACATTGAACACCAGCACAGCAGGATGGTCGAGCAGTTTCATTTCCTGCACCGCGAAAAGAGACGCGGCGATTTGGATCATGTCCATGTCAGCGTGGGACGAGAAGGCCATCGTGGCCAGCCAAATGGTCAGCTGCAGCCGGTCCAGAGATGCCGCAGCCTTGGCCTGCCGGTGCAACTAGCACCACAGCTTGCGCCAATGGTCTGCGTGGTCCTCCAGCCACTGGCTGTCGTAGGCGAGCATGATTTGGTTGTCTGTGTAGTCGCTGTGGGGAGGATGGAGCCCGAAGACAACCGTCGCTTCCTGGGCTTCTGTCGGGAGCGTAAAGGTCTTCCAGAGATGCTGGGCGGTGTCGGGAGAGCACGCGAGAGGGTGCTGCAAGTCTTGTCGGCCATCGAACAGCATCGACGCGGCATTGATCACCCGGTCTGTTCGCTCCGCGGACTGGTCCAAGTCCCGGGACTCGTATAGGCGATCGTCGTTTTCCGGGAGATGGTCTTCGGTCCCAAAGCCGTCTGTCCAGACGATCGAAGACCGGGAGGCGGCGCGCCGTACGAGCACAGGGCTGGAATCGGCCAGATCCTTCGGCTTGGTATAGCCCTCGGCATAGTACAGCGAGCCCGTCTTCTCATTCTGGTCGAACAGCGACTGGACGACCACGTGGTAGTGTGGGTGCTGTGCGAGCATGGGGAGCTCGGTGTTCCACGTGGCATTCTCCATGCTCTCCAGACAGACAGGGTCGTACACCCTTGTTGGCGTCAGGGCCGCAATCTTCTCCAGGATCTCGATGTGGCTGGGCTCGAGAAGCGGGTTCGAGGCAATCGCGCCGCTGCGCAGGATCGTCAGAGCCTGTTCTGTGCCGGTGAATCCCGTCAGCGGGTCGGGGAGACAGTGCGATGTGAGGCCGTGCAGATAGCAGAGATAGAGCGAGTGCTGGAGGCTGCCGCTGGTCTCCAGCCGTCCGAGGATACGGTTGACCTTGAACACGTGTGCGGCTGCGCTCGGCTTGTCAATGTTGACCGAAACCGCCACATGGTCGCCGTCGCGCTTGAACAGGACCGGTCCTGCCGGCACAATCAGACGACGCTCCCCGTGGGCCGGATCACAGAGCACCAGCCTGTTCCGCAGTCCAATGAGCGTGCCGACGTCTTGGTCTTGGTCCACTTCCAGGCCGCGGCATTGTCGAGAGCGCAGGGCAGTCGTCCCCTGCGTGAGCTGGAAGCCTAGCTGGACGTGGGGCAGCTCAACGTCCAGGGTCACATTGTCGGCAGCGAGGACAAGGCTGGTCTGCAAGCGGCTCTGCAGGGGGGCGAGGATCGCATCCAGAGCGTCGCCCGTCTTGCTGTGCGGACCCACGAGCGTCTTTCCAGCAGCATTGGACAGCCGCCAAGACATGTCTAGAGGGGGCGCGCCAGCTCGGCCAAGGATCCAGGAGTCTTGGGAGGATGGCTCCCATGCGTCGTACCTGCGGCGGAACTCCACCGTCTGGGTGTGCATATTGAGCCAGTGCACGTAGTCGTCGACAAAGGCCATGGGCAGCTGGTCCATGAACACCCTCTTGGGCACCAAGCGATACACGACGCCGTCCTTCTCGGCCTGCACCAGCAGGTCCGCCGAGCCCGGGCTTCCGAGCATTCCCATCTGGATGGCATGGCCCTGAAAGCGGTGCTTGAGCGAGAACCGGAAACCGGGCACGTTGCTCGGCAGCACGCGCAGGACAATCGATCCAAAGAGGCTCTGGTAGGAGGCATGGCTGGTGTACTCGGGGGGCAAGCGGGAGAGCGGCTGCCCGTCGACGAGCAGCAGGCCGGTCAAGAGATTGTATCGCAGCGCCGACGGGGGGTGCTGGGCGGAGCCGTCCGTCTTGGTTGTGAGCACGTGGTCGGGCTCCTGGGGTGCGACAGACCAGCCCGTGCTTCCGGGTCGGTAGTCGGGCCACGCGCGAGCCACGGCTCTGTCGAGACAGGAAGAACGGGCGCTTCCCTTGTTTGGGGCCACGATTTGTCTGCGCAGCATGGCATAGGCCTGGTATGAGAGACGCTTCCATCGGTGGAGCAGAATGTTGTCCAGCATAGTGCCTTGGTCGCCGGTCGGGTTGCTGTTCTCGCTGATGAGTATGCTGCACGAGATGCATATGCAGGCCTCTTCCGGCTGGGACAGGATGGCCTTGAGAGGCTCGCGATCGTCCGGAAACGTAGCTGCGCAGATGATGGCCAGCTGCCAGATTTTGTGCGAAAAGACCTGCTGCTTTGTCTCTTCGGCGGCGCTGTCGTACCTGCCCTCGACCAGAAGACACCAGCGAGCGGCGATCCTGCGCAGACGGGCCAGGCTGGCCAGAGCTGTGTCGGCGACGTCCGTCGTGGGTGCCAGAGACAGCACGCGCCCCGTGATGGACGCGAGGGCGCCGAGCACGTGTAGAGACTCCCAGTTCTGCTCGATGCGGGAAGCAGCCTGGCCAACAGCGTCCAAGAGCGTGCGGGCGAAGCCGTTCTCGGAAAGAATCGCATGGCAGCCACGGAGGCTGCCGGCGGCGTCCTCTTGCGGGCCTGCCTGGTAGATGGCCTGGAGCAGACAGAGCACGGTCTCCTGCTTCTTCATGTCGATGGCCGGGCAGACCAGCTGGGCCAGCAGACTCATCCACGGCAGCCGGTACATGGCCAGGAGACTTGCCAGATGGCGGTACTCGGCGAGCGTCATGTGCTTGGGACAGTCGGACTGGCGGGCAATCGCCGCGTTGGCGTTCGCCTCCTCGTCGCGGCAGAACTTTCGCAGGAGAAAAGGCTCCAGCGCGGGGGCGGCTTCGGGGGGCAGCGTGTATGTGCAGGTGCGGAGGATGGCGGGTGCGTGCACGATCCTGTCGACGAAGCGCTTCTTTGTGTCGTCGAAATAGCGGAAACACATCCTGTTGTCCAGACACACGTCGTCGCGCGTGACTTGCTCGATGTTGCGCAGTCTGCAATGGGTCTCGATATGGGGCTGCGCGGCCGACGAGAGGCCGACGCGCCGCGGCTTGTCCTTGATGAAGTCGGCGAGGTAGGGCCCCAGGCCCTTGTATGTCGAGAGCGGGTGCTGCTCGCGGACAGGGACGCCGGGGCTGTGATGGGAGCCCAGCACGTCAAAGAGGATGAACGCGACGGAGTCTCTCCACTCGCAGAACTCTGGCGGCGGGTCGGCCTCGAAAACAACCGCCTTCTGCGCGTGGTCGCCGACGGGGAGGGGCCACTCGTGCACCGCGATGTCGATGGCTTTGGCCTTCTTCCGCTGGCTGCACTTGGGGCACGCATCGGCGCGCTGGCGCTTCGCAACGCCCTCGGCCGCCAGCGCAGCACACCTGCATATGGCCGCGTCGTGGCTCTGCATCAGCTTGCGGTACTGCGCCTGCTTGCTGTCCAGCTCGTGGAGCTTTTCGTTCCGCTCCTGCGCGGCATCGTCGACCATCCTCTGGTGCAGGTGCTCGTACCTGAGCCGTTTCTTGTAGAAGCGAACGCCAAAGGAGTTGGGCTCCCCAAAGTCTCTCAAGATCGAGCTCTTGCCCTTCAGCCGGGCCCCGTTGTGCCTCTCTTCCAGGTGCCCCTCCACGCGCCGGAGCCTGGCCATGTGCGCCTTGTGCGGCACGAGGAGCAGCTTCAGGCTGTCCCACGGGACCCCGGGACTGTATTCGCTGAGCATGGGCAGCCTCCGGGTGGCCGAGCGGTCGCAGGCAATCCAAAGCTCGAGCACCGTGAGCAGCATGACAGAGCTGGCCTCTGGGTTGTCAGCGTAGGCCGCTGCAGCACTCCTATAGTACGCCCTCATCCGGCTGTGCAGATTCTGGCAAGTGCTCTCTTTGTTGCAGTTGGTCTTGAGCCAGCCCTGCAAATGGCGCTCGACCCACAGCTCGAGCCCACAGAGACTGTACGGCAGATGGTCGGCCCCGAACAGAGACGCATTCGACGGGAGTATGCTTGCCGAGAACCTCTGCAGGGCCGGCTCGGCTCGTCGCCTGCTGCCGTAGCTCGGCCGTCGGTCTTCGCTCTCCGCGGGCGAGAGAAAGGCTTCCAGGTCGGGGAGCGCCAGGGCGGCATCTCTGCCGAAAGAGAGCGCTGCCAGCTCGGCGACGTCCGGACAGAGCCTGTTCTGGTATTGAGTGGCCTCCCACCGCTCCTTCAGCGCGTTCCGTGCGCTCTCCAGCCGCTGCCCTATCTCGGCCATGGCCGGGTCACCTTTTTCGAGCCCGAGTTTGATGATCCTCCGGCTGATTTTCGCACTCATAAAGTGCAGCATGCTGGGCTCGATCGCCGACTCGACAGCCAGAGACTTTTTCAAAACAGACGAAAGAAGGTATTCCATGAAGCGCTTGTACAGCAGCCGGCCAGCCGTGTGCTTTTTCTGCCCACGGGTCAAGAGCAGCTGGACAACGACGCGCAGAAGGAGCCACAGGGGAGACCGGCGCCACGGCGGCCTGGCTCCCTTCCATACGACCTCGTCGCGCGTTCTCTTGGTGATTCGGCGCTCATATGCAGCGTCTGGTAAGGCATACGGATGCAGAAAACCAAGCACGAGCTCGGTGACGAGTCCAGGATGCGTTGTGTCATAGACTTCCTCAATGTTCTTTTCGGGGTTTGTGACAGATGGGATCATGCTCGCGGCCTCCTGGAAACTCATTTTCGAAAGAGTAGCGGCCAGGGTCGCCTGCAGCTCACGGTTGCGGGACTGGTCTAGTCCCACAGCTAAAGCTGGTCCCGGAAAGTCACGAACGAGGCGTCCGGCGGTGGCCATGACTTTCACGCTGACAGGCGACAGCTCAAATGCCTCGATGAGAATGCTATCATCGCGTTTCGTGAACGCTATGGCTGCATTCTGAGCTCGGATGTGAAGAGGAAGCATGGTGCCTGGGAGAGAGGTCAATGGAGACATTCGGGCACCCACCAAAAGAAGCGATAGACACATACCGGGTGGTAACTGTTCCAGTGCAGCAAAGGCATTTAGGAGATTCATGTTGTCCACATCGCCATCTGCACCCCTCGAGCAGACCAGGAGAGAAATTGAGCTCTGGACAATCGAAACAAGATTTTGTTCTTCAGCGGAGACCATGCTACCGAAGTCTAGGAGGGCTTCACGGACTAGCTGCAGCAGAGAATCATCCATCGTGTGATTTCTGTCGTCCTCCTGCGGCAGAAGGGGGGGCAGAAACATGTGGTTGATCAGGTACTTGCATTGTTCCGCGGAGTACTCTTCCTCTGAGTGAACAGATGCCATGATGAGATTGTTCTGAGTGGGAAAGGCCTAGGAGCAAGGTCGTCATAGCAGGTCTGCGGACGAATGCTGGATACCAGATCTGCGCGGTTGCTTCACAGCCGTGGCAAAATAGAAAGCAAGAGAAACAGCGAAAGCTGAGTATGGCTTTGGTACATCTAATGATGATCGAGCTAGGTGTACTTCTGGGTGGTGTGGTGGAATGGGAACCGTTGTAGAAGATGAACGAAGAAGAAGAAGAATTTTGGCCGTGAGATTGAATTGAAACTGAAGGGTAAAAATTGACAAGTAGTAGCATATACGGAAGCTGGAGCTGGAGGTGAGGATGAAGGCGGAGACAAAGACAAAGGAAAAGCAGGCGAAGAAGAAGAAAAGAGAGGCCTGGAGAGAAAGGAGGAATGGAGACAGAGAGTATTTCTCTCTCTCTCTCTCTCTCTCTCTCTGTGTGTGTGTGACTGAGATCAAGTAGTGACCTCCGGAATATCCTCAGTTCATCTTTCGACTTTGTGTGTCTCCTCCGTCTGCATTATTATTCTTTGTTTTACGATGGCCCTTGTGTGAAGTATTTGACAAAGATATGACTGTAATGTAGTTGCGTTAAGCGACCCAAAAGTGAGAAATTCTCGAAAGAAGAACGAAATCAGATAGAAAGAAATACAGCGCCAATATGGATGCAGCTGTCAGTAGCTGAATGGGAGGGTAAGAGTGAAGCGGGAGCAGACTCCAAGCGCTCCGCGAGAGAGATCAATAGCATCAAGGGTCGTAGTCCTGCTTCTGGTGTTTGTATTCCCTAGTCTGATGGCGGTTGTTTGGTTTTGTGGTTGAATCGTGCGGTTATTTTTGTTGTGGATTACCCAATCGTCAGGAAATTCGAAGCTTTCATATTCACGGCTCTTGAGAAAGCAGTCTCGCCCCTCAGAAAATTCAAAACCGCAGAGTCGTTTCTTGGCCTTGTCCCCCGGTGGTATCAGACAGTAGTATTTGTATATGCAATTCTTGCTAGTGTGTAGGTCCTGTCTGAAGATGATCCTGCCAACAGACCGCCAACAGCTCTCTGTCCAGAAACTGTTTCGGATGGCTCCCTCCTGTCCTTCACTCTGCATTCACTTCTCCGCCCCCCTGCTCGGCCAGCTTCCGCCAGTTCTCCCAGTCTGCCCGCATCACCGCCCGCAGCGGCCAGCCTTCCGTCTCGGCGCGCACCTGCGTCTCTTCGTACACCTCTGCCACACGGGCAATGGTGGCCTGCGGGTCCGGGTCGGCTGCCAGCATCGTCGACGCCATCGCCAGGCTGATGGTGGAGAGCGTCTGTGCAAACGCGTGCCGCTCAGCGTTCTTGTGGGCCACCGTGGCGTGAATCGCCCGTAGCGCGGCCACAGCAGCATCGGCATCGAGTGTGGCCGGAGCGGCGTTCCCGTTGGCTGCTGCCGCTTTCATTCCATCCCGTGCCTTTCGCAGCCGCCGCCGCGCTTCTTGCACGGTCCTCAGCGCCTTCTTGGACAGCGGGGCCTCGCTGGTGTCGCGGACCAGCTCGACGAGCGGCCGCAACACGCGGAAGACGAGGATAGCCGGGTGGGCGCTGGGGTCGTCCGAGTCGTCGCCCTGGGTGGCGGCGGGGGGGGCAAGGTCCACGGCCCGAATGTATGCATGCACGAGATCCAGCACACGGTGCTTGAACTCGACAACCTTGCGGCGCGCCTCGGCGCGCTCCTTCTTGTGGCCGTCACTCTTGTCGCGGATGAGCTTAAGGTGGCCGGCGAGAGCACCGTCGAGGGCGAGCATGGCGTCGTCGCTCATGTCAGACTCGTCGTCGGAGTCCCCTTCCTCGTCGTCTTTGCCTTGTGCCATTTTGAACGTTTCCCGGAGAGCAGCCTCGAACCTGTCGCTCTCGCTTTCTTTGGCCGGCTTGGTCTTGGCAGCCTTCGTCTTGCTCCCCGGTGTGTCGTCATCGTCCTCGTCGTCGTCCCCTTCGTCGTCCTCCTCGTCATCCCCTTCGTCGTCCTCTTCGCCGTCCTCTTCGCTTTCGTCTTCACTTTCATCACCGTCCTCTTCCTCCTCTTCACCATCTTCGGAGGAATCCTCCCCCTCTTCCGCCTCGCCATCGATCAACTCCACATCGCTGTCCATCTCGATATCATCGTCGTCGTCTCCGTCGTCGTCTTCGCCGTCTTCATCCTCGTTGCTGAACAGTGCTCGGTAGCCAGTTGTATTCTCTTCAGCCGCCAGAACATCTGTCAGGCTATCGAGTGCCTTGGCCGACATGAATGGTGTAAACGCTTCGAACACCTGCAGTGACGTCTGCCTAGCCAGCGGCGATGACTCGGCCAGCATAGCCAGCAACACCTCGGTGAGCACTTCACCGATAACTGGCTCCTGCTGCTCGTCATCCTCGCTTTCAGCGCTGTCTTTGTCTTCGTCGTCGTCGTCCACCTCCATCTTGTCCTTTTCCGTGGCACTGTTGCCAGTCTTCAAAGCATCCAGCTTGTCGCTGCATGCCTTGATGTCCTGGAGAACTTCGAGAGCGTCTGGTCGTGGCTCGTTGTACAACTGAAGAAGCGACACCGCCAGGAGCACGGCCAGTCCCTGGCTAGCCCGTGCTGATGCCTGCGAATGCGACTCTACAGCTTTGCTCTTCTTGGATCTGTGAATCAGATGCTTCAGCAGCTTCCGTGCGTCTGTGACTTGCTCCAAAATCTCGTCGTTCTCGCCAATAGCGCCAATGTCAGCCGGAGAAATAGCCAAGATCGTACGGCAGAAGCTGGAAAAGTCGTCTTGCCGCTTCAGGAGGGACCCGGCAGCGGACAGCAGCAGCCTCCGGCTGTTTGCCGTTGTCTTTTCGCCGAGTTCGGGAAACGGCGAAAGCACATTGTCGCTGCCCTTCTTCTTCTTTTGCTGCTTGGTTGGATAGGCCAGCTGGGCCAGAGATTCAAAAGCAACGCTCCCCACAGATGGACCCTGCTTCTCTGAGCTGCTGGTTGTCGGACCTGCGGGGCGGCTGGCCAATCGGAAGAGATAGTCCGCGTAGGTCCGGAATGCCTTCTGGTCGTTTTTCCTATTCGAATGGTTAGCAATGTGACCATTGACTGGTGGCCGGGGGGGACAGGGCAGGAGATGGCTGGTCTTACACATCCTTTGCGGTCAAAGCTCCCGCCTGCAGGATCTCAATCACGGTGTCGATGTTATCGTCGTCAACAAAGCGCAGAATCCGCTCGACGGGCCGGGTGCTGCTATTGCCGGTGCCTTTGACACGGTCATCAAGGTCGTACACACCACGGGACCGCGGCGCAGTGCCCAGAAGGCTCGCCAGGACCTGTGCCACAATATCCGGGTGGTCTTCCACCTGCGTCTCAATCGTCTTGAGAACCTGCACAGCATACATGTGCAGCTTGTTTGTGCCATTCCATGCATTGTTCATCAGGCAGACCATGAAGTTGTTGCTGAAAAGACTGGGGTAGATGTCGCCCTTGTCGGCACAGATGGCGAGAGCTTTTTGGAAGACGTTGAAGCCCGTGATCTTCTGGTGGTCGGACGCTTTTGCAAAGAAAGGCTCTATTACGGTAAGTCAGAAGCCGCCAATATTTTCCTCCAGAAAGTATGTTCACCAGTATGTTCACCAGTATGTTCATCACTTACGGTCAACAACAGTCCCCCAAAAGGCGTCAAACTGTTTTGCAGACGTATCCGGAGGATAGCGGCGCATGATCTCGTTCAGCAGCAGATCCCACACAAAGTGCAGCTGTACAGAGGCATTCCCCTGCTTGGCAGCCTCTGCAGCCTCCTCGCCGCCCCCGCTATTCCTCAGCACCGCCACGAGATCTTTGTAAGTGCCAGCTGTCAACGGCGACGTCCATGGGGCCGGCAGGATCATGTCTGGGTAGCGCGAGAGCGCCGCCAACCAGATGCCCAGCCCCTCCTGTGTCTTGGCCAGACTGCCACCGCCCGCATTGTCTGCGGCTATAGCTTTCAGAGTAGCAGCCACGGCCTGCTCGCTGGGGAGATGGCTCTGCACGATGGCCTGCACGATAACGTAGCAGGCAAAGGGCCGCAGCCACACCTTTTTGCGGCCCAGCTCCAGGAGACACGCGAGCACGCGGTTCCAGCGGCTGCTGTCCCGGCCCGTGCCGCCAGGAAACAGAGCGCCCGACTCAACAAAACACTGCAGGCCAAACAGCTGGCCCCAGTAGTGGTCGCGCTCTTCCTGGCCGGGCACGTTGGTGCCAGGCTTGGTCTTCTCCAGAAGAATGTCCAGTACGCGGTCAAAAGTCACATGGCGGTAGGGGACTTTTTCGAGAGTTTTGGTGTTTGACCCAAACAGACGGCGAAAGATCTCGGTCAGCACGTAGCAGTTGCCAATCCGGGCAGCTCGGTTGCCGCTAGCAAGGCCGCGAAGCAGACGACGTTCGAGATGGCGCAAAAGCACCGCTTCCGAGACACCAGTGGCATCGCTGCCGCTGCCCAAAAGAGCTTCCACAATCACATCAGCAGCCTGGATCCGTTCTTCCAGCATGAAGCTGCCGAGAAGCTTGTATAGCTGCTGTTCGCGGTCGTGGTCTTCGCGTGAGAGCTCTTGCACAAAAAGCGACTTGTTGCTAAGCAGAGCCTTCTTCTCTGCAGCTTCCTGCTTCGCTGCCGTCTCGCCGCGGATGCCCGGATCGTCCGTGACAGAACGTTTTCTCTTTCCCATGATTTCTGTATCCAAAATCGGGAGTACGGGCCAGAGAAAGGCGATATAGTTGAGTTATGCTGTCTTTGTGTGTGAAGGGGGAATTTTGTCGCTGCTATTTTTTTTGGCAGTAAAGTTCAAACACTCTTATATGTCAAGGCTCTGGCCAATCAGGAGCTTTAATGGTACTCAAAGCGCATACCGCCGTAATTCACCGCCATTTTTTCGAAATTCTCCACATAATCATCGGTGGTCGCTGAGGCTTGCTCCGATTCACTTGCCCGGAAGCTGGTGTGTGAATGTGAGGTGGAAGCAGATTTAAGAAGCATAAGGAATGTGAAATAGTTGGCTTGGCAAATACAGGTAAGACATTTCTTCTTTTCTATTTATTATTATTGACAAACACGTTAATACTTTCTAATTTATATTTTTTATATATATTTATCTTTATTTTTCTATTTATTTTTATTTTTATACCTTTTGAAATTTCAACTGAAGTCTTGACATTTGCTTTGAGCCGTTTTTCTCACCAGATTATCAAATTATCCAATGGGCAATACATCTTTCGATTGAACAACTCTCAAGAGACAGGGAATTTATTGCTGTCTCTTTCAACCGGTGTCTAAGTCGTGCGGAGCTTGGGAGGGCACTAAGATAATCTTATCGGGGATCTTTCGTACCAGCACGCAATTGGCGTCACCACGTGAAAGCTTCCAGCCACCAGGTTGGATGTCGAAGAACTCGCGAGCCAACGCCATCTTCTTGTCCTTGTCTCTCTGCTCCTGCTGCATCTCACCCATCTCCACAGTTTGCCAGGACTTCTGCACCGGCTGTCTGATAGTAAGATACCAGAATCGGTTCGCACGTGTATCAACGGCCAAAGCTCCGGAACAGCAGGGAAGCAGACAAGCGGCGCAATGGGATGATCGTGCCAGCTCCACCGGGAAGTGACAGCATATAAGGAGACGGGCGATCTGCGGAAAGCTATTTCATGATGCTGTTCGTCGAGATCTTTGTCGGCTGGTTCTCGCTATTCCTTGACAGACCCTCAGCTTCTCCCTCTTTTTTCCCACCACCATCTGATACTATCTCATCCTCAACCCCATCCCTATCCTCATCCTCGGTCAACATGAGGATCTCCACTGCCGTCGTCGCAGCGGCAGCTTCATCTCTCATCCCGGTGGCCGCTGCTGCTGCCTCCACGAATGGGCTCAATATTACGTACTACCGCAACGAGCCTCTTGCGCCGTCGCCGCTGCCGCCGTCGCATGCAGCCTCGGACGGCGAGCAGGTTATTGCCCTCTTCCAGAACCTTGGCCTGTCCACAGTCTGGAAGAGCATCGCCAACATCTCAATCGAGGGTGACACGTTTGAGCCCGAGGGCATGGTGCGCCTTGGTGACGACCGTTACGTCGTCAGCATTGGCGAGTACACCGTCTCTACGTCGAAATACACAAGCGGTGGGCTGAACGTCGTTATCAACGGCACGGACCGCACCCCCGGCGCCGGCTTTGCTCACCTGGTCGTGTTCAACGGCAAAGGCCAGCGCATCGCCGACGCCACCATCAGCGGGCGCGATGCCATCGAGTACCACAACGGCGGGCTGGACTACGATGGCAGGTCGATCTGGGGCACCGTCGCGCAGTACCGGCCCAACACGACAGCGTGGATATACAAGGCCGATCCGGCCACGCTGGTGCCGACGCGGGTGCTCGAGCACGACGACCACCTGGGCGGCATCGTGCACGACACCGACCGTCGCACCATTACATGTCTCAACTGGGGCGCGCGGAACGCCACCACCTGGGACTTGTCGTGCCTGCCGTCGCCAGTGCCCCCAAAGACCTCGGTGGTCCGCACGCCCAGCTACTTTGTCGACTACCAGGACTGCAAGTGGCTGGGCCACAGCGCGTTCTACGGCGGCAAGAGTGTGATGTTCTGCTCAGGCGTGGCCACCATTGGCGGATACCGCCTGGGCGGCCTGGCGCTGGTCGACGTCGCAACTATGGTCCCGCTGGCCGAGGTGCCGATTGCAATGGAGAGCGCCCTTGGCGCGCGCGTAACGATGAATCCCGTCGACGTGAGCGTGGTCGACGGCAAGCTGCGGCTGTACTGTATGCCTGACCAGCACAACAGCACGCTGTACATTTACGAGGCGCAGCCCGACAGTCCGTTCCAGTTTGGTGGCGGGCAACAATAAATGGCCCAGTAAGGCTCAAGGCTGGATAACCAGTGGTTTTGTTGGGCGGGGTTGCGGTGAGCCTGAGAGGAAGCGGATTTCTGCGTACCAATTTGATAGGCAATAGGCCATTTATGTGACCGCCCACCCTTGCATCAATGTTGGTCAGATGACCCCTCGCAACCCAGCCAAACTGCAGAGAAGACTGTGAAACAAAGCGCGAACGGGCACGTGCCGTACGTACCTCTGTGGATATTTCGTTACCTCTGTGGCGGTATCCTAATAACTAGTAGGCAACGGTACGGCCTTTTGACAGTGCCCCACATTTGCTTCTTTCAGGTCGCACTCACCTTCTTTCGTTCCTTCCCTTTTCCTTCCTCCCAACTCTTTCTCGCTCATTTCTTGAACTTGAGTCCAACTTTTTGATCTGTTTCTCTGCTCTATCCTCCTTTCATTCCCCAGCATTCTTCTGCCTCTCCCAGCTCGTTCATCCTGCTCGGCCGCACGTCTCCTCTCCTTGCCGTGAATCTCTCGTCTCTCTATCAACCCCACTTCGCCGATAAGCGCCCTTATCCTTCGTTCCTCTGCTCCTCGCTGCTTCTCGCTGTCTTTCGCTCTCCTGTTGTTGCTACCCGGCTTTGCTGGCCAGGCGGCTACTACGGCTGAGCACCTCTGCAGTGACCACACACAACCGACGCAGCCATGTCCGATCAGTCCATCATCCGCATCACGAAGGTACGTCCGCCGATCTGCTTCCGTCCCGGCACCAGCCGTTGCTCTGTGCGGGCACCTCCTGCTGCAACAGCAAAGTCGACCCGCCCAAGAACAGCATCCACGCGAACAGAATTATGTTAGCTGACGAAGAGTTTCTCTTTTTTTTTTGCCCTGTCTGCAGGAGCTCAGTGACATCCAGAAGAACTCGGATCTCTGTCAGTAGCCACCCCGCCTCTCCCCGTCTCTCCTCCAACCAGCTAGCTAACGAGAAGTAGCACTGGCCGTGGCTTGCCGCGATGTCGACGTCCGGAATGTCAAGGCCATGATTATTGGCCCCCCTGATACACCATATGAATTCGGGTTCTTCGAGGTATGGATGCTAGCTTGGCGGTTCGTCGAGCGCTGACGCAGAAAACGCGCTGTTGCTAACATAAGTTAGTTCTCCCTGAAATTCGGAAGGGGTTCGCTTTTTCTTTTTCTTTTTATTCCCTTTCGCCGTTTGCTAGCTCCCCAGGAGCCCCCCAAGAGACCCCTGCGACTATTTTGGGAGTTTTCTAGCTTTTGCAAGTGCCACAACCTAACTGTTCGCCTCTCTCACAGACTACCCTCGAAAGGCCCCGTCGGTTTCAGCCACAACAACAAATGGAGGCCGTACTCGATTCAACCCAAACATCTATGCTAGCGGCAGGGTGTGTCTGTAAGTCATGGCTACCAGGACACTGCGCAGTAATCTTTCTTGCCTCTAGCATCGACTCGTGCTAACAATTTTGATCTGGTTTTGTGTAGGTCGATTCTTGGGTACGTACAACGAGACAAACCGCCGAACAAATAGCCGAACGAGACGGCAGACAGACAAAGGGGTGAAAGGAGAATTTCCTACGGCTAACACGTGTGCTCTGTTTCTAGGACATGGCGTGGCGAGCGTGGTGAAGAGTGGTCCGCGGCTCAAGGTCTGGAGTCAATTTTGATATCGATCCAGAGCCTGATGTCGAGCAACCCGTACGAGAACGAGCCTGGCTTCGAGGATGCTAATGACACCTCCGACAAGAAGAACCAGAAGGACTACGTGCAGAAGATCCGGCATGAGACGCTGCGGATCGCCGTCATTCAGCGGCTGGAGGACTACGTGGGCATTCAGAACCACGGCACGACAATGATCGAGCACGCGGCCGAGTATGCGGAACAGGACATGGACATGGAAGGACTTGATGACTCTAGCATACCATTTGAGCCCTTCAAGGACCTCTGCAAACGTCGGTTCCTGTGGTACTTTGATACGTACATTGAGACGGCACAGAAGGGCAAGAAGGAGGTGACAGATGGTTCGCCGTTTGCACGGATGCCATTTGAGGGCTCTAGCAACGGCATGGAGGGGCGGTTCAACTACACCGAGCTTGAGCGACGTCTGCGCGGGGTGAAGACTGCGCTGGACGCAGAGACGGCGCAGTGGGCGGTCCAGGGCCTGGCACTTGCGAAGGATGAAGCGACGGTGGCGGTGAACCTGCGGCGGCAGCTGGAGCAGACGATAGAAGCCTTCAAGCGCAACGGCACGCCGCACAATGTCGAGCTGGCAGACCCTGCGAACCCGTTTGTGTGGGTGATCACCTACTTTGGCAAGCCCATGACGAATCTGGACGGCGGGCTGTTTCGGTTCACTCTGCACATGAGCCCGCGGTTCCCAGAGGAGCAGCCGCGCGCAAAGTTCGAAACCAAAGTCTTCCACCACCGGATTACTGTGGATGGGACGCCGTGCTACGTGGCGCCACCGAACCGGCGCGAGGATGTGCGGTCGCATATCGAAGCAATTATTGAGGCGTTGGAGGAAGAGAATCCGCCTTACGACCCACGGATACTAGTGCACCCAGAGGCACACAAGCTATACTGGGGCTCGGCCGATGACCGCAAGATGTACAATCGGCGGCTGCGGCGAACAGTGCAGCAATCCATGGACTAGGATGATTTGTTATAAGACAGAGAGGGGTGAGGGAGGGGGGGTTGATTGTATTGCTAGCTCTTTCACGATTGCAACTTTGTAGCGATGGGATAACGGCTCAGAACCAAATAGCTACTTTTTCAGGGTCACTATTTTCTTTTTCAGTGATGCGTTTTGAAAACATTGCTGTATTTCCCTCGACTCCAGCTATGGTACAAAGATGAACTCATCCGTTTTGCCTGTTTCTTTTTGGCCATTCCCTTGCGTCTACATCTAGAGAGAGAATTGTCTCCGTTTGTGTCAACTCTGTATCATAACGCACAACAACAAACGCTCCTCTGCTGACCCTCCCTCTAGTCCTCCATCTTGTCGTCGTCCTTCTTGTCGTCGTCATCATCCTCGTCGTCCATGCTCTTCTTGGCTAAGCGCTCCGCCTCCTCCCGCACCGCCCGCGGTACCTCGACGTGCCGGCCGCCCGTCGGGCCATCTGCCGTGCTGATCCACGTCATCTCCAGCTCAAACTCCTTGTCTTTGTTGTCGTCATGCGCCACGTAGATGATGCGCGCGGCCTCCTTCACGCCCTGCTCCAACGAGATGCCCTCGCCCGCCAGGTCCAGCTTCTCCAGCTCAGCCTTGGCCGCCTGCCGGCCCTTGCCCGTTGCCGCGCCGTAGTAGCCCCAGTACAGGCCCGATGGCTCGAGCATGTAGAGTGCCGGCCCGCCGTGTTTCTTGCCCTCGGCACGTCCGCCGGCGCCCACCTTGGGCCCATGGCCCACCTCGCCGTCGACGGGCTGGTCAAGCTCGCTGTCAACGCCAGCCAGGATGGCTGTGATGCCAAACGGCCGAACGGACTGGTAGAGGGTGTATGCCTGGAGGAAACCGCCGACGCGGGAGGCGAGCTCGCTCGTGCCGATGGGAGTCTTGAAGGTCTCGCGCCAGCTGCGGGCTTCGTCGCGAGCGCGCTCGACAAACTGGCGGCCGTCGGGGGTCATGCCAGAGTAAGCCTGTTGAGAGGGGAGGGGAGAGGAGAAGAGTGAATATTAGCATCGACCCAATAAGGAGGCCCATTTCGGGACAGCGTTCTGCTGTTCCAATGCCCTCTCCTTCCAGCCTCCCTCTTTCTGTGTTTTTGTCTTTTTCGTCCATCGTCCACTTTCAGTCTCCCCGTCCAACAGTCTAGTTTTTCCAACTTACAATGCCCAAATGCCTATCAATGGTAGCAATCCGCTTGTTTGCGCCCGGCTTCAGCAGCTTCGATGTGACGACTTTCTCCACGGCGAGCACAACACCGTCGCGGCAGCGGATGCCTACTGATGTGCCGCCATTCTCCACAGCCTTGACGGCGTATTCGACCTGGAAGTTGCGTCCGTCGGGCGAGAAGATCGAGTTGGCAAGATCGTAGCCAGTTCCTATGGAGGTCTTAAAAACCACGAGTTAGAGAATCTGTGCACCAAGCGGAAGAGAAGACAAAAAATCAAGCTGGAGAACAAAAAATAAAAACAAGAACGAACTGACCATGGTGGCAGATATTGTATGGCAGCTTTGTCGGCTGCAGGGTCTAGGACAGGAGGATGCAAATGAGACGCAATGAGGATGAAAGTGAACAACGAAAAAGTCGTTTCACGCAAGATTCGCAGGAAAGGAAGACGAGAGCAATGCAGAGGTTTCGTTTGTGGTCGAGAATGGCCCGGTTGTGAGGGAGACGAGTTGTTGGACGGAGGAGTAGCTTGGGTGTGAGAAGCCAGGGAAAAGGGTTCAGGCAAACATGGAGCTGTCGCGTTTCCTGGCAGCAACAGCCTGCTGGGAAGCTGAAATGTGGCGCAAGGTCCAGCCACACGGTGGGTTGTACAGTGTTGTTTATATACACACTGTTGTGTCCCATATTAACCAGCCAATAATATTACACGCTGCACTAACACGCATCTCGCCTCCAGACGAGGCATGTGGAGGCACGTAGAAAAAGAATGGTTGGAAAAGAGCGCATGTTTCTTCAGGGAGATTGTATGGTTTCTTAATTCAGAGTTTTCATCTAGATGTTTGCACAAAGGGAGACTCGTCACTCGTTCTCCGGTGTGTTCGGGTCCTGAATGGGTGAAGTTCAGCGATGAAAGAAGAGATATGAATGAGCCTCAATATACAATGAAATCGGAGGTTCCTAGCCAAAGACTTTTATTATGGCCGCATGATTTTCTTTGAAGACTGTTTCGTGCCCTCTGCAGCTTCACGTTTCCAGGGCAGTTACTGGATTGTTGACAACCCCCCTGAAATGCACGCTGACCCCCCTGCATAGAGGCTTTGCTCACACAGATATGCATCCATGGAGAAGTTGTAGACCTATGGATTCCTATATCTAGATTTTTTGCATCTAAAGGGAAGGCATACTTAGTTGGGTATATATATCTATCTCATGGCTCCAAGTATAATGATGTTGAAAACAACCCTCTCCCTAATTACTGAGCTGGCTTTAATGTCGTTGCCTCAAGGAAACCCAAAGAGCACAACCACATAAATCACCAAAACTTCTTCCAAGAAAAAATATCAATACCACCTCAAGAACATCCACCATGTCGACCACTCCTGAATCCACGCCCGAAGTCGACGACGACGGGTTTATTCCTGTTCCCCTGCGCCGTCGTCGCCATTGTCGTCCCACCAACTCCACCTTCGTAAGTTTTGTCTGAAGCCATCCCGGATTTTCTCTCCCAATATTTTTTCAAACTCTTCGTCAGTTTCTAATTTTTTTTGCAGTACACCTTCTACAGGCGTTCTCTCACGCGCAAGAAAGTCAAACATGCGAGCAACCGTCACGGAAGGGCCCAGATGGAGAAGCTCATTGAAAAGCACAACAAACTGGGCCGGGAGATTGGGACAATTTTCATGAACTACGAAAAGCTCGACATTCCATTCCTGCGGAAAAATAGCAAGGTGCCCCTGTATCACTATCCCATGATGCCTGGAGAGATGTCTCCGGTGAAGGATGGCGAGAATGGGGGCCCTCTGCGCTTTGTGTTCTATCCAGACAACCCGCATATATTCGCGATGATGTACCACGATGACAGGAAGAAAAGGACAGCCGGTGGTCCCTTCCTGTTCACATTGGCCCGGAGACACAGCAGTTTGAAGAGGGAAAAGAAATGGAAGGGCTGGGAAGACATCGAAGAGGAGAAGACCCAAGAGGTGGCAGTTCAAGAGAAAGAGCCCGAGGTGGGAGAGACACCCCGAGAGAAGGAGGAGTCCCGGGTGGAGAAGAAGCCCCACGAGGCCTGGAGGAGGGAAAGTCCAATAACTCGTTCCAGCGCAAGTGTGGCGAGCCGAGGGATGTGGAGGATCTCTGTGCGAGCAAAAAGGCCAGGAAGGTCAAGAAATACAAAAAGTCAAAGTGGTGGCCAAAATTGAGGCCGGCAAGTTTCGAAACAGGAGGAGGCTAGTGGACAGCGTGGTGCCGTGGTGTTGTCATGCCAGTCAGCAAGCCACGCCATCTTCTGGTGTCGCTTCTGGCTGCACTGGGCCGTAAAGAAGGGCCGTCTGTGGCTGGGTTGAGGGGGAGGGAGGCCAGGAGAAGACGTTCATGTAATGATTGGCTTGGTCAGAACTGTAGTTTTATATTTGGAAGTGTTCGTCAAGGTTGCTGTGCGTGTTTCAGAGGTTGCATGTTCTCTACCACTTGGCGTGCAGGCACGTTAGATAGAATCGGATTGTTCTTTCTCCTATCCCACGGACCAGATGGTTGGTATTTGAAACATAGGCTGACCGTGTCGTAGGCGCGACTTGACAGAAGCACGCCACCCAAAATAAGAAGAAAGAAAAAAAGACAGGCAGGCAAACACATGGGGTCACTTTGGGATCTTGCATGAACATGAAACGGTGCAGTGGTTCGGGGTGCAATCAGACGAGCCGCCGGGCTGTTGCCGCCTGGATGGGACGGCTCTGTCTTGCTTGCATGCAGATGTCAGATTCAGTGGGCGATTCAGCCGCTAAGGCGGTTCTAAACATTTTTGGAGTTCAAACTGGGAACGACAGCTCAACTTAGAAGTGAGAAACAAAACAGGGGGGAAACGTGGGAAAATAACGACAAACATCCAAGGTAAACTGAGGACCAGACAGAGAGTAAGAGATTGCAACGAGAAGAAAACAAAAGAAAGGTAGAACCCCCCCCCCCCCCCGGAAAATGAAAAAGAGAGAGCGGCCGTTTTGGTGACCTTAGCTGAGGTTGCAGGCTGACTAAATCCAGCCACACCTAAATTATGGTGGCGTGGCTCAGTCCAATAGCGACCGTCCCTGCCTCGTTTCAGGAAGCGCCCGCATATTGGGCGACCTTTCCTTCTGGTTTTTTTCCTCTTTCACCAGTCTTTCATCCCGGCACACTGAGTTCATCTTGAAGCGCTGTCCGCCAAAAATAGACGGGCAATCTCCTGGTCATCCATTTCCCCCCGTTCTCGTCAACTCTAGAGTTCTCGCTTTCTTTTCCCCGGCGTGGAAGCTCGTCATGTGATTCACACGCTGTGGTATCTTTTTTGCATTCTCAGTTGACGATGTTGACGCTCGTTCACAAAGGTGACGCTGTGTGACGGGCGTTCATGGGTTTCTTGGCTCGAGTCTCGGCGCACAACTGTGCCACTGGAGCAGCAAGAGGTGTTTGGCATGTTGGAGGCCACCCATCACACTTTCTGTGTCCCTTTCCGGCCGTGTGTGGCCGTTTGCCGGCCTTGTCTTTCTGCTTCTCTCTGTCTATTTTCTGTGCAGGCGGCGGCGGCCCTGGCCGCGTTTCAAAGGCGGGCGCGTAGCCTTTTTTGCGTGGCACGGGCGTCTTGACAGGGCAGCCCACAGCACCCACAGCGCCCGTGGCAGTCAAGCCCTTGCCAGAATTGCCACCCACTCTCGTCGCCTGCTTTCTCTGGCCTCTGTGATACCGGCCGCATGCTGTGCTCACTTCACTTCCTCACTTCCTGGGCTAGCCACTTCCTGGGCTAGCCAAACCCTCCTGGCCCCCCCTATGGCCGCAATTGCTCCCCCC